>CM051701.1:1364142-1589142 GCA_028022725.1 Lycodopsis pacificus | reverse complement strand
AGTGTGGGGGACCGCTTCCACAGTACAAGTTGTCCTGTCATTTAGCATTGATGTGTCATTGCTGTGGGTGCTGTGTAAATTGGGTTTAAAATAAATGTTTATTGACATTCTACGGAAGCCCTGAGGGGCAAGTGAGAGAAAAATAATCTCAATTGTTTCTCTCCCGAAAACAAATGTTACCAAAATAAAGTTCCTTATTTATTTATTATTATCTGTGAGAGAAGCGGGGGAAAGTTTTGTCAAGATGAGTTACTTAGTTACTTCTTTCCATAAACTGGATAGAAACACAGTTTCAGCTTTGAAACATGTTGTTTTTTATTCACCTCAGCTTCTGTTCAGCTTCACAGAAGAGCCTTAATGCCCGTTAGCTCGTCCACGTCGGTACTTCCTCCTGAGTGTCCTCCGTGTGTGTCCTCTCTGTCCAGACGTCCGGAAGACCATCATCGGCCAAAGCATCGGCGGGGTCATCTACTCGCTGTTCGCCGGCTCTCCTCTAGTCATCCCTCTGACCACGGCTCCCCTCGCCATCTTCATCAGCGGTAGGCCTCAGCGCACACCAAACACACTTACCGCTTCACAGCTTCTACATCAGGAGAAGGAGGCACCGACTGTGTAGAGCAGCTGGAAGCTGTTACGTCCTCTCCTGCTCCTCTTTCACCAGAAAACAGCCTCGCAGGAGAAATGAAGTTCAGGGTTTCTCACACAACCAGTATGTCGACTGTTAACTGTTCCTGGAGCAGTCGAGCAAAAAGCAGATATTTCTCCGGAGCTTGTGTTTCTCATTGACGTTACATAACGGTTCATCCCGAGGGGAAATGTGTCTGTGGTTGTCTGTGGTCTGTGGTTTTTCTACGGTTTCTACCCAACGGCAGCGTTTTGCTGCTTTGGATTTGAAACGATCTCGGCGGCTGGACGCTGCGGAGTCGGTCAGCGGTGAGGAGGAGCAGCGACCCCGCGGCCTAGATGTCGCTTTAATACCAGAGCTGTGTGCTGGGTTTGTGGTGCGATGCTCTTTGAAGTAGACGGGTTAGAACTGTGCTCAGCACATCCTCATGGATCGTTATCGTGCATGTCCAGCAGCCTGAGCAGAACAATGGCTTGTTTGTAAAGTTGTAGCTCATCTGCGCACAAATCTGCTCGAGATTACAACTGAATTGTTGTGTTTTTATCCATTGCAATTCCCTTTGTCCTTCATGTTTGGTTGAAATTCTCCTTTTCTTTGTGCGTGAGGAAAGTTAATCTCTGTTCTTCAGTAATAGCAGCAGAAATATTCCTTCTTTGTTGTTTCTTTCTTTACTTGTATGCGTCTGTAGGTACAGAGTGAAGGCGATCGATACTGTTTCTGATTAACCCAGTTTGTTTGTTAATATTGATGAAAGCAGCGTCGCTCAGTCTTTCTCACTGATTGAATTCTGAAGTCACTTGAAGAAATGAGTTTCTTTATTGCTGTTCTACGGGAGGTACTGTTCGCTGTGAACACATGTTGCCTGTTGGCTCGTCTGTGTTTAAGTGTGTGAGGTCTGTGAGGTCGGAGGAGCTCCGGCGATGTGTGACGCGTGCTGTGATCTGTGATCTGTGATCTGTGATCTGTGTTCATGTGCAGTGATACGAGGAATCTGCGATGACTACAACCTGGACTTCGCAGCGTTCTACGCCTGCATCGGGTTGTGGAACTGCCTCTTCCTCATCCTGGGAGGGATCTTCAATCTCAGCCTGCTCATGAAGCTCTTCAAAAGGTATTTCCCAGACACTTTTACAATTTGACTTTTTTTATTTCATAAAAATCAAATGTAAGGAAGCAACTCCCTCCGTTATCGTGGTTCTGTTGGTGCACTTCCTTCTCTGTCAAACAGATGATTGATAACTGATGATAAACTGATGGTTTAAAGTGGTCGGTTGCGTTCTGTGACGGCTCAGAGCTTTAGATCTTTACTTCCGCTTCTTGCTGTAGAATCTTTTTCAGATTTTAAAACATTTCATGAAAACACGCGCATGCAAACTATACTTTGACGCGTTGCTTTTTAGATTTAAATTGTAGTTTAATATGATTCACTTCTGTGTGTTTGGTAGCTTCAGTACCGAGTTCTGACCCGGTACATCTGCCTGCAGGTCTATTTATAGTTGTGATTAAAGTGGAATGCTTTTAATTATTTTTGCCAAAAATACATTTATTTTCTAAGCATATTTGTGTGGATGGAATGATAATTATTCTTTTCCATTTTTATGTTTGTTTCAGTTCATATCAGCATCTTTGAAACACTTTATTTTGATGTGCACTATTCTACAGCAAGCTTGATTGTCACCCCGTGTTTCCTGTGGTCTTCCAGGTCGACGGAGGAGGTCATCGCGCTCTTCATTTCCATCGCCTTCGTGGTGGACGCCATGAAAGGAACAGTCAAAAGTAAGTTGTTGTTCCCACATCGCTGTCATCCCTGCTGTCAGATCCACCACACGCGTCTGATTCATCAACAGCCGACGACGTGACGACAGGAAAACTTCAAATCTCCAAAAGAATCGACACACACACATTTTAAATGGTGGTTTAAGGCGCAGCTCACTGATTAGCACGGCCGTCCTCCTCTGAAGATCCTTTGTCGACTGGTCGTCAGAAGATCTGTAAACTGATCAGTGAGTCGATTTAATTGCAGCTTTTTTCGCACTATTCTGCAGATGAATACCGTCAATCAGAGGAATCTTTTCAAATGTGTTCTTATTGAAGAACAAGCCATATTCTGGAATACTATTGTATCGCCAGATAGTTAGTTTTCCTGGAAAAAGACCACAAAGAAACTGCCAGACAGCAAAGACCCGACATGTGATGAGTGACCTCATCTGATAAGAGCAGTGCTGCTTCTTCAGGCGTCACGAGCTGCTGTTACTGCAGCGGGTCAGCAGACCGAGCGCTGAGAGACACTATGAACTCACTGAATCAAAAAGATTTCAATCCCCAGCCTGCAGCCATATTACCCCCCCCCCCTCATCTTAATATATCATAAATATTTTACACAATTTAATTTCCAAAGCGAGGTGATGACGGCAGAATGTAATTCATGTTGAATGCCATGTCGTCCTGTTTCCGCAGATTGCCGGTGCAGTCGTTCAATTTTCAGAAACCATTTGTAAAATACGCTCCGAGCTCGCATGTCGTTACCGTAACTACGTTAACCTCCGCCATGCTGCTGACACTTTTCATCCCAAATATTTCTGCGTAGCATGAATGAATGAGGCCGGCGGCGGGAGCGGCGTGCACGCTGAGCCTCACGCTCTCCAGTGAAAGTGACGACGGGAACTCATTTCTGCTTGTGTGGCACTCTGAGAGACGAGGTTGTGTCCTTCTTATTTAAATAGCTGTTGAAGCAAAGCTCTCCTCCGCAGGGTTTAATGTCTCAACCCTCAGCAAGACTCACTGCAGATCTGATGTCTGTCACATTGTTCCTGTAAATAATAAGTTACTTACAAATACCATAAATCAAGTGGATTACAAAAAAACTCAAATTATTATATACATATGAGATATGCCTCTGATTCAGGTTTCTATACACAATCTTGTAGTTTGTATGAGCAAGTTTGGAAAATTGCTACATTTTTCTTTATAATCATCAAAACACATTCATAATGAATCATGTTTGTCATCTGTCCAACCAGTGTTTTGGTGACGGTGCTGGTGTTTCGTAGCGTTTGTAGGCGTGAACTACAGACTCGTTCTAAACTAGATAACTGGTCAGCGTATGTGAACATGTCGGGACGAGGTCTGTTCATAAGTCCGTCAGCTCTTTCATGTGGAATTCTTTCTGTTTTTCTGTTGTTTTAAACGTCTTGCTGTTCTGCTTTCTGTGTTTTTATTTGGTGTGTGTGTGAAGCGTCCACGCTGTAATCTGGGACTCTTTTGTAAATGAGGTTCAACATCTCAAAGACACTTTCCATGAAGGAAAAGAAGAGAATAGAAGTGTCAGGACTGATGTCAGTGAACTGACTCCAGTTCAGTCTGATGTCGCTGAAATGAAGTCATACGGTGCAGTTTAAGAACTCTAATCGTCATTCTCATGGAGATGATCTTCAACATGTTTGATATTTACTGTGTGTGTGAGCCAAACGTCCAAAAACACGAATCAAAGATAGTGGCGTGAACCTCGAGTGGGCTTTTCTTTTTACGATCCAGTTGATCAGGTTTCAGTGCAGACACAGCTCAGCTGGTGTTCATCTGATGTTATGAAGGTCTCTCATCCGCTCACCCGGCAGTTTACCGTCCCTGTCCTCTGACTCTCCATCCTGCTGGACCAACAGAAGACAGAGGTCTGCCCATTGTCGCTCCCTTTGTGCCAATAAAGGGCAATTTATTGGCACATCCACCAACCAGGGATGCTTGTTGGTGTTTGTTGTACGGTCACATCAGTAGTCAGTGTTTCAGGAGTTCAGACATTTCACATGCAACTACAAAAGTCAATCAGCTGGTGGCGCTGGAGGAGAAGTCAGTGTCTCACCAAACCCTTCAGCGTTCATCCTCTGGGCACCATGAATGTCTGTGCAACATTTCATGACAATCGTTCTCATCAACTTGTGGGACCATCCAGTTTGTAGTCTTTGCTTAATCTTCAGCCATGTTCTCAGCTTAACTCCACCCCGTGGATGTGACTTCAGTCTTTCACAGGTACTACCACGCCCCAACGCTGGCCAACGGCACCGTCGACGCCGTGCCTCCGGCCGGAGACCTGCTCGGGGGAAACGGGAGCGAGACGGCGGCCGGGTTCGCCCTCAACGCCCTCCCTGATTCTGTCATCCATTGCAGCCGGGAGAGGCCCGTCCTCTGCCTCCTGCTGATGCTCGGGACGCTGTGGATGGGCTACACCCTCTACCAGTTCAAACGGAGGTACGTGCAGCACGGCGCCACTCTGGAGATAAATCACTGGAGGAGTTTTACATCTAGTTTGGACGAACGCCGGCGAGTTGGGGCCTCGACTCTAAAGACTGTCGGGCTCTCACAAAGATCCCGTTCCTGTCGAAGCTTCTGTCCCAGCCTGTGATTTAATCAGCATTAATATTCTCCTTCTGATTGGCCCAGTATTCAAATCAAACCTCAAAGCCGGATTCAATTGTGTCAGCAGCAGGCGGACCGAGGTACTTAGGCAGCGTCAGGATCGCAGCCATTGTCCTCGTCTTGTCCACAGTAATTGTATTCCTCTATTATTTGTCTCTTCCTCCCTCTCTTCCTCCCCCTCTTCCTCCCTCTCTTCCTCCCTCTCTTCCTCCCCTCTTCATCCCTCTCTTCCTCCCCCTCTTCCTCCCTCTCTTCATCCCTCCCTTCCTCCCTCTCTTCCTCCCCCTCTTCATTCCTCTCCCTCTTCATCCCTCCCTTCCTCCCTCTCTTCCTCCCCTCTTCATCCCTCCCTTCCTCCCTCTCTTCCTCCCCCTCTTCCTCCCCCTCTTCATTCCTCTCCCTCTTCATCCCTCCCTTCCTCCCTCTCTTCCTCCCCCTCTCCCTCCCTCTCTTCCTCCCCCTCTTCCTCCCCCTCTTCATTCCTCTCCCTCTTCATCCCTCCCTTCCTCCCTCTCTTCCTCCCCCTCTCCCTCCCTCCCTCTCTTCCTCCCCCTCTTCCTCCCCCTCTTCCTCCCCCTCTTCCTCCCTCTCTTTCAGTCCGTTCCTGCATGCCAAAGTGAGGGAGGTGCTGTCGGACTGCGCGCTGCCCATCTCGGTGCTCGTGTTCTCCTTCATCGGTTCCTACATCTTCAGTGACATTGAGCGTTAGTATCCTTTGTTGCTTCTCCAGATAATAGACTTGTTCATGCTAAAGGAAACTTCATTGTGTGTGTGTGTGTGTGTGTGCGTGCGTGCGTGCGTGCGTGCGTGCGTGCGTGCGTGCGTGCGTGCGTGTGCGTGCGTGTGTGTGTATCGGCCTGCACCAACAGTTACCAGGATTTTTTTATTTTTCTCGCCACAGTTGTAATTTCACTTTTTGATTTTGAGGTTCAGAATTCTAAATCCTTTGCTCTTAATGTGAAATGTCTCATTGTTGGGATCTGATCACACACATGGTCATTTTAAACGATGAGCAAGAGTTCTCTGATTTAGATGTTTTAGATTGAATATGTTCGATATTTAGCTGGAGTGTAAAACCCTGAGTCATGAAGAAGAGAGATTTTACTACATCAGTGACTCTCTGACGTTATAATGACCTTTTGCTTTACCTTGAATTCAATAGAGTTGCAAATGGGGCGGAATCATTGAGTGATACTATAGATTTTAATATTATTCATAACTATGTTTATATTTGATAATAATCACGTGTCTACGTTGGCTCACTGAGCCTCATATCTGCATCGGCAGCGGGTCCTCTTCACGGAGTCCGCCATGTTGCACCGCCATGTTTCTACAGTAGCCCAGAATGGACAAACTAAAGTCTGGCTCTAGAAAGAGCCGCCGTGGTTCTCCGACACACTTGTGTAATGTCAGCATTGTTAGCCGCAGAGTTGAAACCGCCTTCGCTGCTGTCTGACTCCCGCTGCTGCTGAAGTTGTGCTATTAAGGTGATGAAGTGGTGATGGAGTTTATTGCCTGTGGTTTTGTGTCTTTAGGCATTATTGCAACCTACTTTGGCTCTCTGCTGTTAAAACAAGAAAAAGAAAGCACAGAACTTAATTAAATATGAAGAATCAGGGAAAGTGATTGCAAGAACGCTGCCTGTGGTTGCCAGTCAGCTGTCTTGGAGTCCCGGCGCTCTGCTGTCTGGGTTGAGTTCACACTCTGGTCCAAACCTGCTGAGCGGCTCAAACTCATAGCTTGTTTACTCCCCAGACTGGCTGTGTAGCTGCGGGGCTTCCACTCTTCGCTGCCTTCATTGTCTTTCTTTGTGCTCCTTAATCAAGGCACAGGCCAGAACACATTGGATATTTTCATATCCTCCATTGTTTAGCATCATTTGGAGTCTCCATTCATCGTTGCCAAGGCAGCAGCTGTTCTCCAGCAGCAGAGACGAGCGCCAAAACCCTCGAGTGAATTCAAATCTAAGCCCGGCCAATTCCATGTTCCTGTACCTCCGGAGACAATAAGTCATAAGATAATCGGCCCATTATTGTACCGTCATTACTTCCTAAATTTAACCAACTGCACTTAACTCAGCGGCGTTTGAGATATCCAAGACATTAGAAAAGAATCCAGCTCCTCCTAGGAAACGATGTTTGGAGTGAAAACGAGAGTCTTCACAACAGTCTGAGACAGTCGTGTTTGTGAAGATGGAATCTGATGAGTTTGGGGAAGTCCTGATCGCAGATTTCAGGCAAACATGAGGTTCCTGTCACCTTTTAAAGTCCTCTGAAGAAATGGACGTTTGTAACTTTGCTCTCATGGAGATGTAATGAAGCAGGGCCTGAACCAGTTATCCAACAAAGTAAGAACGCTTTCATTGGAGGAAAGTCTCACTCATGGAGACTCACGGCTCATAGTTGTAATTAGGACTGCAGACAGCAGCTGCCATACAGAAGTGTGTGTTGAGTTTATAGTTATAAATCTGTAATACACTTTGTGTTTCGGACACATGATGGAAGTACACGATGCGTTCCCGTGCTCAATAGTGTCTCATAGCTTCTTTTTTACAGGTTTTATACTGGTTGATGCCATTTGTTACAGATTTGGTGCAAAATGTAACCATTGTTTTCCAACAATGATCAAAAATTCCTCCAAACTATCACATTAACACACCAAGACTTTTAGAAACACCAGAGAACAATCCATGCTGTGATTTGGTGTCTAAAACACTTTTGTGCATATGTTGGTGATTGGATGGCGAGTGCTTCTGTTCTGGAAACCGCTTTCTTGACAATATACCCAAATATACAGAATCAATATACCGAGAGAAGCCAAACATCCTCTGAATGCCCAATGTCTCCTGTTTGTGGGTGTGAAGGTGTAAATGGTCTCAATCGGGCTCATTGGATCCACAGGAGTCTCGGCCTTCCAGTCGTACCCAATTTATGCAATTCCAAGACTGTTGAGGGACCCAAGTGTGCCGAAATATTCAAATAAACCATTTCAGAATAACACATTCATTCACTCTGCATTGGATTAGCATACAGTGGGCATGTTTGTAAAGGGGAGGCCCATGGGTATGAAATAACCTCTTTATATTCACACATCTTCACAAAGAGGTCGAGGGACCCCTTTAAAAATGGCCACCGAGCCCAACTTTGTACCTGGCAGCTCTCAGTCTGCAGACAGTGTTCCTGATTAATCAATATATTGTTTAGTGCCTAAAATATTGGTTGTTCTGTCCGAACAACACTCCTGAACCGAATATGTTGAACTTGTATTATCCATATAGAGAAAGGAAAAACAGCAAACCGTCATGTTGTAGAAGCTGGAACCAGCCGATGTGGAATGAATAAAATAATCAATAGATTATCGAAATAGTTTATCTGTCCATTGAGTGATTTAATTCCTCACCGACTAGTTCAGCTCTGGTTGTAATCTTTTCTCTTCCTCTGTGAACAGTTCCCGTCTTCAAAGTTCACGACCGGCCCGTCTTCAAAGTGGCTCCGTTTGAGCGTCTGTCGGCCATGAACGTGGTCAGCGCCATGGGCCTCGGCTTCCTCCTGGCCCTCCTCATCTTCATCGACCAGAACATCGTCGTCTCGCTGACCAATGCGCCAGAGAACAGGTACGGTAGAGGCCTTCATGTACAGACGGAGTTTAACAAAGAAAGCGTGACTCGGAACAATTAGAAAACTCTCCAAAGGGATAACACGAGTGATACTTATTATCAGGGATACTAACTCTTGTGCTTTAGCTTTCTTAAACTCTTTCCATGACCCCTCTAAGCCACCAAGGACCTTTGGGATCGGCTGGAACCGGATCTTTGCCGGTCTGTTAGGGAGGGAAGATTAACTGAGCCAGGAACTTGACATCTGAGTCAAATATTCACAGTCAGGGAGCTCTGAAGAAGCCTCGGAGCCAAAACACCATGTTGAGCTTTTTACCCTGATCTTCTAAATTTGCATCGGAGAGACGAGTTGGAGAAGCAGCAGCCGTGGAGCAGCCGGCATCGAGCAAAACGACGGCTCGATGTCTTCAACACTGTTGTATTGTTTTATACATTTTAAATATATATATATATATATATATATAACTACACTTCACTACATCTCCCATGGGTCGCTAACAATAGAACAGAAGGTAAAAGCAGTTGTGTCTATTTCTGTTCCTGCGTTTCTCGTTTGATTCTTTTATCTTCAGCTTCCTTTTGTTTGTGTCTGGAAATAAGATTGAACCATTTTGACTTTTTGTTTTCCGTCATTATTTATTGATTTTAAATATCTGTCAGTACAATGCAAATAAACACCGATAAACAGTCTTCTGATCTAATGAGTACTTGTGCATTTTGGCTTGATGACCACTTAGTTACTCGTCCAGAGTCATGCTCAAGGGTGCATCAGCAGGACACATGCTGACGATCAATATGATCAGTGTGTATTGATATTTCTTTATTAGTCTTATTATTGCTGGAGACAGGAGAGCTGGAGAGACGGGGAAGATGCACAGCAGTCATCTCAAATGTTCCGCGGCATCATAAAGGTCGTCCTTTATGTCGCGCTCGGCTCACGACGTCGTCGGCGATGACGTATCGACGTCTGCGTCGCATGTGTGAGAACATGTTTGCATGACACATTAATAACCACGAACGAGAAGAATCAGTGAAACATGCAGCCAGTTTATTCAGCTTGTGTTAAAGGACGCCGCTGACCTCAGGAGAGCGATGCCCTTTGTGTGTGTGTGTGTGTGTGTGTGTGTGTGTGTGTGTGTGTGTGTGTGTGTGTGTGTGTGTGTGTGTGTGTGTGTGCGTGTGTCTGTGTGTGTGTGTGTATGTGTGCGTGTGTGTATGTGTATGTGTATGTGTGCGTGTGCGTGTGCGTGTGTGTGTGTGTGCGTGTGTGTCTGTGTGTATGTGTGTGTGTGTGTGTGTGTGTGTGTGCGTGCGTGCGTGCGTGCGTGTCTGTGTGTGTGCGTGTCTGTGTGTGTGTGTGTGTGTGTCTCTGTGTGTGTGTGTGTGTGTCTCTGTGTGTGTGTGTGTGTCTGTGTGTGTGTGTATGTGTGCGTGTGTGTGTGTGTGTGTGTGTATGTGTGCGTGTGTGTGTGTGCGTGCGTGTGTGTGTGTGTCTTTGTGTGTGTGTGTGTGTGTCTCTGTGTGCGTGTGTGTGTGTATGTGTGCGTGCGTGTGTGTGTGTCTGTGTGTGTGTGTGTGTGTGTCTGTGTGTGTGTGTGTCTCTGTGTGTGTGCGTGTGTGTGTGTGTGTCTGTGTGTGTGTGTGTGTGTGTGTCTCTGTGTGTGTGTGTGTGTGTCTCTGTGTGTGTGTCTCTGTGTGCGTGTGTGTGTGTCTGTGTGTGTCTCTTTGTGTGTGTGTGTGTGTGTGTGTGTGTGTGCGTGTGTGTCTGTGTGTGCGTGCGTGTTGTGCTGCAGTGTATTTGTTGTGCAGTGTATTTGTTGTGTTGTGTATTTGTTGTGTTGTGTATTTGTTGTGCAGTGTATTTGTTGTGTTGTGTATTTGTTGTGCAGTGTATTTGTTGTGCAGTGTATTTGTTGTGCTGTGTATTTGTTGTGCAGTGTATTTGTTGTGCTGTGTATTTGTTGTGCAGTGTATTTGTTGTGCTGTGTATTTGTTGTGCAGTGTATTTGTTGTGCAGTGTATTTGTTGTGCAGTGTATTTGTTGTGCAGTGTATTTGTTGTGCAGTGTATTTGTTGTGCAGTGTATTTGTTGTGCTGTGTATTTGTTGTGCAGTGTATTTGTTGTGTATTTGTTGTGCAGTGTATTTGTTGTGCAGTGTATTTGTTGTGCAGTGTATTTGTTGTGTATTTGTTGTGCACTGTATTTGTTGTGCAGTGTATTTGTTGTGTATTTGTTGTGCACTGTATTTGTTGTGCAGTGTATTTGTTGTGCAGTGTATTTGTTGTGCAGTGTATTTGTTGTGCTGTGTATTTGTTGTGCAGTGTATTTGTTGTGTATTTGTTGTGTTGTGTATTTGTTGTGCATTGTATTTGTTGTGTATTTGTTGTGTATTTGTTGTGTAACGCTGCGTTGCCCCTCAGGCTGCTGAAGGGGACGGCGTATCACTGGGACCTCATGCTCTCGGGGCTCATCAACATCCTGATGTCGGTGCTCGGGTTGCCCTGGATGCACGCCGCCTTCCCCCACTCCACCCTCCATGTGCGCCAGCTGGCTTTCGTGGAGCAGCGCGTGGAGGGGGGGCACCTCTATGAGACGTGAGTTCCCGCCCTCTCCTCGCCGCTGCCAATCAGACGCTCAACTAAAGTGGTCTTCCGAGCATGTGGCGACTGGTCATTGTGTGTTGCAGGCCGCTGTGTCCTGCTCTTCCCCTGGTTGCATGATGTAGCGAACCATCTGTTCTCCGGGTGGATGAGGCGGAGGAGCTTTTAAGAGATGAGAGGATTAAGTTACGGCCACGCAGATATGTGCAAAGTTATAGTTGGCCACATATTCAGGACTTCTGACGTAGTCAAGTGTGATCAACAGGGCATGGGGCCAATCGTCGATAAGAGCAGGAGATCTAATTAGAGATATTGATTGTAGAAAAATGTGCAATTTAGGGTTCTTGGAAGTATGTCTGGGAATTTAAATTCAAAATGTCCTGATTGCCCACGAACATTTGCTAAAGTGGCCAATCTTGTGGTGACATTTCAAAAGTAAGTAATGTTACTTATAGAGCACGTTTCAAGAGCAAAGGGCTCCAAAGTACAAAGTAAAGATGAAGCAGGATTTAAAGCAAGGGTTGGTTGTGTTACGCTAGATTTAAACAAGTATCCAACTAAACAACAACAGCCCCGTGTTGCCAACTCTTTTGCAATGAAATTAGCGAGCAGCTCTCGCTCCAAAAGTTGCCAAACCTTCCAAGAAACCTGCCAAGTCGGCAAAACAAGCCGGTCCCTTCAGGCCTCCCTCCAAAGCCACAACAACAGAATCATCATCATGGACGGAAACACAGAGTGTGCACAGGTCGGCTCGAGTTAAATGATTGGACGGTTTCATTACCGGTAATAAACAGGTGGAGCTGCGTTCTTCCTAAAATCCAGAACCATCTCCGCTGTCTTAGAGCGTTGAGCTCCAGGTTGTTCAGACTGACCAGGTCACCAGATGGTCAGTCTCCCACCTGTAGGCGGACTCAGCCCCACCACAGATGAGTCCAATGAGGTCGGTGTCATCCGCGAACTTCAGGAGCTCGATGGACTGATGGACTGGTGGACTGGAGGTGCAGCTGTTGGTGTACAGGGAGACGCCTTGAGGGGAACCGGTGCTGATGGTCCAGGAGGCTGAGGCGTGTTTTCCCAGCTTCACGTGCTGCTTCCTGTCAGACAGGAAGTCTGTCATCCACGTGCAGCTGGGAGAGCTTGTCCTGCAGCAGATGATGGTGTTGAAGGCAAGAGAGAGAGAGTTCCACACTTTAGGAGACATGACCTCAAAAGCACAGTGGCCTTTAGTTTTGAGTCTGTACAAAGTAGTGTGTTGAGAGGCACAGAGACACATTCTCCTTTCTAAGAATGTTTCATTTGAATCATCTTCAGAGGCCTGAAGAGGTAGAGAAAGGTCAAGAACAAGGAAGGGAGGCTTAGAGGAAGAATCGTTTCTATCGCTCTAATTATCCGGCCACCTCAGCGATCCATCTCCTGACCCCTGTGTGGGCCTCGAGCCCCAGGTTGGGAACCACTTACTGAATGAAGTGCATTTCTTTTGCAGCTTCACGCTTCTCTGGACAGGATAAGTGGACAGATGGATGTTTCAATTGCACTCAATGCAATACATCCAAGACAAAAGCTCACACTGCATGTTGTCATCACAAACGAGCGATAGGTCAGCGGAGGACGCTCTGCCTGCACTCGGCCAACACGTCTGACGTCAGAACACGTGAAGGACGTTTCAGTTTCAGTTACAATGCATTTATATTTACTGAGGCAACAAGGAACACGTCCTAAATACAGTTGTTCTTTACAAACATCTGCATTTTGTTCATCACAGTCCAAAATAATTTTCCCTCAAACTCTACGAAATGTCTCAAATGGAAAATGTGAACACTGACAGGAACATCCTGGACTCGACCTGTTGTCTGTTGCATTGTGTGAATCGATTGTGTGCTCTCCGGTCAGCCGTTCCTCTGTGTGCGTGCGTCTCCTCAGCATCGTCCAGGTGAAGGAGACCCGGCTGACGTCTCTGACTGCCAACATCTTCATCGGCGTGTCGGTGCTGCTGCTGCCGCTCCCGCTGCAGTGGATCCCCAAACCCGTCCTGTACGGCCTCTTCCTCTACATCGCCCTCACCTCCATCGACGGGAACCAGATGTGCGACCGCATGGCTCTCCTCCTCAAGGAGCAGGTGTGTGTGTGTGTGTGTGTGTGTGTGTGTGTGTGTGTGTGTGTGTGTGTGTGTGTGTGTGTGTGTGTGTGTGTCTGACCATATGTCGATGGCTCTGCAGATCAAACGGTTGACTCTGTGCCCGCCGCTGGAGTCTAATAATATTTGCAAATATAATTTTGTGTTAGTTTTAATCTGCTCTGTGGGGTTTGGTGAATTAAGCAGCTCGTACATTGTCTGTTTTTAATATATATTGTATTGCTGGGTATCAGCGGCATAAAGATGGTTTCTTTCACTTCTTTCTCTTCTTCCACTGCTGAACCTTCTGAACATGGTCAGTCAGATTATAATATAAAACCAACACCTTTCCTTGCAGAGGAAATCTCTTCTCTTCTCCCGTGTGTCTGATTTAACCTTCCGACTGGAACTCGTCTCCTCTAAACTCTAAACTCCACCCACTGGCGCCTCCAAGTGGCCGTGAGAGGTAACTGTAAGAGAAATGCCCCCCACCACTCGGACATGTATTCTGCTTGTCCTTGCTTCACCTGAGCTGCATCACCACTACAATATCAACCATGACAGTCACAGAAACTCTTCATGAAATGTCCAAATGACAAGATCACAAAACAAGAAGCCTCGTCTGGACTCAGGACTCCCACATGAGGCCTGTGCGTCTGCCTCGTGAAACTAAATGCACCCCCACCTGTCGTAAGTCAGCAGAATGCGTGCAGGCTGTAACCAGCACTGTGGAACAGTTTTCATCCGCTCCTGTTGTTGCAGAGGTTCGTGCCTGACACCAGATCAGTCGGGGAGATGAGTTTGTTTCTCTGGAGAGACGGGTGTATTTTTACATAAAAGCTTCACCGAGTGCAGGTTTTAAAATAACACCGGCAGCTTCTCTCCTGTCCCCACCTGCCATTCACACAGGAGACCCCTCGTGCTGTAATAGACTCTATAAGACAACATCCACTCAAAGCTCAGTGTTATTTATGATCTGAAACCCGCTGGTGTGTGGGCGTCCACTTCCCTCAGTCATGTCTTTAAGACCGAGGACGGTGAGGAAGAAGACCCTCGGGGTGTGTTTCTAATCTGTCCTGATCCTCTCGCCTCCTGCAGACGTCTTACCCGCCGACCCACTACATCCGCAAAGTGCCCCAGAGGAAGATCCACTACTTCACCTTCCTGCAGATGATGCAGCTGCTGGTCCTCTGCACGTTCGGCATGTACCCGATACCGTACATGAAGATGATCTTCCCTCTGTGCATGATCATGCTAATTCCAATCAGGTACGTCCGTTGTCAGCACCACTTGTCTCTTCAAACATCACCTTTTGGGGGAATAAAGTTGACAACTGTAGTTTTCTTAATTTCTGAATTCATTTGAATTTCATTCGATTGAATGTTTTTATTCAACAAGAAGGTTTAATGTGTTTCAGCTGGAAACATCTGGCGGTTCAGTTGAGATACTAATGTTTTGTGCTGCAGGTCATCTGCTCAGCTTCACCAAACTAAATGTGTGCGACCAGTGGGTGTGTGCACTGCATTATATATGATATGTGTGAATTCACAGCCGCCAAACCTGCAGAAATGAGACGGAATGAAACGGTAAATCTGCACGCACGCACCGCAAAGGTTGAAGTGCACCCATCACTGTGCTGCCGATGGCTTCTCAGTGCTGCTGTGCTATTTGCAGCTGTTTAAATGAGGTAATATGCAGACATTCGGTGCAAAATTGGCCCCTTTCTACGGAAATGAGCCTCATTTATAATATAATCCAATTGACAAAGATCAGCGCTGACAGCCACACGCAGTTACAGACGTTGTGAGCGTGTTCAGAGAGAGGTGGTAACTGAAGGGCATGAGTCCGGACGCCCGGGCCTCCAGTGATCATGGCAGCAGTGATTGTATTCAGGCGACGACATCGTCGTGCATGACGCGCTCAAACTCATGTATGTCGGGATGCACTGACACGATGCACTGACAGTTGTGTCTGAGGAACATAAAGGAACAAAGCTCCCCAACCACCGAGGAGAAGAACACAATCAGGTTATTACTGTATACAAACAGATGAACAAATCATTTCTTCCCTCTGCGAAAAGGGCAAATTGCACTCAGCTGCAGCTTAATGAAGGCGTTGCCGCTGTAATCCTTGAGCTCCACGTGTTTTGTGAACGTGACCTGGAGGCGAGGCAGAGAGCGGAGCAGAGAGACTCGCGTGTGAACAGCACTCACATAGTTCAACGTTTCCAACTGTGACATCACACCTGAAACTACACGACACCTGCACTTCAGAACACTCCTCAACCTTTATTAGCACCAACTGCTTTCTCTTTTAAACCTTCCTTCAGTGCAACAAGCAATAAACACAACACTGATCACATCGTTTACAGTCTAACGTCGCTACGGTTCATGTGTGAGCGCACAGCTGGCTGTTTACATTAATGATCTGACTGTTGAACAGCTAGATGCTCCACTATGTTACCAGCTAGAGGACAGCAGCTGATCCAGGCAATGGGACCGAACCGGTTGAGTTGTGGGATGTAAAAGCCATCAGCGTGAGAACGGCAACACCTTCCTCGTGAACCCGATCCCTTCATCCATACAAGGCTGGTGATCAGAGCAGCTTCACTGCAGACATCATGTACAGTTGGGATCGGTGCACGTTGTGCTGCCTCAGCAGTCTCATCAGAAAGATCGATGTCTTTGAGTGCCAAGTATGAGTTTGCAGTTGATAAACAGTGTAATCAGCGCGGATCTCTGCTGCCATTGTGCACACTCGCGTTGATTGGATCTCTTGTGCTGGTGAGAAGGAAGCGATGAATGGATCTGATGAGATCTGACTGCTGCTGGTGTTTTCTTCCTCCGTGCTGGTCTGACGACTGACATGGATTCTGTGTGCTCTGTGTTTAGGAACAACGTGCTTCCTCATATCATTGAGGCCAAATACCTGGACATAATGGATGCCCAACACATGTAGCGACAGATGGAGACGAGTTCTGGATCTACAAACAGACGTCTGGAATCTGAATAAAGAGGAAAAAAAGAAATGAGGATTTTAAAAAACGACATATTTTTCAATGCAAAACTGTACGGAAGCAAAAAGGAGATGAATACCGACTGTTTTGATTTTTGTATCTGATAAGAACATTCTTACAGGTGAAGCAGTGGAAATGTGGGAAGTCGCGTGAGAGAGAAAGATGAGAGCTGAGCTGTGTGGGACGTGTTTCCAGACGTGGACAGACGGCATCTCTCTACCGTCCAGAGCTCCCTGTGCCCTGTTCCCCGCCCTTTGACCCCGTCAGCTAGTTCAGTGCCACATATACCTCCATCTCCTCTCACACCTTTACATCTCATGGTAACATTTACACCATCCTGACTGGAGCGTATTCATCTCTGTGTTCAGCTCTGGATAAGTGCTTACAGTACTCACTAACACTGTGTCAGTCATACAAATGCTGCCGGTGTGCGTTGTAGAGCACGTAGGAAGGTGTAATGGCACAATGTCAGTTTCAACGATATCGCTCTTTTTGTGACACTTTGCGCTCACATTGTGTTTTTACGTCATTCGACATACTGACGCTGTGCTGATGAGTACTGAAGTACTTCTCTGCAGATGAATTAACCGGTGAGAACGCTGCATTTAAGCCACTGCAGAGTAAATCTGTAGCTGTTCTGTGATTCTGTCATTGTGCCGAGTTCAAACCACTCCTGCACCTTCAGCTGTGATTATGAAGGACACCTGCACATCCACTTTCTACGTCATTCCAACAACTATCCGTGTTCATGAAGGCGGAAAAAGGAAGGTGTGCGTGTGCGTGTGTGTGTGTGTGTGTGCGCGTCACATCACTAATCTGTCCTTCATCGAGCTTCCTGCCAGCTCTTTCAAAAAACACATTTTGAAGGTAGAATTGAAGTACTCAGCCGAATACAATAAAACACATTCCACAAGTATTTATGTAATTATTTAGAACGACAGCACAAACCAAAATATATCGTCAAATTATGAATATATTAGAATATATTATGGAATTATACAAAAAGTATTTTAGATTGAATTCAAATAGAATATTTATTTATCATGAAGACCGTTGTATCTTTGAAGTACTGAGTGATGTTTCTCTGTTTACGTTCCACGGTGACTGATTCTTGTGTTGAGTGTCTCGTCTCACATCTGGCTCTGCCGTGGAGTTTACACATCAAAGCTCCTTCCAGCTTCATGTCTAGTCCAACACACGTCTGGTGCATTGCTAGTGAAGACGGAAGTCAGGTAAACGTTCAACGAAAACAACAAAAATAACTAAAAAAAATATCTGTGAGCTTTGGATTCAACAAAATGCATTTATTTTTTATTTTGGTGAACTCCTGTTCAAAGATGAGTTTTAGAATAATCTGGTCTTGTTTCCTATTTAGATGTTATGATTAGAGCAATGCTTGCAAACGTTGTCATGTAATAATCCCGACGTCTGGAAAGACGCTTGTTATCTAAAACAAAAAGACAAAAAAAGTGCATTTCTGAGCACTGGTTCGCTTATGAAAGCATGACTCGTCTGGGTTTTTGATACAATGTAATGCCGATGGACATGTGTCCTACAGGACACACACAAAAAAGTAGCACGTCAAACAGTAACTTCTCAATAAACTGAATGCAACGCTCGATATTCAGCAATACTGTGTATAAAGACAGAAGTTCACTGAGGTCTGACTGCTCTGTGCTGATTCAATTATTGCACAAAAAAGAATAAGTTTGCCCGGCAACAAGGCATCCGCACTGCTGGATTTTATTACTTGCTTTCCCAATATCCAAATGGCAGCTCCCTCCAGCAGCTCTGTTCAACTCTGTCTTACAGATGTGAGAAAGATGTCCGATCTGAGCTGATGCCTCACGCCGAGATAGCGAGGCATGAGAGGAAAGCGCCACGGCATTTGCATAATCCTTGGATTAAGGCTTACTGGTTGAGAGAGGAGAGAGATTGTGAAGGTGTGAAGTAATATGTACAGTTTGCAACGCGGAGTTCAGTTTTTATCAAGTATCCGTTATAATCCACGGCGCGGTATTAGTTTCAAAGCGAGTGCAGAGATTTAACCATTCTTCTTCTTCTGTGCCAGTATTGTTGTTGTTCCTCGATATCTTCTCTGTCCTGATGGTCTTTGGAACAGCAGCAGACGTCTCTCAGAGGACTAACGTTGGATTCAGAGTGATGATGTGAAACCTTGACCCCCTCTCGTAACTGATTTGTTTGAAAATGACGTACTGTGGTGTTTCTCTTATTCTTTTCTTTTCCTGATTTCATACAGCCTACTTTTTCTAATCATGAATGTAAGGTGTGGATTTTTATATAGCATAATAATTTCGGTGTCAAACAGAATCTGTAATTTTGTCAAAAAGATCAGCTATATTTGTAAGCTGTAATATGTAAAAATGAGAAAACAATGGTTATAAAACAGAATGTGTTGGTTTACTAGAGTATATATATATACTGTACGCTCAAGCTGTTTGCCAAATAAAAAGTAGTAGTGATGTAAATGTGTGTGCGTGTGTTCATTGAGGTGTCGATGGGCGGATTATGATCGAATGGGCTTTTGGGTGCAGACTTGTGAAACGCCCACGCCTCTGCTACACGGGAGCAACTCTGTGGCTGTTTAGCCTCTTTCTGTTGGTTGTTGCTGAAATAGTTTTGGTCTTTTTGTAGTTTTTGTCTGCAGTCATTTTTTGTCCCTTTGTAGTTTTATTGTTTTGCATCACATTATAAGTGTTTTGGTCTTTTTGTACTTTTTTGTCTGTGGTTGTTTTGTGTCTCTTTGTGGTTGTTTTGTGTCGTTTTGTTGTTGTTTTTGTCTCTTTGTAGTTTGGTTTTGTGGCTGTTTTGTCTCTTTGTAGTCATTTTTGTTTCTCTGTGTGGTTTTGTGTATCTTTGTAATTGTTTTGGGCTTTTTGTAGTTTTTTGTCCGGTTGTTCTGCCTCATTTTGTAGCTGTTTTGGTCTCTTTGCAGCTGTTTTGGTCTCTTTGCAGCTGTTTTGCATCTCTTTGCAGCTGTTTTGGTTTCTTTGCAGCTGTTTTGCATCTCTTTGTAGCTGTTTTGGTTTATTTGCAGCTGTTTTGCATCTCTTTGCAGCTGTTTTGGTTTCTTTGCAGCTGTTTTGCATCTCTTTGCAGCTGTTTTGGTTTATTTGCAGCTGTTTTGCATCTCTTTGCAGCTGTTTTGGTTTCTTTGCAGCTGTTTTGCATCTCTTTGCAGCTGTTTTGGTTTCTTTGCAGCTGTTTTGCATCTCTTTGCAGCTGTTTTGGTTTATTTGCAGCTGTTTTGCATCTCTTTGCAGCTGTTTTGGTTTCTTTGCAGCTGTTTTGCATCTCTTTGTAGCTGTTTTGGTTTATTTGCAGCTGTTTTGCATCTCTTTGCAGCTGTTTTGGTTTCTTTGCAGCTGTTTTGCATCTCTTTGTAGCTGTTTTGGTTTCTTTGCAGCTGTTTTGCATCTCTTTGCAGCTGTTTTGGTTTCTTTGCAGCTGTTTTGCATCTCTTTGCAGCTGTTTTGGTTTCTTTGCAGCTGTTTTGGTTTATTTGCAGCTGTTTTGCATCTCTTTGCAGCTGTTTTACATCTCTTTGCGGCTGTTTTGGTCTCTTTCAGTGGCGGCTGGCCAATAGAGGGCAATGGGGCATGGCCCCACCTTGAGCCACACAAAAAAAAAATTTTTAATTATAATAATCAGAAATTATACAAATTGTCAATATTTGTGTTTTTGAACTATGGAATGTACCCAGTAATATGTGTAAAATGTGCTATCTGCGCAAAATATATGCTTTTCCTGCTCGTCCTCTCCGCCTGTGTGTAGACACGTCTCAGAACACGCAGCTGGGGGGGCCAAATCGTTTTTGCGCAAAAGAGGCGGGTCTATAAAGCAGTTTAGCCAATTGCTGATTAAAGATATAAATGACTATGTGTATTTACTATTTAAGACATATTCCCAACTCTATGATTGAGCTATTGTCTTTTCCCTTGTGGTTTTTCTTTGATTGATGTGCATCTGTTGAGGAGAAATCTCTCAGAGTGAACAGATGGAGATCGAGGCATTTAGCTCAATTCAAGCAATAAGGTTTATTTGTGACAGGAGTATTATGCCCAGCAGTTTTACGTGCACGTGGCCTAATCTCTACTCTGAGTGAGCAGGGAAAATGTACAAAAGACAGGAAAAGCAGGAAAAGGCACGTAAACATCATTGCGCATAACATAATATAGGTTCTTCTTTCAGCAGTCTATTGGTGGAATATAAAGTAGGGGCGGCTCTGTTATTAGCAGTCAGAGGGCCCGTTGGCTGGCTCACGATGGATCCTCCTTCGCTGCTTCTTCAGGGCTGCTGATGTAACTCCATATTGTTATGTCCGGCCGACTTGATAAGCGGGGCGCTTCTCTATCTCTAAGGCGGCGCGGGCAGCTGAATCTGGTTCTCTGTGTGACTATGTGACATTTATCTGGGGCAAAAGCTATCCTTCAGAGTTCTAATACTTCTCACTGTGTTCAAACGAGCGCTATGAATGCCCCGTATGGAGTATTTGACCTTCTTCTACGAGAACTCACATATCCGCGTATAAGCATACAAGTAACATTGAATGTATATTTTATTCACACATCACTTAGCTTGATGTCTTTTGATTCACTGACATTTTATTTATTGTTTTAATCTCTATAGATTTCTTTCATTCCGCACTATTTTTAGTATTTTCCAAACAGCATTATGTAACACAAAAAGTTAAAGAGTGCTTCACAGAAAATGGAAACAAAGGAATGAGGGCCGGGTGTGATCAGGTCCAACCCCTTTGCTGCCGCACCAATCCTGATATATTGTGTTGGAGCTGTGTGATAAAGTCAAAGGTGGGGCCTGTTCCATGGTTCCCTGAAGTTGAACTGTTAAAAGTGCTCATACACATGAACAACAAGAGGCCTGGGGAGCACAATGATTAGGGTAAGATGATGGTACGATCAAGAAAAGCCACCGGAAATCTAAAACAGTATTGACAAGTTGTGAACACATTCAGGAATGTGTCGGCCTGTTAATCAACTGGAAGCAACTATAGATCGAGATCAGGATGTTGTTGGTCAAAGAATGTGTAGATTGCTTTTTCTAAAGACCTTTTTATGAGTTTGTGTCAGACAAGATGACAATTTTATACCAGTAATGGCAGCAGCAAAGAGTGCAAACTGCCAAGTAAGATAAAGAACTATTGAGTCACTGATGGATTTAATCCTGAGGAACAAAGTGTGCGATGTAAAACGGTATGAACCAGTGAAACACACAAACCTTTATAATTTTATTGATGAAATCATTTAAATACAATATACTGTGCACAGAGGCAGGTAAAACCATCGTCTTAAACTTACATTACCATCAAATCAATCAATATAATCATCAAAACTATTTCAAACTGTACAGTTGGCGCTCATTCAGTGCATAACTTTTTGTATTGAAATCAGTGTCGTTGAACCGCGGTTAATCATGTGCAACTTCAGCAGTGACTCGTGCTGAAAGCTTTTATCACGAACGGAAACTTTACTGCAACCAGAACAGCTAAAGGGGATTGTTTCCTGTGTGGGTTCTCATGTGTCTTTGTAAATTTGAACTATGGTTAAATGATTTCTTACAGACTGAGCAGCTGAAAGGTTTTTCCCCTGTGTGGGTTCTCATGTGTGTTTCTAAATTTGAACCCTGGTTAAATGATTTCTTACAGACTGAGCAGCTGAAAGGTTTTTCTCCTGTGTGGGTTATCATGTGTTTCTGTAAACGTGAACCATGGTTAAATGATTTCTTACAGACTGAGCAGCTGAAAGGTTTTTCTCCTGTGTGGGTTCTCATGTGTGTTTGTAAATGTGAACCCTGGTTAAATGATTTCTTACAGACTGAGCAGCTGAAAGGTTTTTCTCCTGTGTGGGTTCTCATGTGGTTCTGTAAATGTGAACCATTGTTAAATGATTTCTTACAGACTGAGCAGCTGAAAGGTTTCTCTCCTGTGTGGGTTCTCATGTGTGTTTGTAAAGTTGAACCCTGGTTAAATGATTTCTTACAGACTGAGCAGCTGAAAGGTTTTTCTCCTGTGTGGGTTCTCATGTGTGTTTGTAAATGTGAACCCTGGTTAAATGATTTCTTACAGACTGAGCAGCTGAAAGGTTTTTCTCCTGTGTGGGTTCTCATGTGGTTCTGTAAATGTGAACCATTGTTAAATGATTTCTTACAGACTGAGCAGCTGAAAGGTTTTTCTCCTGTGTGGGTTCTCATGTGGTTCTGTAAATTAGAACCAAGGTTAAATAATTTCTTACAGACTGAGCAGCTGAAAGGTTTTTCTCCTGTGTGGGTTCTCATGTGTCTCTTCAGACTTCCAATCTGGCCAAATGTTTTCTCACACTCAGAGCAGCTAAAGAGTTTCTCACCAGCACTACATCGTGAATCACTGACTTCATCCGGTGTCACATAGTTTAAACCTGACTGAGGTTCTCTGGTCTTCTTCCCATCACCACTGCCATCAGTGTCAGAAGAGTCTCCAGTCTTCTCATCAGTATCTGGTTCTGGATGTCTATCTGGATCCAAGTTCCTGTCTGGTTCTGGTCCTCCACAGTCTTCTCCATCAGCATCTGTTTCCATCTGTTCAGTTTGTCTTTGAAGCTGTGAGGACTGAGCTTCCTCTTCTTCATCTTCACTCTTCACAGGAGTGAATGAGAACTTGACATCAGCCTCCTCCAGACCTTGAAGCTGCTCTCCTTCCTGACTGGTGCAGAGTTCCTCCTGTTCCTCTTTAATGTGTGGGGGCTCTGGGTCATCCTGTTCCTCTTTAATGTGTGGGGGCTCTGGGTCCTCCTGTTCCTCTTTAATGTGTGGGGGCTCTGGGTCCTCCTGTTCCTCTTTAATGTGTGGGGGCTCTGGGTCCTCCTGTTCCTCTTTAATGTGTGGGGGCTCTGGGTCCTCCTGTTCCTCTTTAATGTGTGGGGGCTCTGGGTCCTCCTGTTCCTCTTTAATGTGTGGGGGCTCTGGGTCCTCCTGTTCCTCTTTAATGTGTGGGGGCTCTAGGTCCTCCTGTTCCTCTTTAATGTGTGGGGGCTCTGGGTCCTCCTGTTCCTCTTTAATGTGTGGGGGCTCTGGGTCCTCCTGTTCCTCTTTAATGTGTGGGGGCTCTGGGTCCTCCTGTTCCTCTTTAATGTGTGGGGGCTCTGGGTCCTCTTTAATGTGTGGGGGCTCTGGGTCCTCCTGGTCCTCTTTAATGTGTGGGGGCTCTGGGTCCTCCTGTTCCAGACTGGAGCTCTGCTCCTGCTGCTCAGAGGGAACCTCTTCTTTAACCACCAACAGCTGCTGGACGTCTGCAGGAAAACAGTAAACACACACAGAGGGGTTACAAAGACATTTTAGAGTTGAGCAAATAGTCTCCTGTACATACACTTCCAGAGTATCAATAGAACCAGATTGTTCCCCAGGAGAATTTTATTTCATTATGAAATTCAATTTTATTATGGTCTTTAAAATGTATCATTCTGGTGTACTCTGAGAAGAAAGTTACATTTACTTTGAGCTAAAAACTAATTTAATCAGTATTTCAGCTCCAGTTGAACAGCTGGCTAGTTAGCTTTATTTTGTCATCAATATTCTTATGTTGTGGAGAAAACTCGGTGGACAGACTGAGGTCGAGGCGTTTAGCTCAATTCAAGCAATAACGTTTATTTATGACAGAAGTATTATGCCCAGCAGTTTTACGTGCACGTGGCCTAATCTCTACTCTGAGTGAGCAGGGAAAATGTACAAAAGACAGGAAAAGCAGGAAAAGGCGTGTATACATCATTGCACATAACATTATATAGTTTCTTCTTAGAGAAGTCTATTGGTGGAATATAAAGTAGCAGGCGGATCCGTTCTTAGCTTTACAGAGGCCCGTTGCCCTGGACATATCCGCCCACAATGGCTCACGATTGGTCCTCCATCGCTGCATCATCAGGAATGTGTGCATGTTATTAGCACTCGAGGAGCCGAAAGGGTGCAATTCTGAGCTAAGCAGAAGTCTCTGTGTGAGTTCTTCTCTGCTGGACTAGATAAGCGAGGAATGCCCTTGTTATGGCGGTTTTAAGCAAGCGTCTCCTTCCAGGGCCACAGTATCTGTTTTCTATCGTACGAGCCGGCGCCGGAAGGCCCGATTCGGAGTATTTGACCTTCTTACTGTGACCTCACAACTCCGCAATATAAGCATACAAGTAAAGCGCATATTATTTTACACAACACTTATTATTAACCTTTAGTTTGACAAAATCCATTGAGCAATTTTGGTCATATAAAAACAAAGACAGCAAGAGTAGCGTGAACCATCGCCTATACAAAATAAAGTGATTACTTTCCATTGTACCCTGTTACTGTACGGCTAAATATTAACTTTGTGAGGGTTTTAAGTTTTATTTCATGCATTGAGTGTCTGTGAGATGGGGTTTGAGGAATGTGCTGGAGTGGGGGTGGTGTGAAAGTGGCAGGGAGGTGTGAAGTTTAGGACAATGGGGCATAGGCCCAGGTGGGGCTTGTTGGACTTCAGCCAATCAGTGAGCTGATCGATGAGCTGAGGAATGCAACTTTGAGGGGACAAAGGATTTGAAACTCTGGGGGGGTTTTTCAGATCTTCTGCTGGCCACCGAGATTTCTCTCTGTGACCAGAAGTTGTGGCCTTTTACAACTTCCACTGTTACTGTAAAGCTGTTAGTTCTGCGTGCAGTGGACGTTAACTTAACCCAGCAGGTCTGAACTGTAACGGAACTTAAACTTTAACGGAGGGAAATGAAGATGGTGTAGACATCTTAACGCTGATTGGCCAAGACTCGA
This sequence comes from Lycodopsis pacificus, assembly GCA_028022725.1. Taxonomy (NCBI): domain Eukaryota; kingdom Metazoa; phylum Chordata; class Actinopteri; order Perciformes; family Zoarcidae; genus Lycodopsis; species Lycodopsis pacificus. The sequence goes on along the minus strand of CM051701.1, from coordinate 1,563,962 downwards.
CACATCGCATCAAATATCAAATCTATCAAATATGTTTTATTGCGAAGATCACAACATCACATTTTCTCCTTGTCTCACTCCAATCTAAGAAACGCTGGTTGGCCAGTTGGCCAGTTGACCCCCCCCAAAAATAAAAACTCTACGGGTCTACACTTAATATATTTTGATTCAAAACGGCTTTTTTCGCCGAAAAGCGACACGTTTGCAAATATGAAATCAGGAGAAGAAGAAAAAGATTCATTGCAACAGAGTCTCACGCCAAACTACATTCAAAGGTATCAGCCGGAGCATGAACAGTGTTTCAGAACTGAGAGAATAAATAAAGTGAACCCACGTGCTCTTTGTATCCGGACTTCCGGGTTGAAAACAGCGTCCAGAAGTTCCCGCTGTCGCTTATTCTCCTCTTTTGAACGAGAGAGTTCCTCCTCGTACTCCGCTATCGTTCTTTCAAGCAGACCAGCTATCTCTTCATCAGCCGCAGTCAGTCGCTGGTTGACGAAAGATCTCAGCATTTCTAGTTTAGACATTTCCACTAAACCACAGCAAGTTTCCCTCCAGACGAACTCCGTTAAAAACACCGTTTACTCTCATTACGCTCTGAATCGCGCTGTGCTGGTCACTTCCGTCCCCGTCCGTCTGTTTCCAGGTAGCATGCTAAGCTACTTCAATAGCTTTATAGGCTACCATGAGATGAGTCCTCTTTGTCTTCGTCTTCCTCGCCTCTTTCTCTTTCTTCTTCTTCTCCTTCTTCTTCTTCTTCTTCTTCTTCTTTCACTTTAATGGCGGACTACAGGCCAACGTTTAAGGCGCCACCTACTGGACCGGAGTGGGTAACATCGTGACTTTATGACAGTTGTCATTTAAACACAATAATAATGTTATTTATAAATAAAAAAATAAACTTGATATAGAAGTTATATTCTGTATATTGAAGCCGCTTTAAGCTGAATGTGTTTGTCCTCTATCTCTCACAGTCCTTTGATGCTCCACTCCCTTCCTGTATCTACCACTCTGTTCTTCAGTCTCTCTTTCCACCCTGAACTTCCTCCACTCTATCAGCACATGTTCTACAGTTTCTTTACAGTTGCATATCTCACATTTATCCCACTCTGTCTTTTTCATGATGTGTATAACGTGTCATTGAGTCCTGTATGTCCGAACCTTAATCTGAAAGTAACATCTTCTTTTCTACTTTTACTTCCATCACTTCTCACTCTGACTGACGTCTGAATGTTGCTGTCATTTCTACCCTTATTGTCATTATTCCAAATGTCCTGCCAAGATGTAATACTTCCGTGCTGTATTACTGATTTTGCTTCTGACCTCCCAAAACAAATTTCGAAAATATCATTTTAGTTTGACGCTCTTTTCTCAGGTTTATCTGCAACCTCATTTCCCTCTGTTCCAACGTGAGCCGGTGCCCAACAGAGATGTACATCTATTCCTAAATGCTGTGAGTTCAGTAATGACGTATACACTTCAGTTAAAAGATCGTCTCGCACCGTTTGACCGGATCCTCTCTCTCTCTCTCTCTCTCTCTCTCTCTCTCTCTCTCTCTCTCTCTCTCTCTCTCTCTCTCTCTCTCTCTCTCTCTCGCTCTCTCGCTCTCTCGCTCTCTCTCTCTCCATCTGTCTGTCTCTATCTCCCCCCCCCCTCTCTCTCTCTCTCTCTCTTCCTCTCTCTCTGTCTATCTCTCCCCCCCTCTCTCTCTCTCTCTCTCTCCCTCTCTCCATCTGTCTGTCTCCATCCCCCCCCCCCTCTCTCTCGCTCTCTCTCCCTCTCTCCATCTGTCTGTCTCTATCTCTCCCCCCGCCTCTCTCTCTCTCTCTCTCTCTCTCTCTCTCTTCCTTTCTCTCTGTCTATCTCTCCCCCCCCTCTCTCTCTCCCTCTCTCCATCTGTCTGTCTCCATCGCCCCCCCCTCTCTCTCTCTCTCTCTCTCTCTCTCTCCCTCCCTCCCTCCCTCTCTCTCTCTCTCTCTCTCTCTCTCTCTCTCTCTCTCTCTCTCTCTCTCTCCCCCTCTCTCTCCTGTTGAACCTTCACTTCCTGTTGCGGAGGGGAAACCTGTCTGTCTGTCTGCCTGCCTCCCTCTCTCTGTGGGCCGGGTCATGAGACTCCAGAGGTGGGTCTCCTTCAGTAAACGCGCAGCTGGATCTCTCTCTCACGTGCGTCCGTTCACTCAGTCCGCCCGCCGCTAACATGGCAGAGGAGGCGAAGAAACTGGCCGCTTACGCCGCAGTGGACAACCACGTCCAGGTAAGATGAACCCAACACAGCGGAGTCCCTGTCGGCCAACTCGTCCACGTGTGTCCGCAGCCTTTGAAGTCTACAGCAGTCAGTCATTTGTAGTCTTTGCTACACACCCACATGCTAGCATGCTAGCAAAGTTAGCATTCACTAAACAGAGATAGAACGTTCCGTTAGCCTAGCTTGCTAACTTATTGCCGTTATCGAACTAGCACGGTTTGGGAGGGAATTAGCTCGGTGTTATGCGTTGCTTGTCCCGGGATAGTGGCAGTAAGGACTAACGTTACATGTACGAGCCGAATGTTACATCATGTGTGTGTGTTAGCTGCTAGCAAGACGGTCAGTGTAGTTTGAAGTGATGGACAAATAGAGATAGATGAGCTAACATGTGCATGAAATGGGAAACAGAAGCTGCAGAGATGTTGCTGTTTTGTGTATTATGCATGGCTTTATCAATATTAAATATATAGAGCAGGGATTTAACACAAGGACAGTTCGGCTCATGAAATGTCAGCTACAAGAAGTGGACAAAATAATAATTACAACATGAAGAAAGAAGAGAAATCCTAATCTTGTTTTCTTGAAACAGCAAGAACAGCTTTTACCGGTAAATTCATTGTGTTTTTTGAGGCTGTAATTTCAGACTTGCACATGTGTGTTGAAGCTTTAACACATAAACACACTTTAATATCACAACTCCACTGTTCCTCTTCTTGTGTCCCTCATTTCAAAACACCTCCAGTCAAACTAGTGTCTCTGAACTTTGTTTTCTGTCTCACAGAACAACCAGGTGGTTGGAGTCGGCAGCGGATCGACCATCGTCTACGCTGTGGACAGACTAGGTGAGTGAAACCACTTTTAGATGTAATCTACGAGGCACCTGATGTCTCAGATATAACGCCTAACCATGTGACTCGTGATGTCTTTTAGTCCTGGCCACAGTCATTTTAATATTCAAGTGAAAAGGACAGACAGGAGTTTGTGTACGGGAGCAAAGCGTTGCTGTGGACGAGGGGCAACAGCAAAGAACGCTTCACCTAAAAACAAAAACTCAATCAGTTGACGTGTACGCTATATTTAGCATATTTTCACTGCTTTACCTCAACGTGAGACAGACATTTCTGACCGGAAACTGAGGCGTTATATCCATCTGTGCTCTCTCCAAAGCCAGCAGAAGGAAAGCAGTGTTTCTACCACGCAGAACGTTGTTGGTCTACTGCTGCCTCGGTGGGTTAGTGTGGTTGTGTGGTTGTCACAAACTAACTAACCCATCCAGGCATCGGGAGACCAGCAACCCCCACGTTCTGTGTGGTTGAAATTGTGTTTTTGTCAATGGAGTCTGGTGACCGCCTCAGCTCCTCCTCTGAGAGATGAATAGCTGTCTCATGGCACGATAAAGCTGTGAATATGTTCTAAATACAGGGAACCGTAGACCGACATTGATTAGGTATTTAAAAGCTGTTTTGCGGCTAACCCTTATCCACAGCAGCGCATTGTTTTGCTCTCCTGTCTGCCGACAGCCATCTACAGTCAGTAATACACGGACTATGGATAAGTGCCTCATACAACCCCACTTAAAACCATTCACCTTCATTTCTAACTGTGTGTGTGTTCCAGCTGAGCGAGTGCGTCAGGAGAAGCTCAACATCGTGTGTGTGCCCACCTCCTTCCAGGTCTGTTTGAGATCATCAGTCTCACTTGTAGACCAGCGTGACTTCTCCTTATTGTCATCCTGCTGGCGTAATATGCTGCGTACACAGTGTTTGGCAACAGCATGCACTGTAACCTTGTGGCTTCATTACCACACACAGTCCTCATTTATTCAGAGTGACTTGCAAGAGAAGGTGCATTCATATGTTCTACAAACGTGCCTTTTGTTACAATCATAAATGCACAAGTTGAAAATGGTGACGCTGCTTGTGTTCGTCACCTTGGTTCCCGTCTGTCTGCTGGTCCTCCCACAGGCCCGTCAGCTGATTCTGCAGCACGGCCTCACGCTGTCGGATCTGGACAGGCACCCAGAGGTATGACGAGCTCGTTGCAAATGAATCTGAAAGCCCCGCAAACGAGGAAGGGCCACAATATGTCGGCCCTCCAGCACTGTCTGCTTGATTGGAGAGTTGGGGAAGTTGTGCCCGAGTGGTGGCGCTGTAGAGAAACGCTTCCTTTGCTTTGATGTCTGCTGTAATACGTTCACATGGCTCCCACACAGCTGGATGTGGCGATCGACGGAGCGGACGAGGTGGACGCAGACCTGACTCTGATAAAAGGTGGAGGGTGAGTACGGGTTCACACAGACGGCAGGACTTCACCAGCGCCTCTGCTTCCTGTCTCACGAGGCTGGTCCTCGCTGTCTCACGAGGCTGGTCCTCGCTGTCTCACGAGGCTGGTCCTCGCTGTCTCACGAGGCTGGTCCTCGCTGTCTCACGAGGCTGGTCCTCGCTGTCTCACGAGGCTGGTCCTCTCTGTCTCACGAGGCTGGTCCTCGCTGTCTCACGAGGCTGGTCCTCTCTGTCTCACGAGGCTGGTCCTCTCTGTCTCACGAGGCTGGTCCTCTCTGTCTCACGAGGCTGGTCCTCTCTGTCTCACGAGGCTCGTCCTCTCTGTCTCACGAGGCTGGTCCTCTCTGTCTCACGAGGCTGGTCCTCTCTGTCTCACGAGGCTGGTCCTCGCTGTCTCACGAGGCTGGTCCTCGCTGTCTCACGAGGCTGGTCCTCGCTGTCTCACGAGGCTGGTCCTCGCTGTCTCACGAGGCTCGTCCTCTCTGTCTCACAGCGGCTGCTTGACTCAGGAGAAGGTTGTAGCCGGCTGCGCCAAACATTTCGTCGTCATTGCCGACTACAGGTTTGTGTTTACTCGTTTAACTAGTTTAACTCGAGGGGAGACGTGTAGTTACTAGACACAGTGTCTCTGCCGGCCCTCAACGGGGAACAATGCATGAATTTGTACGAGTTAGTTTTTAGGTACAGGTGTGGTTCTCATCTTCCTCTTCCTCTCTCAGGAAGGACTCCAAGGCTCTGGGCCAACAGTGGAAGAAGGGCGTTCCTATCGAGGTGATCCCCATGGCGTACGTTCCCGTCTCCAGGACCATAGCCAAGCGCTTCGGGGGGGAGGCCAGCCTGCGGATGGCTGTCAGTAAAGCAGTAAGTGTTCTTCTGCTTACGCACAGCTTCACGTGACGTCACTCCTGGATATGTTTCAGAGTTTTCATACATTACTGCTGGATCACTGGCGCTCTTTCCAGGGGCTCGTTGGAGTCCTGTGGTCCAGGGTTAGAATGATGGGTGGTGGTGGTGGTGATGTACTAACACTAGAAGAGCCTAAATGTCCTGTTGGCACTCACTGCTGTCTGCTCTGGTCCACACTACTGGCTGAAATGGCTTCAGTGTCGATCCAAATGTAACTCACAGGCCTCCACACGAGCACGCTGGTGACGCACGGATTGAGCCGCAATGTGCACGCAAAGGTCGTGAAGAAGAAGACGACTGCAAGCTCGTAGATGTGGATGTACACGATGTCTGGTTTTGAAGTACTTTAAAAAAGAGTTTTACGTGGAAGGAAATGCATTCCACCCATTTGGAAGTGCACAAGAAGTGCACGTGGCATTGTGACAAACATGACCCTTGCACTGCGCCTGCTCTCGACAGAGTGGACCGTTCATGGTTTACTTCACTTCTTTTCACATTAACACCCGACAGGAGAGTCCGGTTCTTATTCTGGCTCCTCGTGTTTCTTCCTTTTGACTGACGGGTCAGGAAGCCGTGTGTGTGCTGATGAGCAGGAAGTCTTAATGACCACAGACGTGTTACTAAACCAGCATTGGCCTCAGAGTTGCACACGGTCACTCAATAATTGCAAAAAGCCACATAGTTTGCCACACGGTTCTGCTTATCATAATTATCGAGACTTTGTCAAATTCCCTTTTAAATAAAAGGCGTGTTTCTAGATTCATTGTAAACTGACGTGTCAGCACTTGTGTTTAACTGGTCGCGGTCACTCTGCGATGGATCATTGGTCACGCGGTTGTAGTTGTGTGGTGCGTTTAGTGCTTGGTGTTATAAACACACTTGTGTCTTCTGAACGTCCTTCGCAGCCCTCTGGGTGTTGGGGTTTGTTGTTGTGATGAAGTCTGTGTCGTTGTGGCTCTCAGGGTCCTGTGGTCACCGACAACAGCAACTTCCTCCTGGACTGGAAGTTTGAGCGCGCTCAGAACTGGAAGGAAGTCAACACCGCCATCAAGATGATCCCAGGTGAGGAGCTCGCTCTCCGTTTATTCAGACAAAAGTCATGACTCACAACCACAGACTGTGTATCAGAAGTGGGCGTGGCCATCGTGACGTCACACATTGGTTTGTGGACTGCCGTTCTCAAGTATCCACTTCGGCCATTTCGTCTTTGCCATCTGGGATTACGGCCGTCGCCATGTTGTTCTTGCAACCGATGCGGAAGTTAAAACTTTTGAGACCTGTCAATCACAGTAAGCCCCGCCCTAAAGCATCCCCTGCTTTATGGTCTGTGTGACTCTAAATGAACATCATGCTGTATTGAAGAAGACTTGAAACTAGAGATTGAGACATAAACTCATGTTTACAATGTTTACTGAGGGAATAAATCAAGAGAGAAGTAGAGTCATTTTCTATAGACTTCTATACAACCAGAGGAGTCGCCCCCTGGTGGCCACGAGAGAGAATGCAGCTTTAAGACGCTTCCTCGTCAGCTTCATTCGGCAGAACCGGAGGTTGCCGCCTGGTTCTAACCTCAGAGGAATGTTGGTTGTGTGTATGATGTGCTTATAATTTGAAACATTGGTGATCAGCCTTCTGAACTGGATTTGTGTGTTGGTGTGCGTGTCCTCTTCAGGCGTGGTGGAGACCGGGCTTTTCGTCGGCATGGCTGAGCGGGCCTACTTCGGGATGGAGGATGGCAGCGTGCAGGTTCGAGATCCTCCCGTCAACTGAGGAGTCCGTCGTGTTCACTGCAGCCGCTTCCTCCTCAATGACCTCACCTTACCCCACAAGTGCCGTGTTCGTGATTTCCACCCGACCGTGTTCGGACAACAACTGTTCCCACTGAACGTTGGCTCTTCCTGTAATAAGCGGGTTTGACTGAATGTGTGCAGAGCTGAGGTGGATCCCTGCAGAATGAAACTAAGGAGTGCCTTGAGATTATATTTGAAGCCCTATTTAGAGAAATGATGCAATTAAAGGTACATTTAACAGCTCACAATCATTCGTCAGCCTTTGGGCCTCTGCTGGGCTGCTGCCATGAGATCAGAGTAACATGAAGTCTGCTACACCATCAAGAAATTATGCTTCCCAAGAAATTCATTTCTTGAATTAATATGCTAATTGAAACTGAAAAGAAAGCAAAACAATTAATGAGATGTTTGACAATTAAGGGAAACCCTGTGGTGCATGTATGAAAACTCCATTATTTGATTGTCGTGTGACAATAATCCGGTATAGCACCGAGGTGGGCTGTAATGAATATCATGTAGATGATTTAGGCTTTTAAACGTTTCGACAGAAAAACCAAAGATGGTCCTCGCACAGTAGAATGGGTTCAGAACCAGCCTCTCTACTAGCAGCTGTGGACGACTGTGCCGGTGAGACGAGTATAATGTAACGTGTACGTTGTGCCGCGTCAGACTCCTGAACGGAACTTATCGGATATGTGTTTAAATGTGTGTCACGATACGGGAGTTCTTCTCCTCAGCTGTTCAATTTGAGCATATGATGTCGTTTCATGCCGATGAAGCGACATGAATTCATTATGTAGCTGGTCATGTTGGAACCAGAGGAATCCTTGAGGTTGTGAGAAACGACCGCCATATTTCAGACCTTTCATTCTGGAATGCAGCTGTTCACTCTGCTTTTGGCTCACGGTGCCTTACACCCTGCTGCTGTTTCTGTATTTGCAAGCAACTCTGTCTACAAGCCACTGTCATGTTGTATTAAAGTCTTAATTCTTCTCTCGTAAATCAAATGGAAGCCGGTGACGTGTACGTAGACGACGTGAAAGTTGAACTGAGATGACGGGTTGTACACCATGTTTTCTTGCACCAGCATTTCTCTTACTACTTTCTTTACCAATTCACTGTGATTATCATTTTGCTGTGACGGTACTATTTTCTTTGTCAACCAATACAGAACCGTGATAACAGTACGCCTAATGTTTCTTTTTATTACTGAGAATTTGGTAAAAACTTAATTTTCGTCGTTCTGTCATTACCCTATCATTCACTGGTTTTAGTTTTAGTTTTCCAGATGTGAATATTTGCGTTATCTTGTATGACAGTAAACTAAATATTGAGTTCTGGACAAAACAAGCAATTATTTACTCCACTTTGGGCAAGTTTCCTAATCCATTTATCAACAAAACCAAAAGTAATTGACGATGTAGATAATTGTTAGTTGCAGTCGATGTTAGTGAGTTTTTCTTGAGTTTGTGTATTTTTTTATGGAACAGACCTTGCTCTGTAAGTACATACTTTTAAAAAATGTTTTCATATCAAAGACGATGATGAAAAAACAAAACCTTGCTGGTGCCATTCTCCTCTATTGTCACCAGGGGGCGCTGTTATTCTGCTAGTTCTACTGGGTTCACAGTCTGACCTTTATACCACTCATTATTCAGAGATATACTAACTATATACTTTGAGCAGCTGACTCTGCAGCGACACATGCTGATGTGTCCTACAGTAGCTGTCATTACATTTATGAAAACATAATTTAGGAACTTGAAAGCTTCGTGGCAGCCATTGAGTTTTATTTAAACACTGACGCTGTGCTGATGAGTACTGAAGTACTTCTCTGCAGATGAATTAACCGGTGAGAACGCTGCATTTAAGCCACTGCAGAGTAAATCTGTAGCTGTTCTGTGATTCTGTCATTGTGCCGAGTTCAAACCACTCCTGCACCTTCAGCTGTGATTATGAAGGACACCTGCACATTCACTTTCTAAGTCATTGTTGGAATGCTGTTAAGCATTCGAATCTTTATTCAACTTCTATTTCTTCCGTCGCCCCTCTTCTTCTCCTTCATATTTTAAGCTACAGAAACCGTTCAACTATTAAAATGTTCAGCTCTTTCACCAGAGGGGTGCTATGACTTTTCATATTTCTAACCTTTAAACTTTTTGAATGATTAAGCTTTTTATTTTCAATGGGATCTCTATGGAGAATATTTTGAAAAGGCACACAGGTGTTCGCGATTGAGCCAATTAGTGATGTTGATAAACACACAGACTCACAGACACACGTGCACATACTCTCTCTCTCACTCTCACTCTCACACACACTCACACATATATATATATATACAGTCATTCAGGTCTTAGGACTATTTAGAGGTCTTTCCACCCTCCTCCACCCCCCCCCCCCCCCCACACACGCCATTTTAAAATAAAAGCCCCACAGAATGAATCCTAACTGAAATGCTTGTGATGAGCCTGTCATTTAATAACCGGTTTGTGTTTATCTAACATTATGATTCTGTCTCCTCTCCCCTTCTCCCCCACACCCCACACCCCATTTCAAAATAAAAGCCCCAGAGAGTGAATTCTAACTGAACTGCTTGTGATGAAGCCTGTCATTTAATAACCTCTGTTTATGTGTGTCAAACATTATGATTATGTCTCCTCTCCCCCTCCCTCCCCCACCCAGTCCCACCCTTTCAAAAATAAAAGCCTCATGGATTAACTGTATTTAAACATTAAACTCAAAATTAGGCTTTTTTGTTCAAAAAATGAATGCTCTTACTACTACTGCGACAACTACTACTGCTGCTAATATTTCTAGTATTACTACTACTACTGCTGCTACTACTTCTACTACAACTTTTGCTGTTGCTACTATTACTAGTGCTATTACTGCTACCATCAATATTATTACTACCACGACTGCTATTACTACCACTACTACTATTACTTATACTACAACTGCTACTACTGCTATTCATGCTACTACCAGTACTAATACTACTACAGCTATTAGTACGACTGCTACTAGTACTACTACTACTGCTACTTCAAATACTGCCATTACTTTTACTACTACTACTACTACTACTACTGTTATATTAAATACTACGACCACTACTACAGCTATTACTACTACTACTGATACTAGGCTACTACTTCTTCTGAATACTAATACTTCTTCTAAATACTAATACTTCTACTACTAATGATACTTCTACGACTTCTACTATTACAAATATCACTACTGCTACTACTACTACTTATTCTAATGCTACTAATACTTCTACTACTAATAGTACTTCTAGTTCAACTACAACTTCTACTGCTATTACTACAAATATCACTACTTCTGAAATGTGTTTAAGCTACAGAAATTGTTCAAATATCAAAATGTTCAGCTCTTTCAGGAGAGGGGTGCTTTGACTTTTCATTTTTGTAATCTTTAAACTTTTTGAATGAAGCTTTTTGCAATTTTCTTTTGAATGGGATCTCTATGGAGAAAATCTTCAAATCCTGTTATACTTCAACTTTCAAAGCCTTCTTCTTCTCATACATTCAGCTACAGACACCATCGTTGGACATTTCAACTAGAAGGTTTTTCAGCAGTGCAGTTTAAATGCTTTCGGGCTTCAACATTTTTCAGACAGATAGTCTCCCATTTCTTCATTTTCAGCAATTTTTTCACAATTAATTTCAGCTTTCAGCATTCCAACGCATTTTCAGCAGGAAATGCATTTTCTAGTTCCAACAACTATCCGTGTTCATGAAGGCGGAAAAAGGAAGGTGTGCGTGTGTGTGTGTGTGTGTGTGTGTGTGCGCGTCACATCACTAATCTGTCCTTCATCGAGCTTCCTGCCAGCTCTTTCAAAAAACACATTTTGAAGGTAGAATTGAAGTACTCAGCCGAATACAATAAAACACATTCCACAAGTATTTATGTAATTATTTAGAACGACAGCACAAACCAAAATATATCGTCAAATTATGAATATATTAGAATATATTATGGAATTATACAAAAAGTATTTTAGATTGAATTCAAATAGAATATTTATTTATCATGAAGACCGTTGTATCTTTGAAGTACTGAGTGATGTTTCTCTGTTTACGTTCCACGGTGACTGATTCTTGTGTTGAGTGTCTCGTCTCACATCTGGCTCTGCCGTGGAGTTTACACATCAAAGCTCCTTCCAGCTTCATGTCTAGTCCAACACACGTCTGGTGCATTGCTAGTGAAGACGGAAGTCAGGTAAACGTTCAACGAAAACAACAAAAATAACTAAAAAAAATATCTGTGAGCTTTGGATTCAACAAAATGCATTTATTTTTTATTTTGGTGAACTCCTGTTCAAAGATGAGTTTTAGAATAATCTGGTCTTGTTTCCTATTTAGATGTTATGATTAGAGCAATGCTTGCAAACGTTGTCATGTAATAATCCCGACGTCTGGAAAGACGCTTGTTATCTAAAACAAAAAGACAAAAAAAGTGCATTTCTGAGCACTGGTTCGCTTATGAAAGCATGACTCGTCTGGGTTTTTGATACAATGTAATGCCGATGGACATGTGTCCTACAGGACACACACAAAAAAGTAGCACGTCAAACAGTAACTTCTCAATAAACTGAATGCAACGCTCGATATTCAGCAATACTGTGTATAAAGACAGAAGTTCACTGAGGTCTGACTGCTCTGTGCTGATTCAATTATTGCACAAAAAAGAATAAGTTTGCCCGGCAACAAGGCATCCGCACTGCTGGATTTTATTACTTGCTTTCCCAATATCCAAATGGCAGCTCCCTCCAGCAGCTCTGTTCAACTCTGTCTTACAGATGTGAGAAAGATGTCCGATCTGAGCTGATGCCTCACGCCGAGATAGCGAGGCATGAGAGGAAAGCGCCACGGCATTTGCATAATCCTTGGATTAAGGCTTACTGGTTGAGAGAGGAGAGAGATTGTGAAGGTGTGAAGTAATATGTACAGTTTGCAACGCGGAGTTCAGTTTTTATCAAGTATCCGTTATAATCCACGGCGCGGTATTAGTTTCAAAGCGAGTGCAGAGATTTAACCATTCTTCTTCTTCTGTGCCAGTATTGTTGTTGTTCCTCGATATCTTCTCTGTCCTGATGGTCTTTGGAACAGCAGCAGACGTCTCTCAGAGGACTAACGTTGGATTCAGAGTGATGATGTGAAACCTTGACCCCCTCTCGTAACTGATTTGTTTGAAAATGACGTACTGTGGTGTTTCTCTTATTCTTTTCTTTTCCTGATTTCATACAGCCTACTTTTTCTAATCATGAATGTAAGGTGTGGATTTTTATATAGCATAATAATTTCGGTGTCAAACAGAATCTGTAATTTTGTCAAAAAGATCAGCTATATTTGTAAGCTGTAATATGTAAAAATGAGAAAACAATGGTTATAAAACAGAATGTGTTGGTTTACTAGAGTATATATATATACTGTACGCTCAAGCTGTTTGCCAAATAAAAAGTAGTAGTGATGTAAATGTGTGTGCGTGTGTTCATTGAGGTGTCGATGGGCGGATTATGATCGAATGGGCTTCTGGGTGCAGACTTGTGAAACGCCCACGCCTCTGCTACACGGGAGCAACTCTGTGGCTGTTTAGCCTCTTTCTGTTGGTTGTTGCTGAAATAGTTTTGGTCTTTTTGTAGTTTTTGTCTGCAGTCATTTTTTGTCCCTTTGTAGTTTTATTGTTTTGCATCACATTATAAGTGTTTTGGTCTTTTTGTACTTTTTTGTCTGTGGTTGTTTTGTGTCTCTTTGTGGTTGTTTTGTGTCGTTTTGTTGTTGTTTTTGTCTCTTTGTAGTTTGGTTTTGTGGCTGTTTTGTCTCTTTGTAGTCATTTTTGTTTCTCTGTGTGGTTTTGTGTATCTTTGTAATTGTTTTGGGCTTTTTGTAGTTTTTTGTCCGGTTGTTCTGCCTCATTTTGTAGCTGTTTTGGTCTCTTTGCAGCTGTTTTGGTCTCTTTGCAGCTGTTTTGCATCTCTTTGCAGCTGTTTTGGTTTCTTTGCAGCTGTTTTGCATCTCTTTGTAGCTGTTTTGGTTTATTTGCAGCTGTTTTGCATCTCTTTGCAGCTGTTTTGGTTTCTTTGCAGCTGTTTTGCATCTCTTTGCAGCTGTTTTGGTTTATTTGCAGCTGTTTTGCATCTCTTTGCAGCTGTTTTGGTTTCTTTGCAGCTGTTTTGCATCTCTTTGCAGCTGTTTTGGTTTCTTTGCAGCTGTTTTGCATCTCTTTGCAGCTGTTTTGGTTTATTTGCAGCTGTTTTGCATCTCTTTGCAGCTGTTTTGGTTTCTTTGCAGCTGTTTTGCATCTCTTTGTAGCTGTTTTGGTTTATTTGCAGCTGTTTTGCATCTCTTTGCAGCTGTTTTGGTTTCTTTGCAGCTGTTTTGCATCTCTTTGTAGCTGTTTTGGTTTCTTTGCAGCTGTTTTGCATCTCTTTGCAGCTGTTTTGGTTTCTTTGCAGCTGTTTTGCATCTCTTTGCAGCTGTTTTGGTTTCTTTGCAGCTGTTTTGGTTTATTTGCAGCTGTTTTGCATCTCTTTGCAGCTGTTTTACATCTCTTTGCGGCTGTTTTGGTCTCTTTCAGTGGCGGCTGGCCAATAGAGGGCAATGGGGCATGGCCCCACCTTGAGCCACACAAAAAAAAAATTTTTAATTATAATAATCAGAAATTATACAAATTGTCAATATTTGTGTTTTTGAACTATGGAATGTACCCAGTAATATGTGTAAAATGTGCTATCTGCGCAAAATATATGCTTTTCCTGCTCGTCCTCTCCGCCTGTGTGTAGACACGTCTCAGAACACGCAGCTGGGGGGGCCAAATCGTTTTTGCGCAAAAGAGGCGGGTCTATAAAGCAGTTTAGCCAATTGCTGATTAAAGATATAAATGACTATGTGTATTTACTATTTAAGACATATTCCCAACTCTATGATTGAGCTATTGTCTTTTCCCTTGTGGTTTTTCTTTGATTGATGTGCATCTGTTGAGGAGAAATCTCTCAGAGTGAACAGATGGAGATCGAGGCATTTAGCTCAATTCAAGCAATAAGGTTTATTTGTGACAGGAGTATTATGCCCAGCAGTTTTACGTGCACGTGGCCTAATCTCTACTCTGAGTGAGCAGGGAAAATGTACAAAAGACAGGAAAAGCAGGAAAAGGCACGTAAACATCATTGCGCATAACATAATATAGGTTCTTCTTTCAGCAGTCTATTGGTGGAATATAAAGTAGGGGCGGCTCTGTTATTAGCAGTCAGAGGGCCCGTTGGCTGGCTCACGATGGATCCTCCTTCGCTGCTTCTTCAGGGCTGCTGATGTAACTCCATATTGTTATGTCCGGCCGACTTGATAAGCGGGGCGCTTCTCTATCTCTAAGGCGGCGCGGGCAGCTGAATCTGGTTCTCTGTGTGACTATGTGACATTTATCTGGGGCAAAAGCTATCCTTCAGAGTTCTAATACTTCTCACTGTGTTCAAACGAGCGCTATGAATGCCCCGTATGGAGTATTTGACCTTCTTCTACGAGAACTCACATATCCGCGTATAAGCATACAAGTAACATTGAATGTATATTTTATTCACACATCACTTAGCTTGATGTCTTTTGATTCACTGACATTTTATTTATTGTTTTAATCTCTATAGATTTCTTTCATTCCGCACTATTTTTAGTATTTTCCAAACAGCATTATGTAACACAAAAAGTTAAAGAGTGCTTCACAGAAAATGGAAACAAAGGAATGAGGGCCGGGTGTGATCAGGTCCAACCCCTTTGCTGCCGCACCAATCCTGATATATTGTGTTGGAGCTGTGTGATAAAGTCAAAGGTGGGGCCTGTTCCATGGTTCCCTGAAGTTGAACTGTTAAAAGTGCTCATACACATGAACAACAAGAGGCCTGGGGAGCACAATGATTAGGGTAAGATGATGGTACGATCAAGAAAAGCCACCGGAAATCTAAAACAGTATTGACAAGTTGTGAACACATTCAGGAATGTGTCGGCCTGTTAATCAACTGGAAGCAACTATAGATCGAGATCAGGATGTTGTTGGTCAAAGAATGTGTAGATTGCTTTTTCTAAAGACCTTTTTATGAGTTTGTGTCAGACAAGATGACAATTTTATACCAGTAATGGCAGCAGCAAAGAGTGCAAACTGCCAAGTAAGATAAAGAACTATTGAGTCACTGATGGATTTAATCCTGAGGAACAAAGTGTGCGATGTAAAACGGTATGAACCAGTGAAACACACAAACCTTTATAATTTTATTGATGAAATCATTTAAATACAATATACTGTGCACAGAGGCAGGTAAAACCATCGTCTTAAACTTACATTACCATCAAATCAATCAATATAATCATCAAAACTATTTCAAACTGTACAGTTGGCGCTCATTCAGTGCATAACTTTTTGTATTGAAATCAGTGTCGTTGAACCGCGGTTAATCATGTGCAACTTCAGCAGTGACTCGTGCTGAAAGCTTTTATCACGAACGGAAACTTTACTGCAACCAGAACAGCTAAAGGGGATTGTTTCCTGTGTGGGTTCTCATGTGTCTTTGTAAATTTGAACTATGGTTAAATGATTTCTTACAGACTGAGCAGCTGAAAGGTTTTTCCCCTGTGTGGGTTCTCATGTGTGTTTCTAAATTTGAACCCTGGTTAAATGATTTCTTACAGACTGAGCAGCTGAAAGGTTTTTCTCCTGTGTGGGTTATCATGTGTTTCTGTAAACGTGAACCATGGTTAAATGATTTCTTACAGACTGAGCAGCTGAAAGGTTTTTCTCCTGTGTGGGTTCTCATGTGTGTTTGTAAATGTGAACCCTGGTTAAATGATTTCTTACAGACTGAGCAGCTGAAAGGTTTTTCTCCTGTGTGGGTTCTCATGTGGTTCTGTAAATGTGAACCATTGTTAAATGATTTCTTACAGACTGAGCAGCTGAAAGGTTTCTCTCCTGTGTGGGTTCTCATGTGTGTTTGTAAAGTTGAACCCTGGTTAAATGATTTCTTACAGACTGAGCAGCTGAAAGGTTTTTCTCCTGTGTGGGTTCTCATGTGTGTTTGTAAATGTGAACCCTGGTTAAATGATTTCTTACAGACTGAGCAGCTGAAAGGTTTTTCTCCTGTGTGGGTTCTCATGTGGTTCTGTAAATGTGAACCATTGTTAAATGATTTCTTACAGACTGAGCAGCTGAAAGGTTTTTCTCCTGTGTGGGTTCTCATGTGGTTCTGTAAATTAGAACCAAGGTTAAATAATTTCTTACAGACTGAGCAGCTGAAAGGTTTTTCTCCTGTGTGGGTTCTCATGTGTCTCTTCAGACTTCCAATCTGGCCAAATGTTTTCTCACACTCAGAGCAGCTAAAGAGTTTCTCACCAGCACTACATCGTGAATCACTGACTTCATCCGGTGTCACATAGTTTAAACCTGACTGAGGTTCTCTGGTCTTCTTCCCATCACCACTGCCATCAGTGTCAGAAGAGTCTCCAGTCTTCTCATCAGTATCTGGTTCTGGATGTCTATCTGGATCCAAGTTCCTGTCTGGTTCTGGTCCTCCACAGTCTTCTCCATCAGCATCTGTTTCCATCTGTTCAGTTTGTCTTTGAAGCTGTGAGGACTGAGCTTCCTCTTCTTCATCTTCACTCTTCACAGGAGTGAATGAGAACTTGACATCAGCCTCCTCCAGACCTTGAAGCTGCTCTCCTTCCTGACTGGTGCAGAGTTCCTCCTGTTCCTCTTTAATGTGTGGGGGCTCTGGGTCATCCTGTTCCTCTTTAATGTGTGGGGGCTCTGGGTCCTCCTGTTCCTCTTTAATGTGTGGGGGCTCTGGGTCCTCCTGTTCCTCTTTAATGTGTGGGGGCTCTGGGTCCTCCTGTTCCTCTTTAATGTGTGGGGGCTCTGGGTCCTCCTGTTCCTCTTTAATGTGTGGGGGCTCTGGGTCCTCCTGTTCCTCTTTAATGTGTGGGGGCTCTGGGTCCTCCTGTTCCTCTTTAATGTGTGGGGGCTCTAGGTCCTCCTGTTCCTCTTTAATGTGTGGGGGCTCTGGGTCCTCCTGTTCCTCTTTAATGTGTGGGGGCTCTGGGTCCTCCTGTTCCTCTTTAATGTGTGGGGGCTCTGGGTCCTCCTGTTCCTCTTTAATGTGTGGGGGCTCTGGGTCCTCTTTAATGTGTGGGGGCTCTGGGTCCTCCTGGTCCTCTTTAATGTGTGGGGGCTCTGGGTCCTCCTGTTCCAGACTGGAGCTCTGCTCCTGCTGCTCAGAGGGAACCTCTTCTTTAACCACCAACAGCTGCTGGACGTCTGCAGGAAAACAGTAAACACACACAGAGGGGTTACAAAGACATTTTAGAGTTGAGCAAATAGTCTCCTGTACATACACTTCCAGAGTATCAATAGAACCAGATTGTTCCCCAGGAGAATTTTATTTCATTATGAAATTCAATTTTATTATGGTCTTTAAAATGTATCATTCTGGTGTACTCTGAGAAGAAAGTTACATTTACTTTGAGCTAAAAACTAATTTAATCAGTATTTCAGCTCCAGTTGAACAGCTGGCTAGTTAGCTTTATTTTGTCATCAATATTCTTATGTTGTGGAGAAAACTCGGTGGACAGACTGAGGTCGAGGCGTTTAGCTCAATTCAAGCAATAACGTTTATTTATGACAGAAGTATTATGCCCAGCAGTTTTACGTGCACGTGGCCTAATCTCTACTCTGAGTGAGCAGGGAAAATGTACAAAAGACAGGAAAAGCAGGAAAAGGCGTGTATACATCATTGCACATAACATTATATAGTTTCTTCTTAGAGAAGTCTATTGGTGGAATATAAAGTAGCAGGCGGATCCGTTCTTAGCTTTACAGAGGCCCGTTGCCCTGGACATATCCGCCCACAATGGCTCACGATTGGTCCTCCATCGCTGCATCATCAGGAATGTGTGCATGTTATTAGCACTCGAGGAGCCGAAAGGGTGCAATTCTGAGCTAAGCAGAAGTCTCTGTGTGAGTTCTTCTCTGCTGGACTAGATAAGCGAGGAATGCCCTTGTTATGGCGGTTTTAAGCAAGCGTCTCCTTCCAGGGCCACAGTATCTGTTTTCTATCGTACGAGCCGGCGCCGGAAGGCCCGATTCGGAGTATTTGACCTTCTTACTGTGACCTCACAACTCCGCAATATAAGCATACAAGTAAAGCGCATATTATTTTACACAACACTTATTATTAACCTTTAGTTTGACAAAATCCATTGAGCAATTTTGGTCATATAAAAACAAAGACAGCAAGAGTAGCGTGAACCATCGCCTATACAAAATAAAGTGATTACTTTCCATTGTACCCTGTTACTGTACGGCTAAATATTAACTTTGTGAGGGTTTTAAGTTTTATTTCATGCATTGAGTGTCTGTGAGATGGGGTTTGAGGAATGTGCTGGAGTGGGGGTGGTGTGAAAGTGGCAGGGAGGTGTGAAGTTTAGGACAATGGGGCATAGGCCCAGGTGGGGCTTGTTGGACTTCAGCCAATCAGTGAGCTGATCGATGAGCTGAGGAATGCAACTTTGAGGGGACAAAGGATTTGAAACTCTGGGGGGGTTTTTCAGATCTTCTGCTGGCCACCGAGATTTCTCTCTGTGACCAGAAGTTGTGGCCTTTTACAACTTCCACTGTTACTGTAAAGCTGTTAGTTCTGCGTGCAGTGGACGTTAACTTAACCCAGCAGGTCTGAACTGTAACGGAACTTAAACTTTAACGGAGGGAAATGAAGATGGTGTAGACATCTTAACGCTGATTGGCCAAGACTCGACACATCGCATCAAATATCAAATCTATCAAATATGTTTTATTGCGAAGATCACAACATCACATTTTCTCCTTGTCTCACTCCAATCTAAGAAACGCTGGTTGGCCAGTTGGCCAGTTGACCCCCCCCAAAAATAAAAACTCTACGGGTCTACACTTAATATATTTTGATTCAAAACGGCTTTTTTCGCCGAAAAGCGACACGTTTGCAAATATGAAATCAGGAGAAGAAGAAAAAGATTCATTGCAACAGAGTCTCACGCCAAACTACATTCAAAGGTATCAGCCGGAGCATGAACAGTGTTTCAGAACTGAGAGAATAAATAAAGTGAACCCACGTGCTCTTTGTATCCGGACTTCCGGGTTGAAAACAGCGTCCAGAAGTTCCCGCTGTCGCTTATTCTCCTCTTTTGAACGAGAGAGTTCCTCCTCGTACTCCGCTATCGTTCTTTCAAGCAGACCAGCTATCTCTTCATCAGCCGCAGTCAGTCGCTGGTTGACGAAAGATCTCAGCATTTCTAGTTTAGACATTTCCACTAAACCACAGCAAGTTTCCCTCCAGACGAACTCCGTTAAAAACACCGTTTACTCTCATTACGCTCTGAATCGCGCTGTGCTGGTCACTTCCGTCCCCGTCCGTCTGTTTCCAGGTAGCATGCTAAGCTACTTCAATAGCTTTATAGGCTACCATGAGATGAGTCCTCTTTGTCTTCGTCTTCCTCGCCTCTTTCTCTTTCTTCTTCTTCTCCTTCTTCTTCTTCTTCTTCTTCTTCTTTCACTTTAATGGCGGACTACAGGCCAACGTTTAAGGCGCCACCTACTGGACCGGAGTGGGTAACATCGTGACTTTATGACAGTTGTCATTTAAACACAATAATAATGTTATTTATAAATAAAAAAATAAACTTGATATAGAAGTTATATTCTGTATATTGAAGCCGCTTTAAGCTGAATGTGTTTGTCCTCTATCTCTCACAGTCCTTTGATGCTCCACTCCCTTCCTGTATCTACCACTCTGTTCTTCAGTCTCTCTTTCCACCCTGAACTTCCTCCACTCTATCAGCACATGTTCTACAGTTTCTTTACAGTTGCATATCTCACATTTATCCCACTCTGTCTTTTTCATGATGTGTATAACGTGTCATTGAGTCCTGTATGTCCGAACCTTAATCTGAAAGTAACATCTTCTTTTCTACTTTTACTTCCATCACTTCTCACTCTGACTGACGTCTGAATGTTGCTGTCATTTCTACCCTTATTGTCATTATTCCAAATGTCCTGCCAAGATGTAATACTTCCGTGCTGTATTACTGATTTTGCTTCTGACCTCCCAAAACAAATTTCGAAAATATCATTTTAGTTTGACGCTCTTTTCTCAGGTTTATCTGCAACCTCATTTCCCTCTGTTCCAACGTGAGCCGGTGCCCAACAGAGATGTACATCTATTCCTAAATGCTGTGAGTTCAGTAATGACGTATACACTTCAGTTAAAAGATCGTCTCGCACCGTTTGACCGGATCCTCTCTCTCTCTCTCTCTCTCTCTCTCTCTCTCTCTCTCTCTCTCTCTCTCTCTCTCTCTCTCTCTCTCTCTCTCTCTCTCGCTCTCTCGCTCTCTCGCTCTCTCTCTCTCCATCTGTCTGTCTCTATCTCCCCCCCCCCCTCTCTCTCTCTCTCTCTCTTCCTCTCTCTCTGTCTATCTCTCCCCCCCTCTCTCTCTCTCTCTCTCTCCCTCTCTCCATCTGTCTGTCTCCATCCCCCCCCCCCTCTCTCTCGCTCTCTCTCCCTCTCTCCATCTGTCTGTCTCTATCTCTCCCCCCGCCTCTCTCTCTCTCTCTCTCTCTCTCTCTCTCTTCCTTTCTCTCTGTCTATCTCTCCCCCCCCTCTCTCTCTCCCTCTCTCCATCTGTCTGTCTCCATCGCCCCCCCCTCTCTCTCTCTCTCTCTCTCTCTCTCTCCCTCCCTCCCTCCCTCTCTCTCTCTCTCTCTCTCTCTCTCTCTCTCTCTCTCTCTCTCTCTCTCCCCCCTCTCTCTCCTGTTGAACCTTCACTTCCTGTTGCGGAGGGGAAACCTGTCTGTCTGTCTGCCTGCCTCCCTCTCTCTGTGGGCCGGGTCATGAGACTCCAGAGGTGGGTCTCCTTCAGTAAACGCGCAGCTGGATCTCTCTCTCACGTGCGTCCGTTCACTCAGTCCGCCCGCCGCTAACATGGCAGAGGAGGCGAAGAAACTGGCCGCTTACGCCGCAGTGGACAACCACGTCCAGGTAAGATGAACCCAACACAGCGGAGTCCCTGTCGGCCAACTCGTCCACGTGTGTCCGCAGCCTTTGAAGTCTACAGCAGTCAGTCATTTGTAGTCTTTGCTACACACCCACATGCTAGCATGCTAGCAAAGTTAGCATTCACTAAACAGAGATAGAACGTTCCGTTAGCCTAGCTTGCTAACTTATTGCCGTTATCGAACTAGCACGGTTTGGGAGGGAATTAGCTCGGTGTTATGCGTTGCTTGTCCCGGGATAGTGGCAGTAAGGACTAACGTTACATGTACGAGCCGAATGTTACATCATGTGTGTGTGTTAGCTGCTAGCAAGACGGTCAGTGTAGTTTGAAGTGATGGACAAATAGAGATAGATGAGCTAACATGTGCATGAAATGGGAAACAGAAGCTGCAGAGATGTTGCTGTTTTGTGTATTATGCATGGCTTTATCAATATTAAATATATAGAGCAGGGATTTAACACAAGGACAGTTCGGCTCATGAAATGTCAGCTACAAGAAGTGGACAAAATAATAATTACAACATGAAGAAAGAAGAGAAATCCTAATCTTGTTTTCTTGAAACAGCAAGAACAGCTTTTACCGGTAAATTCATTGTGTTTTTTGAGGCTGTAATTTCAGACTTGCACATGTGTGTTGAAGCTTTAACACATAAACACACTTTAATATCACAACTCCACTGTTCCTCTTCTTGTGTCCCTCATTTCAAAACACCTCCAGTCAAACTAGTGTCTCTGAACTTTGTTTTCTGTCTCACAGAACAACCAGGTGGTTGGAGTCGGCAGCGGATCGACCATCGTCTACGCTGTGGACAGACTAGGTGAGTGAAACCACTTTTAGATGTAATCTACGAGGCACCTGATGTCTCAGATATAACGCCTAACCATGTGACTCGTGATGTCTTTTAGTCCTGGCCACAGTCATTTTAATATTCAAGTGAAAAGGACAGACAGGAGTTTGTGTACGGGAGCAAAGCGTTGCTGTGGACGAGGGGCAACAGCAAAGAACGCTTCACCTAAAAACAAAAACTCAATCAGTTGACGTGTACGCTATATTTAGCATATTTTCACTGCTTTACCTCAACGTGAGACAGACATTTCTGACCGGAAACTGAGGCGTTATATCCATCTGTGCTCTCTCCAAAGCCAGCAGAAGGAAAGCAGTGTTTCTACCACGCAGAACGTTGTTGGTCTACTGCTGCCTCGGTGGGTTAGTGTGGTTGTGTGGTTGTCACAAACTAACTAACCCATCCAGGCATCGGGAGACCAGCAACCCCCACGTTCTGTGTGGTTGAAATTGTGTTTTTGTCAATGGAGTCTGGTGACCGCCTCAGCTCCTCCTCTGAGAGATGAATAGCTGTCTCATGGCACGATAAAGCTGTGAATATGTTCTAAATACAGGGAACCGTAGACCGACATTGATTAGGTATTTAAAAGCTGTTTTGCGGCTAACCCTTATCCACAGCAGCGCATTGTTTTGCTCTCCTGTCTGCCGACAGCCATCTACAGTCAGTAATACACGGACTATGGATAAGTGCCTCATACAACCCCACTTAAAACCATTCACCTTCATTTCTAACTGTGTGTGTGTTCCAGCTGAGCGAGTGCGTCAGGAGAAGCTCAACATCGTGTGTGTGCCCACCTCCTTCCAGGTCTGTTTGAGATCATCAGTCTCACTTGTAGACCAGCGTGACTTCTCCTTATTGTCATCCTGCTGGCGTAATATGCTGCGTACACAGTGTTTGGCAACAGCATGCACTGTAACCTTGTGGCTTCATTACCACACACAGTCCTCATTTATTCAGAGTGACTTGCAAGAGAAGGTGCATTCATATGTTCTACAAACGTGCCTTTTGTTACAATCATAAATGCACAAGTTGAAAATGGTGACGCTGCTTGTGTTCGTCACCTTGGTTCCCGTCTGTCTGCTGGTCCTCCCACAGGCCCGTCAGCTGATTCTGCAGCACGGCCTCACGCTGTCGGATCTGGACAGGCACCCAGAGGTATGACGAGCTCGTTGCAAATGAATCTGAAAGCCCCGCAAACGAGGAAGGGCCACAATATGTCGGCCCTCCAGCACTGTCTGCTTGATTGGAGAGTTGGGGAAGTTGTGCCCGAGTGGTGGCGCTGTAGAGAAACGCTTCCTTTGCTTTGATGTCTGCTGTAATACGTTCACATGGCTCCCACACAGCTGGATGTGGCGATCGACGGAGCGGACGAGGTGGACGCAGACCTGACTCTGATAAAAGGTGGAGGGTGAGTACGGGTTCACACAGACGGCAGGACTTCACCAGCGCCTCTGCTTCCTGTCTCACGAGGCTGGTCCTCGCTGTCTCACGAGGCTGGTCCTCGCTGTCTCACGAGGCTGGTCCTCGCTGTCTCACGAGGCTGGTCCTCGCTGTCTCACGAGGCTGGTCCTCTCTGTCTCACGAGGCTGGTCCTCGCTGTCTCACGAGGCTGGTCCTCTCTGTCTCACGAGGCTGGTCCTCTCTGTCTCACGAGGCTGGTCCTCTCTGTCTCACGAGGCTGGTCCTCTCTGTCTCACGAGGCTCGTCCTCTCTGTCTCACGAGGCTGGTCCTCTCTGTCTCACGAGGCTGGTCCTCTCTGTCTCACGAGGCTGGTCCTCGCTGTCTCACGAGGCTGGTCCTCGCTGTCTCACGAGGCTGGTCCTCGCTGTCTCACGAGGCTGGTCCTCGCTGTCTCACGAGGCTCGTCCTCTCTGTCTCACAGCGGCTGCTTGACTCAGGAGAAGGTTGTAGCCGGCTGCGCCAAACATTTCGTCGTCATTGCCGACTACAGGTTTGTGTTTACTCGTTTAACTAGTTTAACTCGAGGGGAGACGTGTAGTTACTAGACACAGTGTCTCTGCCGGCCCTCAACGGGGAACAATGCATGAATTTGTACGAGTTAGTTTTTAGGTACAGGTGTGGTTCTCATCTTCCTCTTCCTCTCTCAGGAAGGACTCCAAGGCTCTGGGCCAACAGTGGAAGAAGGGCGTTCCTATCGAGGTGATCCCCATGGCGTACGTTCCCGTCTCCAGGACCATAGCCAAGCGCTTCGGGGGGGAGGCCAGCCTGCGGATGGCTGTCAGTAAAGCAGTAAGTGTTCTTCTGCTTACGCACAGCTTCACGTGACGTCACTCCTGGATATGTTTCAGAGTTTTCATACATTACTGCTGGATCACTGGCGCTCTTTCCAGGGGCTCGTTGGAGTCCTGTGGTCCAGGGTTAGAATGATGGGTGGTGGTGGTGGTGATGTACTAACACTAGAAGAGCCTAAATGTCCTGTTGGCACTCACTGCTGTCTGCTCTGGTCCACACTACTGGCTGAAATGGCTTCAGTGTCGATCCAAATGTAACTCACAGGCCTCCACACGAGCACGCTGGTGACGCACGGATTGAGCCGCAATGTGCACGCAAAGGTCGTGAAGAAGAAGACGACTGCAAGCTCGTAGATGTGGATGTACACGATGTCTGGTTTTGAAGTACTTTAAAAAAGAGTTTTACGTGGAAGGAAATGCATTCCACCCATTTGGAAGTGCACAAGAAGTGCACGTGGCATTGTGACAAACATGACCCTTGCACTGCGCCTGCTCTCGACAGAGTGGACCGTTCATGGTTTACTTCACTTCTTTTCACATTAACACCCGACAGGAGAGTCCGGTTCTTATTCTGGCTCCTCGTGTTTCTTCCTTTTGACTGACGGGTCAGGAAGCCGTGTGTGTGCTGATGAGCAGGAAGTCTTAATGACCACAGACGTGTTACTAAACCAGCATTGGCCTCAGAGTTGCACACGGTCACTCAATAATTGCAAAAAGCCACATAGTTTGCCACACGGTTCTGCTTATCATAATTATCGAGACTTTGTCAAATTCCCTTTTAAATAAAAGGCGTGTTTCTAGATTCATTGTAAACTGACGTGTCAGCACTTGTGTTTAACTGGTCGCGGTCACTCTGCGATGGATCATTGGTCACGCGGTTGTAGTTGTGTGGTGCGTTTAGTGCTTGGTGTTATAAACACACTTGTGTCTTCTGAACGTCCTTCGCAGCCCTCTGGGTGTTGGGGTTTGTTGTTGTGATGAAGTCTGTGTCGTTGTGGCTCTCAGGGTCCTGTGGTCACCGACAACAGCAACTTCCTCCTGGACTGGAAGTTTGAGCGCGCTCAGAACTGGAAGGAAGTCAACACCGCCATCAAGATGATCCCAGGTGAGGAGCTCGCTCTCCGTTTATTCAGACAAAAGTCATGACTCACAACCACAGACTGTGTATCAGAAGTGGGCGTGGCCATCGTGACGTCACACATTGGTTTGTGGACTGCCGTTCTCAAGTATCCACTTCGGCCATTTCGTCTTTGCCATCTGGGATTACGGCCGTCGCCATGTTGTTCTTGCAACCGATGCGGAAGTTAAAACTTTTGAGACCTGTCAATCACAGTAAGCCCCGCCCTAAAGCATCCCCTGCTTTATGGTCTGTGTGACTCTAAATGAACATCATGCTGTATTGAAGAAGACTTGAAACTAGAGATTGAGACATAAACTCATGTTTACAATGTTTACTGAGGGAATAAATCAAGAGAGAAGTAGAGTCATTTTCTATAGACTTCTATACAACCAGAGGAGTCGCCCCCTGGTGGCCACGAGAGAGAATGCAGCTTTAAGACGCTTCCTCGTCAGCTTCATTCGGCAGAACCGGAGGTTGCCGCCTGGTTCTAACCTCAGAGGAATGTTGGTTGTGTGTATGATGTGCTTATAATTTGAAACATTGGTGATCAGCCTTCTGAACTGGATTTGTGTGTTGGTGTGCGTGTCCTCTTCAGGCGTGGTGGAGACCGGGCTTTTCGTCGGCATGGCTGAGCGGGCCTACTTCGGGATGGAGGATGGCAGCGTGCAGGTTCGAGATCCTCCCGTCAACTGAGGAGTCCGTCGTGTTCACTGCAGCCGCTTCCTCCTCAATGACCTCACCTTACCCCACAAGTGCCGTGTTCGTGATTTCCACCCGACCGTGTTCGGACAACAACTGTTCCCACTGAACGTTGGCTCTTCCTGTAATAAGCGGGTTTGACTGAATGTGTGCAGAGCTGAGGTGGATCCCTGCAGAATGAAACTAAGGAGTGCCTTGAGATTATATTTGAAGCCCTATTTAGAGAAATGATGCAATTAAAGGTACATTTAACAGCTCACAATCATTCGTCAGCCTTTGGGCCTCTGCTGGGCTGCTGCCATGAGATCAGAGTAACATGAAGTCTGCTACACCATCAAGAAATTATGCTTCCCAAGAAATTCATTTCTTGAATTAATATGCTAATTGAAACTGAAAAGAAAGCAAAACAATTAATGAGATGTTTGACAATTAAGGGAAACCCTGTGGTGCATGTATGAAAACTCCATTATTTGATTGTCGTGTGACAATAATCCGGTATAGCACCGAGGTGGGCTGTAATGAATATCATGTAGATGATTTAGGCTTTTAAACGTTTCGACAGAAAAACCAAAGATGGTCCTCGCACAGTAGAATGGGTTCAGAACCAGCCTCTCTACTAGCAGCTGTGGACGACTGTGCCGGTGAGACGAGTATAATGTAACGTGTACGTTGTGCCGCGTCAGACTCCTGAACGGAACTTATCGGATATGTGTTTAAATGTGTGTCACGATACGGGAGTTCTTCTCCTCAGCTGTTCAATTTGAGCATATGATGTCGTTTCATGCCGATGAAGCGACATGAATTCATTATGTAGCTGGTCATGTTGGAACCAGAGGAATCCTTGAGGTTGTGAGAAACGACCGCCATATTTCAGACCTTTCATTCTGGAATGCAGCTGTTCACTCTGCTTTTGGCTCACGGTGCCTTACACCCTGCTGCTGTTTCTGTATTTGCAAGCAACTCTGTCTACAAGCCACTGTCATGTTGTATTAAAGTCTTAATTCTTCTCTCGTAAATCAAATGGAAGCCGGTGACGTGTACGTAGACGACGTGAAAGTTGAACTGAGATGACGGGTTGTACACCATGTTTTCTTGCACCAGCATTTCTCTTACTACTTTCTTTACCAATTCACTGTGATTATCATTTTGCTGTGACGGTACTATTTTCTTTGTCAACCAATACAGAACCGTGATAACAGTACGCCTAATGTTTCTTTTTATTACTGAGAATTTGGTAAAAACTTAATTTTCGTCGTTCTGTCATTACCCTATCATTCACTGGTTTTAGTTTTAGTTTTCCAGATGTGAATATTTGCGTTATCTTGTATGACAGTAAACTAAATATTGAGTTCTGGACAAAACAAGCAATTATTTACTCCACTTTGGGCAAGTTTCCTAATCCATTTATCAACAAAACCAAAAGTAATTGACGATGTAGATAATTGTTAGTTGCAGTCGATGTTAGTGAGTTTTTCTTGAGTTTGTGTATTTTTTTATGGAACAGACCTTGCTCTGTAAGTACATACTTTTAAAAAATGTTTTCATATCAAAGACGATGATGAAAAAACAAAACCTTGCTGGTGCCATTCTCCTCTATTGTCACCAGGGGGCGCTGTTATTCTGCTAGTTCTACTGGGTTCACAGTCTGACCTTTATACCACTCATTATTCAGAGATATACTAACTATATACTTTGAGCAGCTGACTCTGCAGCGACACATGCTGATGTGTCCTACAGTAGCTGTCATTACATTTATGAAAACATAATTTAGGAACTTGAAAGCTTCGTGGCAGCCATTGAGTTTTATTTAAACACTGACGCTGTGCTGATGAGTACTGAAGTACTTCTCTGCAGATGAATTAACCGGTGAGAACGCTGCATTTAAGCCACTGCAGAGTAAATCTGTAGCTGTTCTGTGATTCTGTCATTGTGCCGAGTTCAAACCACTCCTGCACCTTCAGCTGTGATTATGAAGGACACCTGCACATTCACTTTCTAAGTCATTGTTGGAATGCTGTTAAGCATTCGAATCTTTATTCAACTTCTATTTCTTCCGTCGCCCCTCTTCTTCTCCTTCATATTTTAAGCTACAGAAACCGTTCAACTATTAAAATGTTCAGCTCTTTCACCAGAGGGGTGCTATGACTTTTCATATTTCTAACCTTTAAACTTTTTGAATGATTAAGCTTTTTATTTTCAATGGGATCTCTATGGAGAATATTTTGAAAAGGCACACAGGTGTTCGCGATTGAGCCAATTAGTGATGTTGATAAACACACAGACTCACAGACACACGTGCACATACTCTCTCTCTCACTCTCACTCTCACACACACTCACACATATATATATATATACAGTCATTCAGGTCTTAGGACTATTTAGAGGTCTTTCCACCCTCCTCCACCCCCCCCCCCCCCCCACACACGCCATTTTAAAATAAAAGCCCCACAGAATGAATCCTAACTGAAATGCTTGTGATGAGCCTGTCATTTAATAACCGGTTTGTGTTTATCTAACATTATGATTCTGTCTCCTCTCCCCTTCTCCCCCACACCCCACACCCCATTTCAAAATAAAAGCCCCAGAGAGTGAATTCTAACTGAACTGCTTGTGATGAAGCCTGTCATTTAATAACCTCTGTTTATGTGTGTCAAACATTATGATTATGTCTCCTCTCCCCCTCCCTCCCCCACCCAGTCCCACCCTTTCAAAAATAAAAGCCTC
Organism: Lycodopsis pacificus; assembly: GCA_028022725.1. Classification (NCBI taxonomy): domain Eukaryota; kingdom Metazoa; phylum Chordata; class Actinopteri; order Perciformes; family Zoarcidae; genus Lycodopsis; species Lycodopsis pacificus. Next base: position 1,535,007 of record CM051701.1, on the reverse strand, counting down.
ATGGATTAACTGTATTTAAACATTAAACTCAAAATTAGGCTTTTTTGTTCAAAAAATGAATGCTCTTACTACTACTGCGACAACTACTACTGCTGCTAATATTTCTAGTATTACTACTACTACTGCTGCTACTACTTCTACTACAACTTTTGCTGTTGCTACTATTACTAGTGCTATTACTGCTACCATCAATATTATTACTACCACGACTGCTATTACTACCACTACTACTATTACTTATACTACAACTGCTACTACTGCTATTCATGCTACTACCAGTACTAATACTACTACAGCTATTAGTACGACTGCTACTAGTACTACTACTACTGCTACTTCAAATACTGCCATTACTTTTACTACTACTACTACTACTACTACTGTTATATTAAATACTACGACCACTACTACAGCTATTACTACTACTACTGATACTAGGCTACTACTTCTTCTGAATACTAATACTTCTTCTAAATACTAATACTTCTACTACTAATGATACTTCTACGACTTCTACTATTACAAATATCACTACTGCTACTACTACTACTTATTCTAATGCTACTAATACTTCTACTACTAATAGTACTTCTAGTTCAACTACAACTTCTACTGCTATTACTACAAATATCACTACTTCTGAAATGTGTTTAAGCTACAGAAATTGTTCAAATATCAAAATGTTCAGCTCTTTCAGGAGAGGGGTGCTTTGACTTTTCATTTTTGTAATCTTTAAACTTTTTGAATGAAGCTTTTTGCAATTTTCTTTTGAATGGGATCTCTATGGAGAAAATCTTCAAATCCTGTTATACTTCAACTTTCAAAGCCTTCTTCTTCTCATACATTCAGCTACAGACACCATCGTTGGACATTTCAACTAGAAGGTTTTTCAGCAGTGCAGTTTAAATGCTTTCGGGCTTCAACATTTTTCAGACAGATAGTCTCCCATTTCTTCATTTTCAGCAATTTTTTCACAATTAATTTCAGCTTTCAGCATTCCAACGCATTTTCAGCAGGAAATGCATTTTCTAGTTCCAACAACTATCCGTGTTCATGAAGGCGGAAAAAGGAAGGTGTGCGTGTGTGTGTGTGTGTGTGTGTGTGTGCGCGTCACATCACTAATCTGTCCTTCATCGAGCTTCCTGCCAGCTCTTTCAAAAAACACATTTTGAAGGTAGAATTGAAGTACTCAGCCGAATACAATAAAACACATTCCACAAGTATTTATGTAATTATTTAGAACGACAGCACAAACCAAAATATATCGTCAAATTATGAATATATTAGAATATATTATGGAATTATACAAAAAGTATTTTAGATTGAATTCAAATAGAATATTTATTTATCATGAAGACCGTTGTATCTTTGAAGTACTGAGTGATGTTTCTCTGTTTACGTTCCACGGTGACTGATTCTTGTGTTGAGTGTCTCGTCTCACATCTGGCTCTGCCGTGGAGTTTACACATCAAAGCTCCTTCCAGCTTCATGTCTAGTCCAACACACGTCTGGTGCATTGCTAGTGAAGACGGAAGTCAGGTAAACGTTCAACGAAAACAACAAAAATAACTAAAAAAAATATCTGTGAGCTTTGGATTCAACAAAATGCATTTATTTTTTATTTTGGTGAACTCCTGTTCAAAGATGAGTTTTAGAATAATCTGGTCTTGTTTCCTATTTAGATGTTATGATTAGAGCAATGCTTGCAAACGTTGTCATGTAATAATCCCGACGTCTGGAAAGACGCTTGTTATCTAAAACAAAAAGACAAAAAAAGTGCATTTCTGAGCACTGGTTCGCTTATGAAAGCATGACTCGTCTGGGTTTTTGATACAATGTAATGCCGATGGACATGTGTCCTACAGGACACACACAAAAAAGTAGCACGTCAAACAGTAACTTCTCAATAAACTGAATGCAACGCTCGATATTCAGCAATACTGTGTATAAAGACAGAAGTTCACTGAGGTCTGACTGCTCTGTGCTGATTCAATTATTGCACAAAAAAGAATAAGTTTGCCCGGCAACAAGGCATCCGCACTGCTGGATTTTATTACTTGCTTTCCCAATATCCAAATGGCAGCTCCCTCCAGCAGCTCTGTTCAACTCTGTCTTACAGATGTGAGAAAGATGTCCGATCTGAGCTGATGCCTCACGCCGAGATAGCGAGGCATGAGAGGAAAGCGCCACGGCATTTGCATAATCCTTGGATTAAGGCTTACTGGTTGAGAGAGGAGAGAGATTGTGAAGGTGTGAAGTAATATGTACAGTTTGCAACGCGGAGTTCAGTTTTTATCAAGTATCCGTTATAATCCACGGCGCGGTATTAGTTTCAAAGCGAGTGCAGAGATTTAACCATTCTTCTTCTTCTGTGCCAGTATTGTTGTTGTTCCTCGATATCTTCTCTGTCCTGATGGTCTTTGGAACAGCAGCAGACGTCTCTCAGAGGACTAACGTTGGATTCAGAGTGATGATGTGAAACCTTGACCCCCTCTCGTAACTGATTTGTTTGAAAATGACGTACTGTGGTGTTTCTCTTATTCTTTTCTTTTCCTGATTTCATACAGCCTACTTTTTCTAATCATGAATGTAAGGTGTGGATTTTTATATAGCATAATAATTTCGGTGTCAAACAGAATCTGTAATTTTGTCAAAAAGATCAGCTATATTTGTAAGCTGTAATATGTAAAAATGAGAAAACAATGGTTATAAAACAGAATGTGTTGGTTTACTAGAGTATATATATATACTGTACGCTCAAGCTGTTTGCCAAATAAAAAGTAGTAGTGATGTAAATGTGTGTGCGTGTGTTCATTGAGGTGTCGATGGGCGGATTATGATCGAATGGGCTTCTGGGTGCAGACTTGTGAAACGCCCACGCCTCTGCTACACGGGAGCAACTCTGTGGCTGTTTAGCCTCTTTCTGTTGGTTGTTGCTGAAATAGTTTTGGTCTTTTTGTAGTTTTTGTCTGCAGTCATTTTTGTCCCTTTGTAGTTTTATTGTTTTGCATCACATAAGTGTTTTGGTCTTTTTGTACTTTTTTGTCTGTGGTTGTTTTGTGTCTCTTTGTGGTTGTTTTGTGTCGTTTTGTTGTTTTTGTCTCTTTGTAGTTTGGTTTTGTGGCTGTTTTGTCTCTTTGTAGTCATTTTTGTTTCTCTGTGTGGTTTTGTGTATCTTTGTAATTGTTTTGGGCTTTTTGTAGTTTTTTGTCCGGTTGTTCTGCCCCATTTTGCAGCTGTTTTGGTCTCTTTGCAGCTGTTTTGGTTTCTTTGCAGCTGTTTTCCATCTCTTTGCAGCTGTTTTGGTTTCTTTGCAGCTGTTTTGCATCTCTTTGCAGCTGTTTTGGTTTCTTTGCAGCTGTTTTGCATCTCTTTGCAGCTGTTTTGGTTTCTTTGCAGCTGTTTTGCATCTCTTTGCAGCTGTTTTGCATCTCTTTGCAGCTGTTTTGGTCTCTTTCAGTGGCGGCTGGCCAATAGAGGGCAATGGGGCATGGCCCCACCTTGAGCCACACACAAAAAAATTTTAAAATTATAATAATCAGAAATTATACAAATTGTCAATATTTGTGTTTTTGAACTATGGAATGTACCCAGTAATATGTGTAAAATGTGCTATCTGCGCAAAATATATGCTTTTCCTGCTCGTCCTCTCCGCCTGTGTGTAGACACGTCTCAGAACGCGCAGCTGGGGGGGCCAAACCGTTTTTGCGCAAAAGAGGCGGGTCTATAAAGCAGTTTAGCCAATTGCTGATTAAAGATATAAATGACTGTGTGTATTTACTATTAAAGACATATTCCCAACTCTATGATTGAGCTATTGTCTTTTCCCTTGTGGTTTTTCTTTGATTGATGTGCATCTGTTGAGGAGAAATCTCTCAGAGTGAACAGATGGAGATCGAGGCATTTAGCTCAATTCGAGCAATAAGGTTTATTTGTGACAGGAGTATTATGCCCAGCAGTTTTACGTGCACGTGGCCTAATCTCTACTCTGAGTGAGCAGGGAAAATGTACAAAAGACAGGAAAAGCAGGAAAAGGCACGTAAACATCATTGCGCATAACATAATATAGGTTCTTCTTTCAGCAGTCTATTGGTGGAATATAAAGTAGGGGCGGCTCTGTTATTAGCAGTCAGAGGGCCAGTTGGCTGGCTCACGATGGATCCTCCTTCGCTGCTTCTTCAGGGCTGCTGATGTAACTCCATATTGTTATGTCCGGCCGACTTGATAAGCGGGGCGCTTCTCTATCTCTAAGGCGGCGCGGGCAGCTGAATCTGGTTCTCTGTGTGACTATGTGACATTTATCTGGGGCAAAAGCTATCCTTCAGAGTTCTAATACTTCTCACTGTGTTCAAACGAGCGCTATGAATGCCCCGTCTGGAGTATTTGACCTTCTTCTACGAGAACTCACATATCCGCGTATAAGCATACAAGTAACATTGAATGTATATTTTATTCACACATCACTTAGCTTGATGTCTTTTGATTCACTGACATTTTATTTATTGTTTTAATCTCTATAGATTTCTTTCATTCCGCACTATTTTTAGTATTTTCCAAACAGCATTATGTAACACAAAAAGTTAAAGAGTGCTTCACAGAAAATGGAAGCAAAGGAATGAGGGCCGGGTGTGATCAGGTCCAACCCCTTTGCTGCCGCACCAATCCTGATATATTGTGTTGGAGCTGTGTGATAAAGTCAAAGGTGGGGCCTGTTCCATGGTTCCCTGAAGTTGAGCTGTTAAAAGTGCTCATACACATGAACAACAAGAGGCCTGGGGAGCACAATGATTAGGGTAAGATGATGGTACGATCAAGAAAAGCCACTGGAAATCTAAAACAGTATTGACAAGTTGTGAACACATTCAGGAATGTGTCGGCCTGTTAATCAACTGGAAGCAACTATAGATCGAGATCAGGATGTTGTTGGTCAAAGAATGTGTAGATTGCTTTTCCTAAAGACCTTTTTATGAGTTTGTGTCAGACAAGATGACAATTTTATACCAGTAATGGCAGCAGCAAAGAGTGCAAACTGCCAAGTAAGATAAAGAACTATTGAGTCACTGATGGATTTAATCCTGAGGAACAAAGTGTGCGATGTAAAACGGTATGAACCAGCGAAACACACAAACCTTTATATTTTATTGATGAAATCATTTAAATACAATATACTGTGCACAGAGGCAGGTAAAACCATCGTCTTAAACTTACATTACCATCAAATCAATCAATATAATCATCAAAACTATTTCAAACTGTACAGTTGGCGCTCATTCAGTGCATAACTTTTTGAATTGAAATCAGTGTCGTTGAACCGCGGTTAATCATGTGCAACTTCAGCAGTGACTCGTGCTGAAAGCTTTTATCACGAACGGAACCTTTACTGCAACCAGAACAGCTAAAGGGGATTGTTTCCTGTGTGGGTTCTCATGTGTGCCTTTATTTCTCTGTTGTGCACAAATCTATTACCGCAGACTCAGCAGCTGAAAGGTTTTTCTCCTGTGTGGGTTCTCATGTGTCTTTGTAAATTTGAACTATGGTTAAATGATTTCTTACAGACTGAGCAGCTGAAAGGTTTTTCCCCTGTGTGGGTTCTCATGTGTGTTTCTAAATTTGAACCCCAGTTAAATGATTTCTTACAGACTGAGCAGCTGAAAGGTTTTTCTCCTGTGTGGGTTCTCATGTGTGTTTGTAAAGTTGAACCCTGGTTAAATGATTTCTTACAGACTGAGCAGCTGAAAGGTTTTTCTCCTGTGTGGGTTCTCATGTGGTTCTGTAAATGTGAACCATAGTTAAATGATTTCTTACAGACTGAGCAGCTGAAAGGTTTTTCTCCTGTGTGGGTTCTCATGTGGTTCTGTAAATGTGAACCATAGTTAAATGATTTCTTACAGACTGAGCAGCTGAAAGGTTTTTCTCCTGTGTGGGTTCTCATGTGTCTCTTCAGACTTCCAATCTGGCCAAATGTTTTCTCACACTCAGAGCAGCTAAAGAGTTTCTCACCAGCACTACGTCGTGAATCACTGACTTCATCCGGTGTCACATAGTTTAAACCTGACTGAGGTTCTCTGGTCTTCTTCCCATCACCACTGCCATCAGTGTCAGAAGAGTCTCCAGTCTTCTCATCAGTATTTGGTTCTGGATGTCTATCTGGATCCAAGTTCCTGTCTGGTTCTGGTCCTCCACAGTCTTCTCCATCAGCATCTGTTTCCATCTGTTCAGTTTGTCTTTGAAGCTGTGAGGACTGAGCTTCCTCTTCTTCATCTTCACTCTTCACAGGAGTGAATGAGAACTTGACATCAGCCTCCTCCAGACCTTGAAGCTGCTCTCCTTCCTGACTGGTGCAGAGTTCCTCCTGTTCCTCTTTAATGTGTGGGGGCTCTGGGTCCTCCTGTTCCTCTTTAATGTGTGGGGGCTCTGGGTCCTCCTGTTCCTCTTTAATGTGTGGGGGCTCTGGGTCCTCCTGTTCCTCTTTAATGTGTGGGGGCTCTGGGTCCTCTTTAATGTGTGGGGGCTCTGGGTCCTCTTTAATGTGTGGGGGCTCTGGGCCCTCCTGTTCCTCTTTAATGTGTGGGGGCTCTGGGTCCTCCTGGTCCAGACTGGAGCTCTGCTCCTGCTGCTCAGAGGGAACCTCTTCTTTAACCACCAACAGCTGCTGGACGTCTGCAGGAAAACAGTAAACACACACAGAGGGGTTACAAAGACATTTTAGAGTTGAGCAAATAGTCTCCTGTACATACACTTCCAGAGTATCAATAGAACCAGATTGTTCCCCAGGAGAATTTTATTTCATTATGAAATGCAATTTTATTATGGTCTTTAAAATGTATCATTCTGGTGTACTCTGAGAAGAAAATTACATTTACTTTGAGCTAAAAACTAATTTAATCAGTATTTCAGCTCCAGTTGAACAGCTGGCTAGTTAGCTTTATTTTGTCATCAATATTCTTATGTTGTGGAGAAAACTCGGTGGACAGACTGAGGTCGAGGCGTTTAGCTCAATTCAAGCAATAACGTTTATTTATGACAGAAGTATTATGCCCAGCAGTTTTACGTGCACGTGGCCTAATCTCTACTCTGAGTGAGCAGGGAAAATGTACAAAAGACAGGAAAAGCAGGAAAAGGCGTGTATACATCATTGCACATAACATTATATAGTTTCTTCTTAGAGAAGTCTATTGGTGGAATATAAAGTAGCAGGCGGATCCGTTCTTAGCTTTACAGAGGCCCGTTGCCCTGGACATATCCGCCCACAATGGCTCACGATTGGTCCTCCATCGCTGCATCATCAGGAATGTGTGCATGTTATTAGCACTCGAGGAGCCGAAAGGGTGCAATTCTGAGCTAAGCAGAAGTCTCTGTGTGAGTTCTTCTCTGCTGGACTAGATAAGCGAGGAATGCCCTTGTTATGGCGGTTTTAAGCAAGCGTCTCCTTCCAGGGCCACAGTATCTGTTTTCTATCGTACGAGCCGGCGCCGGAAGGCCCGATTCGGAGTATTTGACCTTCTTACTGTGACCTCACAACTCCGCAATATAAGCATACAAGTAAAGCGCATATTATTTTACACAACACTTATTATTAACCTTTAGTTTGACAAAATCCATTGAGCAATTTTGGTCATATAAAAACAAAGACAGCAAGAGTAGCGTGAACCATCGCCTATACAAAATAAAGTGATTACTTTCCATTGTACCCTGTTACTGTACGGCTAAATATTAACTTTGTGAGGGTTTTAAGTTTTATTTCATGCATTGAGTGTCTGTGAGATGGGGTTTGAGGAATGTGCTGGAGTGGGGGTGGTGTGAAAGTGGCAGGGAGGTGTGAAGTTTAGGACAATGGGGCATAGGCCCAGGTGGGGCTTGTTGGACTTCAGCCAATCAGTGAGCTGATCGATGAGCTGAGGAATGCAACTTTGAGGGGACAAAGGGTTTGAAACTCTGGGGGGGGTTTTCAGATCTTCTGCTGGCCACCGAGAAGGCAGACCAGCCGTCTGGGTGGCTCGGATTGGATCTCACATTTGATTTTATATATAGGTTTGTTTTGTTAATGAATGTGTGATTCGGTTTGTAACTGTTTGTATCTGTTTTTATGCTTCTTGGATAATAAATCCATTTGATTTTTACTTTAACCTGCTGTTGTGTTTTGGAGGCGATTGAGACAGCATGGCTGGGGGGGGCAGGTCTGAACTTTAACGGAGGGAAATGAAGACGGTGTAGACATCTTAACGCTGATTGGCCAAGACTCGACACGTCGCATCAAATATCAAATGTTTTATTGAGAAGATCACAACATCACATTTTCTCCTTGTCTCACTCCAATCTAAGAAACGCTGGTTGGCCAGTTGACCCCCCCCCCCCAAATAAAAACTCTACGGGTCTACACTTGATATATTTTGATTCAAAACGGCTTTTTTCGCCGAAAAGCGACACGTTTGCAAATATGAAATCAGGAGAAGAAGAAAAAGATTCATTGCAACAGAGTCTCACTCCAAACTACATTCAAAGGTATCAGCCGGAGCATGAACAGTGTTTGAGAACTGAGAGAATAAATAAAGTGAACCCACGAGCTCTTTGTATCCGGACTTCCGGGTTGAAAACAGCGTCCAGAAGTTCCCGCTGTCGCTTATTCTCCTCTTTTGAACGAGAGAGTTCCTCCTCGTACTCCGCTATCGTTCTTTCAAGCAGACCAGCTATCTCTTCATCAGCCGCAGTCAGTCGCTGGTTGACGAAAGATCTCAGCATTTCTAGTTTAGACATTTCCACTAAACCACAGCAAGTTTCCCTCCAGACGAACTCCGTTAAAAACACCGTTTACTCTCATTACGCTCTGACTCGCGCTGTGCTGGTCACTTCCGTCCCCGTCCGTCTGTTTCCAGGTAGCATGCTAAGCTACTTCAATAGCTTTATAGGCTACCATGAGATGAGTCCTCTTTGTCTTCGTCTTCCTCGCCTCTTTCTCTTTCTTCTTCTTCTCCTTCTTCTTCTTCTTCTTCTTCTTTCACTTTAATGGCGGACTACAGGCCAACGTTTAAGGCGCCACCTACTGGACCGGAGTGGGTAACATCGTGACTTTATGACAGTTGTCATTTAAACACAATAATAATGTTATTTATAAATAAAAAAATAAACTTGATATAGAAGTTATATTCTGTATATTGAAGCCGCTTTAAGCTGAATGTGTTTGTCCTCTATCTCTCACAGTCCTTTGATGCTCCACTCCCTTCCTGTATCTACCACTCTGTTCTTCAGTCTCTCTTTCCACCCTGAACTTCCTCCACTCTATCAGCACATGTTCTACAGTTTCTTTACAGTTGCATATCTCACATTTATCCCACTCTGTCTTTTTCATGATGTGTATAACGTGTCATTGAGTCCTGTATGTCCGAACCTTAATCTGAAAGTAACATCTTCTTTTCTACTTTTACTTCCATCACTTCTCACTCTGACTGACGTCTGAATGTTGCTGTCATTTCTACCCTTATTGTCATTATTCCAAATGTCCTGCCAAGATGTAATACTTCCGTGCTGTATTACTGATTTTGCTTCTGACCTCCCAAAAAAATTTCGAAAATATCATTTTAGTTTGACGCTCTTTTCTCTCTCTCTCTCTCTCTCTCTCTCTCTCTCTCTCGCTCTCTCGCTCTCTCTCTCTCCATCTGTCTGTCTCTATCCTCCCCCCCCCCTCTCTCTCTCTCTCTCTTCCTCTCTCTCTGTCTATCTCTCCCCCCCTCTCCCTCTCTCTCTCTCTCCCTCTCTCCATCTGTCTGTCTCCATCTCCCCCCCCCCCTCTCTCGCTCTCTCTCCCTCTCTCCATCTGTCTGTCTCTATCTCTCCCCCCGCCTCTCTCTCTCTCTCTCTCTTCCTTTCTCTCTGTCTATCTCTCCCCCCCCTCTCTCTCTCTCCCTCTCTCCATCTGTCTGTCTCCATCGCCCCCCCCCTCTCTCTCTCTCTCTCTCTCTCTCTCCCTCCCTCTCTCTCTCTCTCTCTCTCTCTCTCTCCCCCCCCCCTCTCTCTCCTGTTGAACCTTCACTTCCTGTTGCGGAGGGGAAACCTGTCTGTCTGTCTGCCTGCCTCCCTCTCTCTGTGGGCCGGGTCATGAGACTCCAGAGGTGGGTCTCCTTCAGTAAACGCGCAGCTGGATCTCTCTCTCACGTGCGTCCGTTCACTCAGTCCGCCGCTAACATGGCAGAGGAGGCGAAGAAACTGGCCGCTTACGCCGCAGTGGACAACCACGTCCAGGTAAGATGAACCCAACACAGCGGAGTCCCTGTCGGCCAACTCGTCCACGTGTGTCCGCAGCCTTTGAAGTCTACAGCAGTCAGTCATTTGTAGTCTTTGCTACACACCCACATGCTAGCATGCTAGCAAAGTTAGCATTCACTAAACAGAGATAGAACGTTCCGTTAGCCTAGCTTGCTAACTTATTGCCGTTATCGAACTAGCACGGTTTGGGAGGGAATTAGCTCGGTGTTATGCGTTGCTTGTCCCGGGATAGTGGCAGTAAGGACTAACGTTACATGTACGAGCCGAATGTTACATCATGTGTGTGTGTTAGCTGCTAGCAAGACGGTCAGTGTAGTTTGAAGTGATGGACAAATAGAGATAGATGAGCTAACATGTGCATGAAATGGGAAACAGAAGCTGCAGAGATGTTGCTGTTTTGTGTATTATGCATGGCTTTATCAATATTAAATATATAGAGCAGGGATTTAACACAAGGACAGTTCGGCTCATGAAATGTCAGCTACAAGAAGTGGACAAAATAATAATTACAACATGAAGAAAGAAGAGAAATCCTAATCTTGTTTTCTTGAAACAGCAAGAACAGCTTTTACCGGTAAATTCATTGTGTTTTTTGAGGCTGTAATTTCAGACTTGCACATGTGTGTTGAAGCTTTAACACATAAACACACTTTAATATCACAACTCCACTGTTCCTCTTCTTGTGTCCCTCATTTCAAAACACCTCCAGTCAAACTAGTGTCTCTGAACTTTGTTTTCTGTCTCACAGAACAACCAGGTGGTTGGAGTCGGCAGCGGATCGACCATCGTCTACGCTGTGGACAGACTAGGTGAGTGAAACCACTTTTAGATGTAATCTACGAGGCACCTGATGTCTCAGATATAACGCCTAACCATGTGACTCGTGATGTCTTTTAGTCCTGGCCACAGTCATTTTAATATTCAAGTGAAAAGGACAGACAGGAGTTTGTGTACGGGAGCAAAGCGTTGCTGTGGACGAGGGGCAACAGCAAAGAACGCTTCACCTAAAAACAAAAACTCAATCAGTTGACGTGTACGCTATATTTAGCATATTTTCACTGCTTTACCTCAACGTGAGACAGACATTTCTGACCGGAAACTGAGGCGTTATATCCATCTGTGCTCTCTCCAAAGCCAGCAGAAGGAAAGCAGTGTTTCTACCACGCAGAACGTTGTTGGTCTACTGCTGCCTCGGTGGGTTAGTGTGGTTGTGTGGTTGTCACAAACTAACTAACCCATCCAGGCATCGGGAGACCAGCAACCCCCACGTTCTGTGTGGTTGAAATTGTGTTTTTGTCAATGGAGTCTGGTGACCGCCTCAGCTCCTCCTCTGAGAGATGAATAGCTGTCTCATGGCACGATAAAGCTGTGAATATGTTCTAAATACAGGGAACCGTAGACCGACATTGATTAGGTATTTAAAAGCTGTTTTGCGGCTAACCCTTATCCACAGCAGCGCATTGTTTTGCTCTCCTGTCTGCCGACAGCCATCTACAGTCAGTAATACACGGACTATGGATAAGTGCCTCATACAACCCCACTTAAAACCATTCACCTTCATTTCTAACTGTGTGTGTGTTCCAGCTGAGCGAGTGCGTCAGGAGAAGCTCAACATCGTGTGTGTGCCCACCTCCTTCCAGGTCTGTTTGAGATCATCAGTCTCACTTGTAGACCAGCGTGACTTCTCCTTATTGTCATCCTGCTGGCGTAATATGCTGCGTACACAGTGTTTGGCAACAGCATGCACTGTAACCTTGTGGCTTCATTTCCGCACACAGTCCTCATTTATTCAGAGTGACTTGCAAGAGAAGGTGCATTCATATGTTCTACAAACGTGCCTTTTGTTACAATCATAAATGCACAAGTTGAAAATGGTGACGCTGCTTGTGTTCGTCACCTTGGTTCCCGTCTGTCTGCTGGTCCTCCCACAGGCCCGTCAGCTGATTCTGCAGCACGGCCTCACGCTGTCGGATCTGGACAGGCACCCAGAGGTATGACGAGCTCGTTGCAAATGAATCTGAAAGCCCCGCAAACGAGGAAGGGCCACAATATGTCGGCCCTCCAGCACTGTCTGCTTGATTGGAGAGTTGGGGAAGTTGTGCCCGAGTGGTGGCGCTGTAGAGAAACGCTTCCTTTGCTTTGATGTCTGCTGTAATACGTTCACATGGCTCCCACACAGCTGGATGTGGCGATCGACGGAGCGGACGAGGTGGACGCAGACCTGACTCTGATAAAAGGTGGAGGGTGAGTACGGGTTCACACAGACGGCAGGACTTCACCAGCGCCTCTGCTTCCTGTCTCACGAGGCTGGTCCTCGCTGTCTCACGAGGCTGGTCCTCGCTGTCTCACGAGGCTGGTCCTCTCTGTCTCACGAGGCTGGTCCTCTCTGTCTCACGAGGCTGGTCCTCGCTGTCTCACGAGGCTGGTCCTCGCTGTCTCACGAGGCTCGTCCTCTCTGTCACACAGCGGCTGCTTGACTCAGGAGAAGGTTGTAGCCGGCTGCGCCAAACATTTCGTCGTCATTGCCGACTACAGGTTTGTGTTTACTCGTTCAACTCGTTTAACTCGAGGGGAGACGTGTAGTTACTAGACACAGTGTCTCTGCCGGCCCTCAACGGGGAACAATGCATGAATTTGTACGAGTTAGTTTTTAGGTACAGGTGTGGTTCTCATCTTCCTCTTCCTCTCTCAGGAAGGACTCCAAGGCTCTGGGCCAACAGTGGAAGAAGGGCGTTCCTATCGAGGTGATCCCCATGGCGTACGTTCCCGTCTCCAGGACCATAGCCAAGCGCTTCGGGGGGGAGGCCAGCCTGCGGATGGCTGTCAGTAAAGCAGTAAGTGTTCTTCTGCTTACGCACAGCTTCACGTGACGTCACTCCTGGATATGTTTCAGAGTTTTCATACATTACTGCTGGATCACTGGCGCTCTTTCCAGGGGCTCGTTGGAGTCCTGTGGTCCAGGGTTAGAATGATGGGTGGTGGTGGTGGTGATGTACTAACACTAGAAGAGCCTAAATGTCCTGTTGGCACTCACTGCTGTCTGCTCTGGTCCACACTACTGGCTGAAATGGCTTCAGTGTCGATCCAAATGTAACTCACAGGCCTCCACACGAGCACGCTGGTGACGCACGGATTGAGCCGCAATGTGCACGCAAAGGTCGTGAAGAAGAAGACGACTGCAAGCTCGTAGATGTGGATGTACACGATGTCTGGTTTTGAAGTACTTTAAAAAAGAGTTTTACGTGGAAGGAAACGCATTCCACCCATTTGGAAGTGGAACTTTTTGCTTGTTTGTTGACTACCTAAACAGCGCATTAAATTAAAAAAAAAGACACCCACCCCCTTAAACATCCGGGAATACCTGTTAAGCGACTATGGAGAAATATGCAGATCAGAATAAAATCTCACTGATTGACATCATTTAAAAGAGATAATTTGTTGGTGTTTTAATGGCTTTATATTATCTCTAAGTACATATTTTTGTTATCTGTAAAGATTGGAATGAAAAACTATTTCTGTTATTAAGACTACTGACATCAGTTATGTTCGGGGTCAATTTGACCCCAGGAAAAACGAAACCAATTTCCAAAATGTTGAAGGATTTACCAGTGTACACCTGCATATTCCAAGCATAGCTAGACTGTGCATCACATGCTGCCCATATTTTGATTCCATATTTGGCCGGTTTGCTCGGAATGTATTGTCTGAAGGGACAGCGTCCACGAAATGCAACCAGACATTCATCCACAGTCATGTAGGGGCCTGGATTATAAAGAAAGGGTAATCGTTGAACCCACTTGTCCCATACATCCCGTAATGCTGCAAGTTTGTCACGCTCTCGTCGGCCCTGCCTTGTTTCTCTGTCATCAAAGCGCATGACACGTGAGAAAACATGGAAGGTGTTTAGAGACATGGTGGCTGGAAATATTGCCCTTCCAGTGTCAGCAGCCCAAAGGCTTGCTGTTGCTTCGCCTTTTGACTTGTACACTCCTGCCAAAATGAGCAACCCAATGTAGGCTTGGAAGTCGGTCACATCCAAGCCTTTCCAACTCTTCCCATACACACGCCTGCCCTCTAAATTTGTCATCTCAAGTATATCCTTTTCAATTGATGGTGTTATGAAGAGCTCAAATGCTGATTTTATGTCATTGACATGGCTGACAGCGTATCTGGTGGGACCTGGGACCATTTTGATGACATTAGCAGCACTAAGTCTACCCTGTTGTTCAAGTGGGGAGACGGACCACAATAACTTTCCATTTTTAGAAGGTAGAGTGTTTGCTGGTGGTTGAGAGACAACAGGAGGGTCAACAATGAGTGTCTCATTCTCATCAGAGGAGGATGCCTCATTCTCAGGGTCCTTCTCAACATCATCCTCTGTCTCAGAGACATTCTCCTCCTCTATGTCACTTTCATGGTCAAAGAGCTGTGACAAAACCTCACTGACAGAATATCTTTCTTTAGAAGTCATTTTCAGTTGAGAGAGAGAGCAGAAAGAGAGACCACCCAAAGCACCAAGCTTTTATAGCACTCACAGGCTCTCACAGTAGCACCAGCTCCACCCCCCACCAAACCCAAATTGGTTCAAATGTGTTACTTTGTAGATTGTTTGATAATATACCGCAGGTGCAAGTACTTGTGCTTGCACCTGTAGATCATGTGTCTGACCTGTGGATGACCTTATATGTTTTACACAGCTAAAACAGCCTGGGGTCAAATTGACCCCAAAGAACACCGATGCGTACAGCATGTGTACAGAACATTGAAAACATATCATCATGCTAATTTTATGTTTACCCAGTTGTCCCCGTTAAATTAGGAAAAGTCATTAAATATGAAGCAAAAAAAATGATGTCAATTATTTATTTAGAGACGTTAAACATTGAATGGTGTCAAATTGACACCAAAAGTAACAGGAGATAAAAGGCGTGTTTCTAGATTCATTGTAAACTGACGTGTCAGCACTTGTGTTTAACTGGTCGCGGTCACTCTGCGATGGATCATTGGTCACGCGGTTGTAGTTGTGTGGTGCGTTTAGTGCTTGGTGTTATAAACACACTTGTGTCTTCTGAACGTCCTTCGCAGCCCTCTGGGTGTTGGGGTTTGTTGTTGTGATGAAGTCTGTGTCGTTGTGGCTCTCAGGGTCCTGTGGTCACCGACAACAGCAACTTCCTCCTGGACTGGAAGTTTGAGCGCGCTGAGAACTGGAAGGAAGTCAACACCGCCATCAAGATGATCCCAGGTGAGGAGCTCGCTCTCCGTTTATTCAGACAAAAGTCATGACTCACAACCACAGACTGTGTATCAGAAGTGGGCGTGGCCATCGTGACGTCACACATTGGTTTGTGGACTGCCGTTCTCAAGTATCCACTTCGGCCATTTCGTCTTTGCCATCTGGGATTACGGCCGTCGCCATGTTCTTGCAACCGATGCGGAAGTTAAAACTTTTGAGACCTGTCAATCACAGTAAGCCCCGCCCTAAAGCATCCCCTGCTTTATGGTCTGTGTGACTCTAAATGAACATCATGCTGTATTGAAGAAGACTTGAAACTAGAGATTGAGACATAAACTCATGTTTACAATGTTTACTGAGGGAATAAATCAAGAGAGAAGTAGAGTCATTTTCTCATAGACTTCTATACAACCAGAGGAGTCGCCCCCTGGTGGCCACGAGAGAGAATGCAGCTTTAAGACGCTTCCTCGTCAGCTTCATTCGGCAGAACCGGAGGTTGCCGCCTGGTTCTAACCTCAGAGGAATGTTGGTTGTGTGTATGATGTGCTTATAATTTGAAACATTGGTGATCAGCCTTCTGAACTGGATTTGTGTGTTGGTGTGCGTGTCCTCTTCAGGCGTGGTGGAGACCGGGCTTTTCGTCGGCATGGCTGAGCGGGCCTACTTCGGGATGGAGGATGGCAGCGTGCAGGTTCGAGATCCTCCCGTCAACTGAGGAGTCCGTCGTGTTCACTGCAGCCGCTTCCTCCTCAATGACCTCACTTTGCCCCACAAGTGCCGTGTTCGTGATTTCCACCCGACCGTGTTCGGACAACAACTGTTCCCACTGAACGTTGGCTCTTCCTGTAATAAGCGGGTTTGACTGAATGTGTGCAGAGCTGAGGTGGATCCCTGCAGAATGAAACTAAGGAGTGCCTTGAGATTATATTTGAAGCCCTATTTAGAGAAATGATGCAATTAAAGGTACATTTAACAGCTCACAATCATTCGTCAGCCTTTGGGCCTCTGCTGGGCTGCTGCCATGAGATCAGAGTAACATGAAGTCTGCTACACCATCAAGAAATTATGCTTCCCAAGAAATTCATTTCTTGAATTAATATGCTATTTGAAACTGAAAAGAAAGCAAAACAATTAATGAGATGTTTGACAATTAAGGGAAACCCTGTGGTGCATGTATGAAAACTCCATTATTTGATTGTCGTGTGACAATAATCCGGTATAGCACCGAGGTGGGCTGTAATGAATATCATGTAGATGATTTAGGCTTTTAAACGTTTCGACAGAAAAACCAAAGATGGTCCTCGCACAGTAGAATGGGTTCAGAACCAGCCTCTCTACTAGCAGCTGTGGACGACTGTGCCGGTGAGATGAGTATAATGTAACGTGTACGTTGTGCCGCGTCAGACTCCTGAACGGAACTTATCGGATATGTGTTTAAATGTGCGTCACGATACGGGAGTTCCTCTCCTCAGCTGTTCAATTTGAGCATATGATGGACCAATAATCTGGCTTCCTGAGTGAAGACAGTTTGGGTTTTCTGTTGGGTTAAACTAGTCCGTGGACAGAGTTGGAAGTCCACATCCAAACCACTGACTGTCCCTTCATGCATGTACCTCCCTCCACTGTGTTGGCTCGCCATCGTGCCTGTAGGTTACTTTGTAGTAGAATATCTTATTCCTTACACCGTCTTGTTGCCATCGCCTTCGTGTTAGATATAGCTATAAAGAGACTGTTTTGATGAGATGATGATGGCCATGTGTGCTGTGAAGCGGTCCCAGTTGATGGTGAACTAATGGATCTGAGATCTGAACCGCAGCAGCGTCGGTACGCTCTATGTGCCTCGGCAGCGCCCCGTTTCATGCCGATGAAGCGACATGAATTCATTATGTAGCTGGTCATGTTGGAACCAGAGGAATCCTTGAGGTTGTGAGAAACGACCGCCATATTTCAGACCTTTCATTCTGGAATGCAGCTGTTCACTCTGCTTTTGGCTCACGGTGCCTTACACCCTGCTGCTGTTTCTGTATTTGCAAGCAACTCTGTCTACAAGCCACTGTCATGTTGTATTAAAGTCTTAATTCTTCTCTCGTAAATCAAATGGAAGCCGGTGACGTGTACGTAGACGACGTGAAAGTTGAACTGAGATGACGGGTTGTACACCATGTTTTCTTGCACCAGCATTTCTCTTCTTACTTTCTTTACCAATTCACTGTGATTATCATTTTGCTGTGACGGTACTATTTTCTTTGTCACCCAATACAGAACCGTGATAACAGTACGCCTAATGTTTCTTTTTATTACTGAGAATTTGGTAAAAACTTAATTTTCGTCGTTCTGTCATTACCCTATCATTCACTGGTTTTAGTTTTCCAGATGTGAATATTTGCGTTATCTTGTATGATGGTAAACTAAATATTGAGTTCTGGACAAAACAAGCAATTATTTACTCTACTTTGGGCAAGTTTCCTAATCCATTTATCAACAAAACCAAAAGTAATTGACGATGTAGATAATTGTTAGTTGCAGTCGATGTTAGTGAGTTTTTCTTGAGTTTGTGTATTTTTTTATGGAACAGACCTTGCTCTGTAAGTACATACTTTTAAAAAATGTTTTCATATCAAAGACTGATGAAAAAACAAAACCTTGCTGGTGCCATTCTCCTCTATTGTCACCAGGGGGCGCTGCTATTCTGCTAGTTCTACTGGGTTCACAGTCTGACCTTTATACCACTCATTATTCAGAGATATACTAACTATATACTTTGAGCAGCTGACTGCAGCGACACATGCTGATGTGTCCTACAGTAGCTGTCATTACATTTATGAAAACATAATTTAGGAACTTGAAAGCTTCGTGGCAGCCATTGAGTTTTATTTAAGTTTCCGTTTTTAAAAACTAAATTCCATGACGTACATTGTCATAGCCCTTTCCTGTTTGTTTGCATTAACAAAAAACTCGTGATCAGGAACAGGAAATGCAGCTCTACAGTGAAGCCACGTTGAAGCTTTCTCGTCGGCTGTCCTGACAACTACTCTTGATTGACAGCTGAACTATCCAATGTCGCGCTTACGTTTAGTCCGCGAGGGCGAAAATCGACCAGTAGCGTTGTTGCTGTGACAGCTTCGTCTCTCTCATTGGACGGACGACGACACATCCCAGCCAATCATACACCCGCCACAGGATTCGCCATCGGGGATTTTTTTGCGTCACCTTTTGCTCCTGATGTGTGCCAGCCGCCCAAGTGCGCATGCGCTGTTTTGACAAACATCGGATTAGCCAATAAAACTCACTGTTTGGGGGGCTGGAACATTCTGAGCCCGCCTTCTTGAGTGACGGGTCTCTGTTGCAATCGTATTCTGCTTAGTATGCGAGTAGCGTGATTGACAGCGAACGGCCCAATGAGAAACGGCCGGATGACATTTTAACGAACGTAGGGATTTGACCGTCCAATCCCAGTGTAGAAACGAGGCGGGGCTTAGCGTTACCAAGGCATGTCTTGAGTCAAGTATAAAGGGAATAACATGGTGTCCCAGTGGCTGTTTATGTTTACTTAAAGAACGGGTTTGAAAGGACGCTTTTACAAGACACTGCGGGATTTCATTTTGTAGTTCCACAGTTGTTGTTTTTTGGTGCACTTTAACTTTTTTTATGTTGAGATTTACAAGACCTAGCTAGTGGCATGTAAATCTCATACTTCACTAATGTGCCAGTCTTACAAATGGAAAGGGGGCTTCACTTTGGAAACGTGAGCATTTCCCTGGTGCTCCTGCTGTTGCTGAAAGCGCTCACTGGATTCGGAACCACGCACGCTCACCAAGGCTCAGCCATCGGGGGTTCGGGGTCGACCTCGGAGGGGGAAGATGGTGCAAGAAGAAGAGTCATGGAGTGCGGCTTGGAGAACGTCGGCTCCTCTCCGGTCATTGTAGCAGACGTTACCGTGGAGGATGACGAGACCGGGTCGGAGGCGGAGGCCGACGAGTCCTTCGGGGAAAGTAACGGAAACGTCCCACCGACAAGGTACAAACGTTTTATTCTATTTTCATTAAGTGTGACGTCAACTGTTCAGTAACTGTTGCAGCCACGAGTATTGTTACGCATGCAAAATGTTGAACGAACGAAATGTGGACGAACCCCAACATGACAAACTCAATTAAATGAAGAAAAGTCTCTATTTTCTTATTTCAAGCAGCTGAAACGATCGCATTGATTGACAGTCTCTCGCTAAGTGCTCAGTATTCCTCCTCCGAAACTTGTTGTGGTTGTTGTGTCGCGCCTCGTCCTAACGTGTTATCCAGCTCATCCTCCCGGATTGTGTTGATACTATCTGATGGAAGAAATGTTAAGAGTTGCCATCAAACTGTTGTGAGCACAAAACATCAAAAAACAAAAAGTGTGACTTCATGTTGGTGTGTCAAAGTTTAAAAAGGCGACACGCGGATAACTGGAACTGGCTGATTCTGGAGACATGGTACGTGTTGTGTTTACGCATCATAGGGTGTTGTTTAAAGTGACCGTTTTCAGGAAATAGACTATAAACACGCTCTAGTTCATCGACCACAGTTGTGTGTGTGTGTGTGTGTGTGTGTGTGTGTGTGTGTGGTTGGATGATGTGTTCCTGCGCGCTGACAGCAGCCTTAACGAAACCAAAGTTTGACATGGAATGAACCGACATGTTCCTGGTTGTGATCTTGGTGTTTGTTAGAACTCGATACCGTACATGCACGTTAACAAAAAGCAGGAAACGTTGTAATCGTGCTCGTCACTCAAAGGTCAGTTAAGTCCGCATATCTGAGAAGTTGCAAAACTGCACTTGTTTCAGTTTATTTGATAAAGTAGCAGGTTTGTGTCGTGGTGGTTCTGTTGTCCGACACAGATCCCTGTGCGTGAAGGGGACCTCCCGAAGCACTTGACAACAGAGCCAGCGTCCACTCAGGACCCTCCTCATCTCCTCCTGTCAGCAGATAGGCTGCTCTGAGCTGCGAAAAGTAAAGTAGGAAGTAGTCCCTTTTTATTTGAATTCACCACAGTTAATTGGGAATTAATATTTGTGGCATTTCAAAGCTGTGACAAAGTGTCTGCAGCGTAACGATAAAGATGTCCAAAGGGTTTGACTTCACACGGTGACATGCTGTCTGAGGTCTGTTGTTGTTTATCAAAGTAGAAATAAGTAGAGTATCTTCAGATAGACATCATGGTCCTAGTTAGGGAATATGTCTGGGAGTTAACCAGTTCAGTTGTTATAAATGAGAACGCATGCGATGGGCGCTCCACCACTCAGACACCAAGAACACAAATCAAACATGACAAGTGCACGTTAATATTTTATGGCTGTTATGCAAAGACGTGTCGTTCAGCTGAGGAAGAAATCCCCGAGATCCTGTCAGTCAAAAGTTCAGGACGTCACGCAGATTCCAGGTCAACCGAACCCCGTCAGACCTGCTGCTGCTGCCCAAAGTCAGACGCAGCTCTTGGCGCAGTGGGCAGGGCAATTGATTTAGTCTTGCCTGGTAAACAGCAGGTTCTGACGCCCACCTTAGATGTTTGGCGCAGTGTTTTCTTCATGATGTTCCTCCTCTCTGCCATATTTGTTTTTATGCACCAGAACCATCACAGACACCTTTGAGTGTGATGCAGCGTAACATTCATTCTTAGTCCGGCGAAGCACTTCAGGCCGTTCTCTAAATGATTCTGTGTGTAGTTCTCTCCATGTGCCGCTCAGTCAGTCAGAAGATTGAAAACCTTGTTAAAGTCCAACCTCTTTTCTTGCCGTAATACTGAAACTTGCTGCTGTGTCTCCCGGTAAGAACAACAATGCAGCATGATTCCCCATTTGCAGTCCCTCTGTTTAATCTGGCACCTCACGGAAAGGCTTCCTGCATGACAACCCCCAAAGCCTCGCGTGTTGGTGCTTGTTATTTGGGATGCCGTACTAACCCAGCATTGTCACAACAGGGAGCTGCCGAGCAGTCGGCCCCACGGAGCTCCAGTCGACACCAGGAGCTGTAATTAATTGTCCTATTTGTTATTTTGGAAAAGACAGAGGAAAAAAAGAAAACGCTGTTTGACATGATGTTTACAAGAATGCAGTGTTTGTGTACAGCGCTGCTCACGCCCAGTGCACCTCCTCACACACGGGTCAGGAGAGAAGCGATGGTGAAGCCTCTGGCGAGAGGGCAGCTCTGGCAGGAGGATCAGGCTCCCGCCTCCAGTTCAGTACCAAGATGAAGTTGAAAGTAATTGGCGGAGCAGTTTGCTCGGGCTCTGCAGAAAACACTCCCGAGCGTCACACCCTGCCGCTGCTCGCTCTCTGAGCCTAAACGTTCGATTCCCAAACACACAAACCCACAAACCCACCTGCGTCTGTTTACCCTCCTACTGCCCCAGCCTGTGGACCGCTTTCTCTTTCCCGTCTCTCCTGATCTTTCTCACATATATACTTAGTTTGTCTGCCACCACGTATTGGCTTTGCGTCTCATATCGACCACTCTTTGGTTAATATGTACAATATATCGTCCAAAGCATCAGCGGTTTAAAGTGTTCCTTTCCCTCTTTTGTTTTTGGTTTATTACATTAAAATATTCTTGAAATGTTGGCACAAAAGTCAGTTTTCCGTACTCGTCTAATTGTGTAATGATCTAAGTACATCGAACAAAGTTTTTATTTCTGTCAGTTTTCAAAATGCTGCCGCAGAGGGTGCGAGTCTACACATCATCGACAACAAGCAGTAAACACTGACGCGTAGAAGTCAACAAGATAAACAATTTACAAAGTCTCTCGGGAGGCAGATACAGGAAGGTGAATTATTCATTCAACAGCCGTCTGTAAAACAACAACACATGTTAAAGATGACGGGTTTATACACGATAATAACGACCTCATAATATCATAATGCTCATAATAATGAAGGTTGTCTTCTTAACTTGTGTCAAAACACAGAAAGGCCTTCGATCGCATCCTGTCTGTCTCTCTGCCTGGATGTCTTTGTTGAAGTCTGTCTCTCCCTCGCATTCATTCTTTGTCTCTTGCTCTCATCCTGACTCTCTCTCTCTCTCTCTCTCTCTCTCACACACACACACACACCTCACACTCCTTCCCCAATGCTCTCCCTTACCTTCACACACACACGTTGCTTTTTAATGTCACCCCTTGAGTATACACTCTACTCCATGCTCTGTTTCCATCCATCTGTCAGGAGAATTGCCGTTGAACTTTAAAAATGCCACGAGAAATGAAGCATGATTTAGGTATGTTTCTTTCTTTAGGCTGATTTAGACTTCCAAAATGTCAGAAAACACATTTACAACAGAGGGACTCGTGTGTAAACGTGGTTTAACAAACACAGTGATGACCGTGAACTTCAGAATGAAGAAGAAACCCGGCCGCGACTTCCGTGTCAAGCAAGTAATAGTTTTTTTTATGTCCAGCATTAATTAGGTCAGCCTTTTGAAAAGGTATCGCTGTTTGCTTCTGTGACCTTTCAAGGCTTTTACCTGCGGCGGCTGCTGTTCTCCACGTCAGACAGACGAGGTCCTGTGATGATGACAGCGTTAACACACCCTTGATCAACTTTACAGAGTTTCAAACACACGGAACAAGAGTTCTGGCTTGTTCATGGCACAGAATCCAGACATATGAACCCGTGTTACCTGTGAAGGAGTGCTATCTCTTCTCATGCCTCTCCAGCCCCGAGCTCTTTGTGTTGGTAAGAGAACGGAGAGGAGCGCTTCAAACACAGACTCTGGAAAACATTTTGTGCGGACGTCTTTAAAAGCAGTCTGCGCTCAGATGTCACATTTTTTAAAGTTTCTGTCAGTTGCAGTCGTTTGGTTTTCTTTTCATCCTCCGCGCCCGTATCCCGTAATCTATAAATATTCGAGATGTTCACTGTGATCCGGCCTTCAGTTTGTGACGAAAAGCTGACTGCTGTCGCTTCACTTTCACCGCTGCCATCTATACGTTACAACCTCTGGAGACATGGTGTTTACGTGTGTGTGTGTGTGTGTGTGTGTGTGTGTGTGTGTGTGTGTGTGTGTGTGTGTGTGTGTGTGTGTGTGTGTGTGTGTGTGTGTGTGTGTGTGTGTGTGTGTGTGTGTGTGTGTGTGTGTGTGTGTGGATGTGAATCATGCATGTGACGGTTTGACGCCTCCGCCAGTGAGCGCTCCATGGGGGGGGGGGCCTGCAGCACCTCAGGGAGCACTTGGAGGTGAGAAGAGAGAGGACAGCAGCTTTGTTTGAACCTGCTCCCCCCCCCCCCCCTCAGGGCCCTGTGTAGCGGCAACAGCTCTTCTGGGCCGCCGTGCTTGCCGGCTGGCTCCCACCAGCCTACTGCTTAGCAACAGCCAATCCGCCGAGCCGGGCGACTTGTCGACCAATTGCGTCGGAGAGACGGGCTAGTGCTCTGAATTTGAGTTGGCCACATGGGTCTGTCTATAGTTAGGTAAAGGGGGAGGAGGAACAGAGTCTCTTTTATGTTTTGGAGGGGAGAGTTCATTTCCCTGTTTTGTTTTTCTCCAACTTCCAGTCGTCCACTTCATGTAACCAGGGAGATGTGGAAGGTTCTATGAATGTAAACTGTCCCCAAAACAACAGGTCACGATGAGAATGATTGAACTCACTGTGAGAAGTGTTACTTGAGCTCTTGTGAGTGTTTAACTCCGTCTCTGTTAACCTATTTCATCCTCGTCGTCTTGTCTTTATGGAACCATGTCTGCGTCCGTGTCTGGTGCCGTTTCTCTGTCTTATTCAACTATTTCTGATTTCATTGCTCTCTGTAATGATGTTGGTTATTGTTCAGTGTGCAGACGTTGCTGATGGTGACATGTGATCATCTTCCTGTGCACTTGATGAACACTGTCTGTTTCATAACCAGTTGTTCATGAATAACATAATAATTGTTTTGAATATGTTATCAGGAGGAATGAGTTTATTGGGTCAGTGGCTATTTCGGTAAGTCGGCAGGACCCATCCTGCAGCACTGCAGTATGGGTGGGGCAGAGGCAGAAAGGTGGGATGCTCGGAGAGGGAGGGAGGGAGGGAGGATGAAAACAAGGAGCTAGCTGGTGGTTAGCAGGGCCATGCTGTCTTGTTTTCACTCTCGGTGGCTCCTCACTGCTTAGCAACAACGAATCAGATCCTCGGATCAGAGCTGCAGCCCAGCCAATCAGCCGGCAGGAGTGTGGCGCCATAGAGTTTGGATTTTACCACGTGTGAGGTGGAGAGAGAGAGAGAGAGAGAGGCTTTTTAATGGTGTGTGTTTTATATCCGAGTACTAGAAGTTTTTTCTGTTGTTTTTTCTCAGCCGCACCCTCTGCTGCGGCGGTCTGCTGCAGTGACCTGATGGATGTGAGGTCGGTGTTTGAAGCTCATCTTCATCAGTTTGACTTCAGCTGCTAAAACAAAGATCACTTGTTTATTTACCGGGTTCAGAGGACAGGTGTTACAGGGTGTCATCTGGGATTATTAGGTGCACTTTACTTTATTCTTAGACATTTAATCTTGTAGTCGTTTATACAAGGCATTGTTAGGAACATATTCATATATTCATGTTTGCCAAAGAAAAAGACACGGTTCAGGCTCCATGCTGTGTTGTGCTAACTGCCTGCAGGCCAATCTTTACACATCCTGGCTGAGATTACAGGATTACCATTTATCTGAAAGATTAAAAGACGTATTTGATATTTGGCTTCATCCGTTCTCTCTGTAATCAGGCTACTTGTGTTGTTTTTCTGATTCAGAATAAAACTTCTCTGTATGAATGTGCACAGGAATGCACTTGACCCCCCCCCCCCCCCCCCCGCTGGTGCAGCTGTTGGTGCTGGGTGCGGCTGCCTCAGAGCTGCATCCATAACTTTTCTCCCCACGTGCTCCCCATGCTCTCGTATTTTTGTTCTGCCTCTCTCTGTGGCTGCGCGGCAGCCGAACTCTCCACACTCCAGCGTGCATCCAGGCTGCTCGCTGTTGCATGGTTACAGACACTGCTGCCCCGCTATTGGCTGAGAGTCTGCGGAGCTGCCCACCCGTTGGCTTGGCGCAGAGAAAAAGAGCGCTCCCATTGGCCGCCGGGACAGCGGAGGGCTGTTGCGATTGGTCCGGCTCGTCGGCTCCCGCTCCTTGGAGACTTGGCCTGTGTAAACATCCTGGTTGCTTCTTTCAATGGAGTGTGTTTACCAGCAGCCCGGTATCGGCGGTGTGTGTGTGTGTGTGTGTGTGTGCGCAGACTGAGGCTGAGTGTCTCTGAGGAGCAGAGAGTCTGGTGAGAGCGAGGCTAATTGGCTCCCTGCTCCGCCATACGCTTTGTGATTGAAGAAGCAGTCTGCAGTATTATGACACTTTGACAGCATTACAGGCGAGCACGCTAACAGCCCTCAGTCTGCTGGCAGCCTCACCGCTCGCCTCTCTTTCTTCTGTCTCCATCCCAACGTCTTCTTCTCCGCCGCGCGACTCTGTCGCAGTCGGCGTCTCCGGCCCCACAGGCTCCGTGTTGTCCCCTTTGGTGGCGAGCAGCGCGGCGGTGTCTCGGGGCCCAGACGTGGAAAATAAATTGCCTCAAGTTGTAAATGATACAGTAGGCTGTTTGTTTTGTGTGAGTTGTTTTTATTGTTCGGTTTACTACTATTTTTATAGCTACCCCCTCCCCTCCCCTTCCCCTCCTCCATTGCTCGTTTTCTCCATTACCATCATGATACCTTAAGTTGTAGTGAAGCCCCCCCCCCTTCTTATCCTTTATCTGGAGTACAAAGACTCCACAAAAGCCTTTGATCACGATGGAATTCTTCTATCTCGTGCTCGCGCTCTCTGCGTCCGTGATGTTGAACCCGATGCTCTCGGTGACTTCTTCTCCCTCACTTTCACATTCACGGCGTCACTCGGAGGGGGCGGGGCCATCGGAGCGAAGGCCGCCAAAAGCTTCCACCCTCTCAGCGAGCCGACTGCTTAGCAACAACCAATCAGCCTGATATGTGTGGCAGGGCCTCGCAGCCAATGGAGAGGCGGAGCGCGGGCTTTAGCGCTGCGCTCTCATTGGTGGCTGAGAGGAAAAACAATGTTTTTCTCAGAGCGCTACACTCCAGCGCGAGTGGCGCTGCTGGTAATGCTTAGAGCAGATTTGGGGAGATAATCTTGGCTTTGATTGGGCTGAAAGACACATGGCTCATTATTGTTAAGCGGTCCTATTTGCAGTTTTATGCAAACTTCCAGATCTGGAACAACTAGCTGGTCCAGAGCAGTGAAGTGTAACTCCCTGTGAAAGTGTCAGTCTCTACAGCGGAACGTAAGAGAAACCTTCCTCAGATTGATTTGCGCGCTCTGAAGCAATCCATTGCTTAGTTGTCCTCGGGCTTAAACGTTCTTGAACACGCTCCTTCCCCTTCAAGACTGGAGTGTTCGATAGGTCAGATCAATGAGGGATTATAGCTCGTCCGTATCAATTCACCCGCTTCAGTTAACAACTCTCACAGTGCACATGAATAAAGATGATGGAGGGCGTCCACGGCTTTTCTTTTATTTCATCGTGTTCTTCACAGTCTGAGATGTGAAAGTGAACAAGTGTAACAGCGCGTCTTCCCTCAGCAACTGCTGTCTTGGTGCCTCGGGGGAAGCAGTTAAAACCCTCCATATGCCCCAGTGGCCCACGGAGGGAAGCCGCTCGCGCCCCAGCTGGGTGGATGAGCTCAGAGACGGCATGTGTGTGTTAAATAAACCTAAGAGCCCCGTTGACAGCATCTCCTCCAGACAGATAGAAATCAATAGTCAGGAGGCGGCCCCCGCCAGAGCTCGGGACATGACTGACAAGCAATGCGGCAGAACCCTGGGCGAAGGGTGGGGCTGGATGTCTTCATTCATTCAACTCACTTGGACCGTCTTTAGCCTGGAGTTACTCGACCAAAGAGAGCAACTTTTAACGCATCTTGCTGTGTGGGCACATGCAGAGGAATGGAACTCTTGGAGCGTTGGTAGTTTACTACTGATGGAGAAACCCCCTCTTCAAGTTACACTAATTCAAACAATCTTCTCTCCGAGGTAAAGCGTGCCGGTGCAGTGAGGAACCCGTGGCCCATACATCATCTCAGGGAAAGGCTTTCTCCCCCTGCGTCTTATTTTTAGCTTCTCGCTGTGTCTCTGACAACAATACCTCTGAATGAAATATGTGGAAGATACTTCCACTTCATTTTGAAATAACAGAACTCTGTATGAAAATATCTTTTGAGGAATCAATGTAATTTCTGCCAGTGATACATTATTTTTTATTTTATCCAACTGGGTGTCATCCACGTTGTGCGTACTCACAACAAAGGTCTGAGTTTAAACGCGGTTTGGTTGTTTTCCTCACAGCACTCATGTGTTTCTCGTCTTTGTTTGGCCGCCAAGCCAATATTTGTTAACACTCATTTTCTGCCACGGCTGGAGAGAAGAAAGCCCAAACGAACCAGAAACCACTGAACGAACCCACGGACTCTGAGTACGAGACGGTCTTTGTCGGCGCATAAAACATTTCTTTGCGGTTTTACATGTAAATGAGGCTGATTTTATGGCGGTAATAACAGTTTTAAGCCCGAGAAAAGTCTCCGTGTCAAATCCCCCCGTGTGCTCTTAACAGTCGCCGTTACCATCTGTTTGAGAGCATCATCAGTGGGCTCTCTGCACACCCGAGGTGCAACAAATGTATGTCCACTGGTTTAAAATGAGGACTTAAGGACATAATGGAGCCAGCGTTTCTTCATTTTGTTTGTGAGACTGATCTCAGGTGTAGGGGGGCTTTGCTCTGATCGTATGATGGAGCATCGTTTAATAATCCAGTTCATCATCTGTTATTTTGAGTTCACTCACCATCAGCAGAGTTCTCAGTCCTTGTAGTCTTCACCCAGCATGTCAGCCATATAGTGTGTGATGTTTTTTGAATTTCTGCTTCGGTTCACTCACCTCTGAGAGTCTCACCCGTTCTCATGGAAGTAAGTTGCCATGTGTGGGGGGCCGGCTGGTCAGGTGTGATCATCCTCAGGACCCTCTTTAGTCGGACAGGACGGGGCTGTCATGCACAGGTGTGCCGTCGGCTGCAGTTGAAGGTCTGCCTGCTTGCTCAATAAGGTTGAGGACTAGCGAGGGAAAGACAACATCTGCACCTCCACTTAACACTTCCTCGCCCTTCAGTGTTTTGTCTCTGACTGCATTAAACGTGAGCCCGTCAGCGGGAGGACGGGGCAGGTAGTCTGCGGCTGAAAGGACTGTAAAGCTGTAGTGAGTGTCCACCGGTACTTCTGTGGGCAGCGTGCTGACGTCTCTGTGTTCTGTCCCCAGGTCTCTTGTGATCATCAGTACCCTGGACGGGCGGATCTCTGCTCTGGACCCTCACGACCAGGGCAGGAAGCAGTGGGACCTCGATGTCGCCTCGGGGTGCCTGGTGTCCTCCAGCCTCAGCAAACCTGAGGTAGACCAACCTTTGCATTACGTTAACCAATGTTAAAGCAATGCAGGTCTCGGTTTATTTGCCCTTTTTGTCCACATAACAAAGAAAGACGTTCATTCTTATCCATAGTCAGTGTGATGTATGCAGCAGATGGCGGTCGGTATGCCCCCATCAGGACCAGAGCTGTGGGCAGCAGCAGAATGCCAAAATAGATCTATCAGTTTAGGTGCACGCTGTATTTATATAATATTTAGAATATCTCTGCTGATTAACCTCACCTTGAGACCACCAGGATCTAGTGTTACTTGGCCCAACACGTGGGTTGCTGGTGCGACTGCTGTCTCCACTGGTAAGCACAACACTAACTAACCAACAGATGGAGGCAGCGGTGGACAGCAGCCCTCTGTGTTCTGTGAGGTAAAGCTACTGCTGTTTCTGATGGAGTCTGGTGGCTCCTGTCTGTTTCTACATACTGGGAGAAGTACCTCATACAACCAAAGTGTCCCTTTAGACCGGTGTTGTGGAGAAAACTCGGTGGACAGACTGAGGTCGAGGCATTTAGCTCAATTCAAGCAATAAGGTTTATTTGTAACAGAAGTATTATGCCCAGCAGTTTTACGTGCACGGGCCCTAAGAATGTCCACTCTGTAAGAGCAGATGAAAGCTAAAAAGGCGCTTAAACAGAGTGCGCATCATATTTAATAGGTTCTTCTTATGGAAGCCATTGGTGGAATATAAAGTAGGGGCGGCTCTGTTTTTAGCTGTGCAGAGAGCCCGTTGGAGCACTGGACATATCCGCCCACACTGGCTCACGATGGATCCTCCTTCGCTGCATCTTCAGTGTGCGTGCATGTTGATATAACTCCATATTGTTATGTCCGGCCGACTTGATAAGCGGGGCGCCTCTCTATCTCTAAGGCGGCGCGGGCAGCTGAATCTGGTTCTCTGTATGACTATGTCACATTTATCTGGGGCAAAAGCTATCCTTCAGAGTTCTAATGCTTCTCACTGTGTTCAAACGAGCGCTATGAATGCCCCGTCTGGAGTATTTGACCTTCTTCTACTAGAACTCACATATCCGCGTATAAGCTGTGTTTAACATTGAATGTATATTTTATTCACACCGGTTAAACAGAGGCTGTGCAGCTGATCAAGACAGGTTCCACAGTCCGCACATATCGGTGTGAGGTTCAGGATGCAGGCTCAGAACACACACGCTGCCTCCTGGCTGTCTGTCTGCAGACAGTAAGACCAACAAGTGAACTCAGCGCACTTTGAACAGTCAACCAAGGACTGCTGCTGCTTACACTTATCTCATGCACACACACACACAGCAGACATACTGTACACCCCCACACGCATGTGAGGAGCAGTTTGCCTGGAGGATGAGCCTCTTTGTTGACTGGTGGTTTACACATACAAGCACAGCAAGACCCTCGTCTGTCCATGTACACAGAAGCTTAAACCGCCCACACCGACAGGCTGCGAGTGAAGTGTAGCAGAGCTGCTCTCCCACATGCACACTCGACGCTCGTGGTCACTTTGATGTGGACTCGCTCTGTGGGAGTTTGGCCTCGGGGAAGAAGCCTCGGATGCTAAAGAGGGTCTGGGTGGCGGCTGAGCTCCGTGTAATGTTGGTCCGTTGGTGCTGGAGAGGCCTGTTTGAGGGTGATGAACTCGGTGGCTCTGGCAGATGAAGAGGTTTCTGCGTTATTACAACATATAACAACAACAAAGCAATCCAGAACCGGTTCGTGCCGTTTAACACCTGTTGACGTGTGAATCAGTCCTTTGTGGTGAACACGGAATAACCAGCTCACCTCTGGAAGTACAAATGAAAGATCGCTCTGCTCAAAAGGAAAGTGTTAAAAATGTATAAAATACCTTCAACAGTCCAAAGACAGCAGCTTCAGATTCACTCACCGTAGAATAAATGAGTAATTCATCATTCTTACATTCAGAGCTTCTTCTGAGGTTTTTAAATGAAGCTTTGAATCTCTGTCGTCATATTTTACGACGTCATCGCCCTGAAAAACAAATAGTTGATCTGTGAATAGATCGGAGGGTGACTAGCTGTGCTTCAGGGAACAGTCAATAAGGACTCTATAATAAACTGTGAATGTGATGCATGGTGCTGCACCGCCTCGTTATACTGCGTGAGCCTCAAGCAGGAGGTCCCGTCAGATGCAACATGCTGTGAACTGTGCAAATAATTACATCCACCTTATTTAAAATACATTTTTGCTTTTGGGCTTTTCAACAGTTTCATTATTGTTGGAAACATAACATAGTGGAGCCTGTAACTGTGCAGGAACACTACCTTTAAACAGAGTGAATAGACATAAAGAAATGATTTTGGTTTAGAATTCGAATGCGTTTCCAGTGTTTAAGGACCTGTGAGTGGGTTTATTAACGTGCCATTGAGCCGGAGAGGTCTGCATGTGGTCGCCCCAGCAGCTCCGTTCCCTGATTAGCAAACCTACAATTAGAAGGAGGGAACCAATCACTGACATCAGCTGCTGCTGGAGTGAGCGTCGAATAAAAGACACGCACTGTGCTTCAGATGGTGCAGAGCTGCTGTGTTTCAGAGAAGAGAACCTTTCTTTCTGGGGTCCTCTGGGGTTCTGCAGCGGAGAACCCCTGAAGGTTCCTCGGAGCAGGCAGTGTGAGCGCAGCAGCTTCTCCGCTGGATGCATCGGCATGTGATGAAGACCTTGATAACACAGTGAATCACGAGAGATCTCACTCGTTCTATCAGTGGAAGGAAAGCGTCTCTCCGGGCCGATGGAAGTCTTTCACTCGCTTATGAATCACGTTCAGAGCTCCAGAAGATATCGTTGTTGCGCTGGCAGCTTGCTGTTTCTCGTAGTTCTTCAGTGTTTTCGTCTGTTGTTCATTTGACGCAATTAACAATCTCTGTAAGAAACGTAAACATGACCAAACAGAAGGAGCTTGCATGGATTGATTATCCTTCCAGTCATTAATATACATTATGGAATATATATTATCCCAAAAAGAACTGTAATAAACAATGTTATTGGCATTTTTTGATTATTTTATTCCACTGATATGATTACATAATAACATAATAATGCAAATAAACCTTTCAAGTTTAAATTCTTTAGAATATTCAGATATTGAACCATATTAAAATGTTCTAAATGAATCAAATGGAACCACACAACCAGAACTATAAACCAATCTCAATATAAAATGTAACCGGTGAAAGTCAGAGCAGGTTAGAACAGAGAGCAGAGCAGAGTTCTGCTCCACATCCGTGTTCAGTGTGTGAGACGTCACAGGAAGTGTCAATGAATCCACAACATCCTCCAGACTGTCGTGTTGTGACACAGGTGTGTGTGAGTGTGTGTGAGACACTCCCTCTATCTGTGCGTGTTCACCTGTTTGCTTTCATTTGGCTGACAGAGCGAAGAGATGCCTGTCAGCTCTGAACCCGATGACTCGCTGTGACGTCATTTGTTGTGGTTCCCAGAGTTCACTAGTGTGTGTGTGTGTGTGTGTCTTTCATGTGTTTTTTGCTCATGTGCTTGATGTAAGTTTCCATCTAGCTTTACCCTCTCTGCCCTCCGTAACCTGGGATGCCTGCCTGCTCTGTTTCTGTGTGTGTGTGTTGGTGTTGGTGGAGGAGGAGGAGGAGGAGGGCTGCCCCCCCCACGCCTCCTCAGCACTCGGCTGCGGTTTCATTGGAGAATGCCGGGTCCCTGAGACCCCAGTCTGCTCGGTGATTAGAGGCTCGGGGGTGTCTGCCGGCGTGCCATTGGCTGGCCTCCACACGCCGGGGAGGAAGCAGCCAGTCACCTGCTGCGTGTGTGTTTGTGCCGCTTTCTGTTTTTTGTTGGTGGAATGAGGGACAGCAGAGCCACAAACAGCATTGTCTGCAGAAAAAGAAGCCATCACTTCAGAAAGCCAGGAGTCGCTCCGGGGTGTTAGGGGGGGGTAACATGGTGGGAGTCTGTGCCAACGTGGAGTGAGTCATGCGGGGGGGTGGGTGGTATGGGGGCATTAAAGGGATGAAGAACAGGGGGGGGGGAGGTTGGGTGATTAGGGGAGGTGAGGTAATGCCTCAGACCAGAGATGATGTCATCACATAACAGACAATACAGACAAACACACTCTCTCTCACACACACACACACACACACACGCGCATACCTCTGCCGGCATGCGGTGTAAATGAATGAACGATGAGAGAACTTCATTGATCAGCGCTACAGCGACTAAACGATTGATGGCCGCGCTGTGACGAGCAATAATTCTTCCAGCGTGGTGAAGGAAATGAAAAAAGGCAAGACGGGCGATATGTTTGGCAGAAAGTCGATCTTTGTTTTCCGGCCACTCAGGTTATATTTCCATGTGTTTTAACTTCACCTCTCTCTGTCTGCTGCCTGTTAACTGAGCGGGAGCCGTGTGGGCTGACACTGTGTGACAGGATCACTGGAGCGTCAGCAGCAACACACACACACACACACACGCACGCCCGACCTCACCCCTCCCTCTGAACCTCCCCCCCCCCCCCCCCCCCGTGTCCCATGGGGGACGCAATGACTGCAGTGATATCAGATAACCATCAAGTGTTCCAGCTCATCAGCATGTCTTTGGATGAATGCCGCCGTTAGAGATGTGTGTATAGAACGAATACCTTTTAAAGCACCACTAATAAAGATACACCCTTACAGATGAGCTAATAATCATCATAGTATAGTGTACAAACACTATACTACACACACACACACACACACGCAGTGAAGATATAACCTCATGCTGCCTGCAGCCAACAGATGGATGCCTGAAAATAGCTGAATGGCTCTGCTGGTGCTAGTGGTAGTGCTAGTAATAGTGCTAGTGCTAGTAATAGTGCTGGTGCTGGTGGTAGTGCTGGTGATAGTGATAGTGGGTCTATTTGTAAAAAAAGGGCGCATCCGCATATTCAAGAAGGAGAAGAGGGTTGGCGACGTGAATGGGTCTGAGTTATAGCTCATAAAACATTAATAGGCATTGGAAATTCATAGCAAAAGAGACGCGAGGAGAAAGAAAGCGTTTGTGCTGAGCAGTCAGAATATTTTCTTTAAGTGGCTCTTTTTGAATCTTTAGTTCAACTGTTCTCCTAAAAATATGAAAATATAAGCTCTTTTCTGATTTGTTTTCAGGATGTAGCAAAAATATGAAACTTAACACAAAAAAACCCCAAAAAACAAAGACCTGTTACAGCAGAGGATCACCAGTGAAGGGGTTCGGCCGCTGGTCATAATTTATACACGGCTCATCAAAGAACACCTTTAACTTGCTTTGATGTTTGTTTTTCATTAAATCAAGAACGTAATCATTTCCTCAAACCTTTCTGTGATGCTTCACAGCGACACATTTTGAATAATTAACAAATTTCCATTTTAATGAAAATCTTTTTTTTTAGCAATTTCTTGCAGGATTTCTAGAAACTAAAAATACATGAGTAAATGAAATGCATCTCACATAATATTCTGCATGTCTGACGCCTAAAGTCATAGAAATCGAATCATCTAAACCACCAGTAACGGGGATGCCAGCTCGTACATCTAGCAGCTCACTTGCTCGATGGGACAAGTGGTAAAAACATAAATGAACACTGGTTTTTCCTGATCTGATGATGGAGTAGTTCAGGAGCGAGCCCTGCACAGCACCCATCTGGCACCTGTGTGAAGATGTCGGTGGATAAAAGACAACTTTCATGAGCAGAAGCAGAAGCGAGCGTGTCGGTTATCCTGGAGAACAGGAGTTTAGTTGTGCTGCGTTGGAGGATAAAACCGTTTGGGAAGTAGATTAATGGCCCACTTGCCGATAAGGCATTAACGTTGAACCGGGCGTTTGAATAGTTTGGCCTACTGGCCACCACTTACATTTCCTTACGTCTCTATAATTAACCTCTGTTTGCTTTTCCTTCGTCTCACAATCTGCTGATCTGAGAGTTTTGCGGGTGGAGTGGAACCAGAGTGTGAGAGTCTGTGGGCACGGAGGCTGTTGGGACACTTTGGATCAGAGACATGGATTAGGCCATCGGGAGCAGGATGACTCATCCACAGCAGAAGTCCCCCCCCCCCCCCACACACATACCAGCATGGTGCGATGTGATGGTCAGATTCTTACCCCTCCTCCTTTCACTTGCTAAATTTATCCTCTTGTCTCTGAAGCACCTCCCCCTCCTCCCTCTAGAAAGATGACATCACCTCTGCTCTCTAGTAAATCACCCCGCCACACATTTATCACTTCTGACATGTTTTAATCCACCACAAAGCACAAGTACACCGGCTTTTTATTTGAAGAGTCTAAATATGATTTACAGATCAACGGTTTGACAGCAGCAGCCCCCGACGTGTCCATTAACCAGACACGGAGTCAGCGATGGTCCAAACGCTGCCGCTATGTCCCTGAACAGTGGGTGAAACGAGTGAGTCACGACTGGACGTCCAGAGTCTTGACGACAGTCTTTGTATAACAATGACTGAAGAGAAGAAAACAATTGTCCCTAAACCCACTGACGAGCTAAAGCTGCGGAGGTTAAATCCGGATTAGGGCTCAGGTTCTTTGCAATGATGTCATCCTCGCTGGGCCCTTACAGTGAGCACCTAATGACACACACACAGGAACACACGCTCACTTTCAGAAAGATCCAGGTTAATTACTGAGGCTCTTAGTTGTGTAATGGTCCCACCAATCGAGGCCAAGTGTGCGGGGGCCGGAGCTGCTGCCGCGTGGGCGGGGGGGTGTCGGCCAGTGGTTTTGTGTTTGAACAATTGTCTGTCTGAGCTAAATAAAACGACAAAAAAACCAACATTTTACAGCGTAAAAGATATTCCAGATGATGTGTGTGAAAAGCCGTTGCATCAGACGATTCTTTTGCCAAGGACAGTGTTCAGACTGCAAGCCAAAGGGCCCGAAAAGCGACTTTTACATCCCTCTAGATGCCTCTAGGAGAGCGGAATGATCCCGACCCTTTCTTCTGTTGTGCTCATTAACATCGATTCGTTTTTTGACACGTCGTCAATCGACACCGACTCCTGAAAACCATCGTGTTTGTTCCTGCAGGTGTTTGGCAGTAAGATGGTGATCCCGTCACTGGACGGTGCCTTGTTCCAGTGGAACCGGGACAGGGAGAGTATGGAGGCCGTGCCTTTCAGCGTGGAGTCCCTGCTGGATTCGTCTTACCGGATCGGGGAGGACACCGTCCTGGTTGGGGGGAAATCTCTCACTACCTACGCCCTGGGGGCCTACAGCGGCAAGGTCAGTGAGAGCCCTTCAGTGGAAGCTCGAGGTGTGTTGGTTCATTCTGTTCTCGCCACATGCAGACGGTATAATAACCCTTTTGTTCGCCTCAGATTCGGTACATGTGCTCTGCGGGGGGCTGCAGCCGCTGGGGGGACGAGGAGATGGAGGCCGAAGATGTGCTCCTGCTGCAGAGGACCCAGAAGACGGTGCGAGCCATCAGGCCGCGGTCAGGGATGGAGAAGTGAGTTCCATTCGACCGGTCAATCAGCCGCTGCAGCTTGTGTGGTGTTCCATCGACTTTAAATAAAGTCCGTTCACCTTTCAGCCACTAGCAGCGAACACTAGCATGTCTTCTGTGTGACCTGTTGGCTCTACCGCACTGACCGGATCATTAACGTACAGCAGGTTTGATGAACGTTCTCATGTTTTACAACGCGCGGTATCGCTCTGGATTCCAGGTGGAACTTCAGTGTCGGGAACTTTGAGCTGAAGCTTCTTCCCGAGACGCAGTCTGGCATGAACTTCCTGGAGGGAGAGGTGGCGAACGGCGACGCCTGGAGGGAGAGCCAGCGGGTCATCGCTGACGAACCAAAAGAGACGGAGGACCAGCAGAACCAGAATCTGGACCTCGTCATCAAAGTGTCTGTTCCCGATTGGAAGGTCATGGCCTTCAGCGCGGCGCCGGAAGGCCAGCTGGTCTGGGAACGTCAGGTAGAGATGTTATGAACACTTGCACTCAGCGTGTTTGCAGCGCTTTGTTTACTCGGTGAAGTGTACCGACTCATTCTGCGGCGCCTGTGTTGTGTAGTTCTGCACACCCATCGCTTCGGCTTGGCTGGTGGGCGGAGGCAAAGTCACGCCCATCGCCCTGTTTGACGACAACGCCTACAGCAACCAGTCGGAAACTGACGAGGAGGACGAGGACGAGGACTCCCAGAAGGCCAGAGGAGCAGAAGAGTCCAGTGTTTACCTTGGTAAACAGACACAGACGCTCACACTGCTCGTGCTCATTCATAATGAACTACCAGTCAATGTCGTACATGTCTTTACTCTTTGGTTCTGTCAGGGATGTACCAGGGACAGCTCTACCTCCAGTCCTCGGTGAGGATCAGCGAGAAGTTCTCTTCCAAAGCTATCGGATCGGTCAAAGACATAATTCCTCTGCCCACAGTCAAGTGGAAGCCTCTAGTCCGTAAGTCCTCATCTCGTCTGTCTAGCCGCCCAGCCATGGCTTCATCAGCCTTAATGAGCAGCCTTTTGGGCTTGTTCCCTGTTGCTCCGAGCTTTGTCTTCATTCCCATTAATGTGTGATTTATCTTGTCCTTGACACAGATTCCCCATCTCGGACACCAGCCCTGGTCGGCTCTGATGAGTTTGACAAGTGTCTGAATAATGACAAGTTCTCCCATGAAGAATACAGCAACGGAGCCCTGTCCATCCTTCAGTATCCCTACGGTGAGGTCCTGATACTGGACTCAGGGCTGTGAAAGACCACAGTCGAGTCTCGTGTACGAAGAAAAGTGAATTGGCTGAGACGGACGAAAACAGACATAAACCCGCTGATCGTTTTCCTTCTCCGTAGACAACGGCTACTACTTCCCCTACAACAAGCGCTACCGGGAGAAACGCGACAGCGCCGTCAGCCTGATCAAGGGGAGCGGGGCGGGGGCCGAGAGCCGCAGGAGGAAGGACCCCGTGCTGCTGCTGCCCTGGTGGAAGGAGATCCTCGGCACCATCGTCTTCTGCATCGCCGCCACCACCTACATCGTCCGCAAGTTCTTCCACCCTCCCGCCCCGGTGGCCTACGTGAGGGTAAGAAACGAACCACACTCACAGTGACTGCTGGGCTCTGCTTGTCCTGTAATCTTGATGTGAGACGCGGTGAGCAGCTTCTGAAACCAGTGAATCGTCATCATGGTTATGATTAAGATTCTGCATGGAGAGATGGCTTCATTTGATTTTGTCAAAATGCTCCACATAAGGAAATATTTCCTCACAATGTCTCTGAACGTATTGTCCACGTCCTCGGATGTCCAGCTTTTCATTTGGATGTTGAAACTAGGATTCACGCTGTGATGTACGACGGCATGTTGGGGCCATTGTAGGTCATAAATGTAATATTCAGAGAAAAAATAATTTCCAAAATGAAAGGAATACATTTTCCAAAAAAACTAAATTGCAAACTCTGAGATGACAGTTGTCCATATTGAGAGAAAAAGCCTCCGTGGAACCACATTACTTCACCGTGACAAGGCCGGCTCAACCTTGTCACACAACAGCTGCCGCAGCCGGTGTGTTGCGTCTGCAGCGGATGACCTCATCTCATCCAGCAATAAGCAAAGACTCCCGACTCTCAGCTCAGAAGCACTGTACTGTCATAAGCATCCGAGCTCTGAAGAGACGTCGCCGTGAATCGGAAACGGCGTCCGTCCTCCTCACGTGCCCGAGCGTTTACCGCTGACGTCTATGCAGTGATGAAGCTCATCCTGCAACGTCAAGCCATTTATGACTTCATTATATCAGAGAATATTCTATTTTCTTCTCTTAATTTCTGAGTTTTTTTCAGAGAATGTCCAATTTAAAAAAAAAAAAAAAAAAAAAAATGTATAATTTTACCCTCTCTACTGTGTCTCGTAGTAATAACTAAATTCTGTATTTATTTAATATTTATTTATATTATTTGTATATAAAGAGGTCATAGATATTTCTTAGCAGAGGTCCACACATGTCCTGCCCTGCGTGTCCCGTGTCTCACATGTGTGTGTCCCGTGTCTCACATGTACGTGTCCCGTGTCTCACATGTGCGTGTCCCGTGTCTCACATGTGTGTGTCCCGTGTCTCACATGTACGTGTCCCGTGTCTCACATGTGCGTGTCCCGTGTCTCACATGTGCGTGTCCCGTGTCTCACATGTGCGTGTCCCGTGTCTCACATGTACGTGTCCCGTGTCTCACATGTACGTGTCCCGTGTCTCACATGTACGTGTCCCGTGTCTCACATGTACGTGTCCCGTGTCTCACATGTACGTGTCCCGTGTCTCACATGTGCGTGTCCCGTGTCTCACATGTGCGTGTCCCGTGTCTCACATGTGCGTGTCCCGTGTCTCACATGTGCGTGTCCCGTGTCTCACATGTACGTGTCCCGTGTCTCACATGTACGTGTCCCGTGTCTCACATGTATGTGTCCTTTCCGCCCTCAAAGCAACGGCAGGAGTCGGAGACGCAGTGCCAGACGGACTGCAAGTTTGACCTTGAGGTTGTGGAATCCAAAGAGCCGGTTGCTGTGGAGACCCGTTCCAACGAATATGTGTCCAGGTACATCATCACAATGACATCATCACAATGACATCATCATCAACACTTTATCATGACTCAGGGGAGCTTGACAAAACGCCGCCGCTCTGCTGGGAGTTGTTTTCCTCACGCCTGAAAGTTGCAGACGCGAGACTCTCACTCCGAGAGTCTCACTCCGTTTCAAGGTGTAGCTACAGATTTCGGCACTGTTACCATGGTGACCACTGGTCTTCCAGCCTGCCTGCCTCGATAGGACCAGGCAGAGACAGCAGAGATGGGGGAGACGGGAGAGACGGGGGAGATGCGAGTCGTAGTGCTGCGTGATTGGATAACTCAGCTGTTTGCCATCGAGCTGACCCCGCCCTGCCCAGCAGCACCTGCCACAGGGTCGCAGTGTCACTTTACACCGCTGTCAGCACATTGGCAGAAGTTCATTGTGGACATCCCAAATATGATCAGTCGCCATAATTGATGGGCTTTCACTGACCTCGTGTCTTCTGATCGATGGGAGTTTGCATGTTTACATTCTTGAGCTGGATATTACAGCTCTTCTCCCCTAAACATCTGTTTAAGGGGAGCAGCTCATTAAGCCCCCCCCCCCCCCCCCCCCCTGCTGTCACCACTTGCACATTCTCCTCTTTTGATCCATCCCAAAATGACGCCCGCCCCTCCCCTTTCCAGAGCTGCTGCTGCTGCAAAGCGTGCAAATTGCTTTCGCCGAAAAAAGTTTCCCTAAATAAACGTGGTGCGGCAGCTGAGCGGGCGTGAGTCAGGATCATCGGGAGGCAGATAGAGATCAGGAATGGAGGCCTGGCTCACATGTGCCCACACATTCCCTAATAAGACAGCCTTCAGTCCCCAGAGGAGCCTGAGAAGAGATGCTTCACCAGGGTGCAGCGCAGCGGGTCCCTCACCCCCACCAACAGCCCACTGCACAGCGCACATATCCACACATGTACAACAGGACACAACTAATGACACAGTATAATAGAGCAACGCATCTTTATTTCTCCTCCCCAGGTACCTGACTGACTTTGAGCCGGTGCAGTGCCTCGGCCGCGGGGGGTTCGGTGTTGTGTTTGAAGCCCGCAACAAAGTGGACGACTGCAACTACGCCATCAAACGAATCCGTCTGCCCAACAGGTAGCCGGCCGCACCACAGCCCTCCTCTGTGTCGGCTTCCTGAGACTGAATTAAGTAAACTGCCACCGCCATGTCCAAACACACACAGAGGCAGAAGTGACAGTTTGGTACAAATAGTAGCCCTGCATTCATCCTGCTACTGACGAGCATGGACGTGTGGTGTTCAGCTGACGGCAGCGCTGCATGTACTCTCATTTCAGACCCTGTTGTTTACTGGAACATCACGCCACGCACATCAAACCAGATTGTGTTTTTAGGAACAGTGTTTT
Source organism: Lycodopsis pacificus (assembly GCA_028022725.1). Lineage (NCBI taxonomy): Eukaryota > Metazoa > Chordata > Actinopteri > Perciformes > Zoarcidae > Lycodopsis > Lycodopsis pacificus. The sequence continues at coordinate 1,494,149 of CM051701.1, read as the reverse complement.
CTATGAAAGCGCTTATTGAGACCATATGAAGGTCATCACAGTCTGATCGTTATAGCGATGCCTCAAAAAATACATCTAACAAACAGCAATGTCTGAGTAGGAATTCAAAGGATTTGTGTCTTGAGATCCTGGAAATGTGTCGCCCGACTTCTGAAGAAGGTCGTCTGGTGGTCCTGCATGTGTGTTCGACTCTAATGCTCAGCTCCACGTCACACAGAGAGCTCGCCCGGGAGAAGGTGATGCGAGAGGTGAAGGCGCTGGCCAAGCTGGAGCATCCGGGGATCATCCGCTACTTCAACGCCTGGCAGGAGAGCCCCCCCGAGGGCTGGCAGGAGGAGATGGACCAGAGGTGGCTGAAGGACGGCAGGTTAGCCAGGTTACTCTTTAAACCCGTCGCCCTGTACAGGAGCACCCCCCCCCCCCCCGCTGACATTTATTACTCCCCAGACTTAACATCACTCGCCTCACTTCACTGGTTGATTAAGACAGATGTTTAAATGCCGGGGGATGAAAAATGCATGAAAAAATTAATTTCATGCATAATCACACAAGCATGTTTGGGGCAGTTAACTTCAAGGAATAGTTTGGGTGTTTAGAAGTGTTTGTATGAGGCACTCATCCGTAGTGTAGTATGCACCTACAGCAGACGGTGCAGTTCCAGCAGAACCTGTACTGTGAATCCCAACTTACCAAGTCGTACAATAACACAAACGCACGAGTCGGTCGAGTCAGCGGTAGACCGGACGCTCCCGTGTTCTCCAGGTAAAATCATGTTTTCTGAAGAGAACGTAGATGACAGCTTCGGTTTGACATCGTGACGGGCTGTCTGAGGGCAAGACTCCAAATATAGCGTACACTTAAATGGATATAGATTTTATTTGAGGTGTATGAAATGCATGTTGCTGCTGACCCCACACACAGCCGTACGTTGCTTTGCTCTCCGAGCCTCCTGTCTGTTCCTCCGAACTGCTGTCGGGAAAACACCGACCGTGGACAACTGCCCCGCTTCAAAACATCCAAACCGTCTCCTTAAAGTCTGGTGTCTTTGAACCTTTGTTTGAGTCAGGCGGATTAGAACTAAAAGTAGCACCAGAACCATCCAGAGAGTTAAACATTCCCATCCTCTTCCTCTTGTGAGGCACCAGACCTGTGTTGGTGTGGTTACAGCCTGAACTGGACGTTGGGTTTGTTCCCTTCGTATGTCGTGAACTCTTTTGTCATCATACGTCTTCTGCCGGTTTGCACAGTGATCTTGAATGACTAGTTGTGATGGTGGTTAGTTTATTGACAGCAACAACCCTCCTTTCTGTCTTTCAGCACCACCGACTGGCCAATGAGCTTCCTCGACCACATGGAGGCGCTGTCAGTCAAAGTCCCGGTGTCCAGCTCGGTGTCGCCGCTCCGCGGGCCTGGAGGAGACGTCCTGGAGGCCTCTGTGGATTCGCGGGCCCTTCTCTCCAGCAGCGCCGGCAGCGCCGACGACGGAGACCTGTCCTTCCACCCGCTGGGCCACGACAGCCTGATGTCCGAGCGGGACAGCCAGGCGGACCGCGATGCCTCGGACCCCCCCCACTCCTTCGAGCTCTGTCCCCCACGCGGCCCCAGCGACTGCACATCTTCTTCCTTTGACATCGTGTTCGAGGACTCGGGCTGCGACCGGGACGCCGACGCCGACACAGACTCGGTGTCCGGTGCAGCCAGCCCGAGCACGTCGACCGAGAAGAACAGCTCGTCTTCCTCGCGCACCAGACAGCAGGAATCCGTCCCGCCCTCCTCTTCCTCTCCCCCCCGGCCAACCTCCCTGACCCTGGCTATCCCCCCAACTCCTCAAACCCAGCGAGTCCAGTCTTCTCCTAAGGTCAGTCGCTCACTCAGCTGGAGATGAATGATGTCACATGCTTGTCATGGGGTTATGACCGGTGACATGTTGATACCTGCTGGAATCATAGAATATCCATTTATTACTGTCTGCTCACAATGACGCCATCTATCATTTTGGGAACCTGCTATATTTACAGTACTTTCATGAAAAGTAAAAACGCTGCAGATGTTAACGTGAAGTAAAACCCGTAAAAGCAGTTGAACCTTGCCCTCCTTGTCTGCAGGTGTACCTGTACATCCAGATGCAGCTGTGCCGGAAGGAGAACCTGAAGGACTGGATGGCTCAGCGCTGCCTCCCGGAGCAGAGGGAGAACAACCAGTGTCTCGATATCTTCCTCCAGATCGCAGAGGCCGTTGACTTCCTGCACAGCAAGGGGCTCATGCACAGGGACCTCAAGGTGCGTACACACACACACACACACACACACACACACACACACACACACACACACACACACACACACACACACACACCGTCTGCTGCACAGGCAAGAGTTCATGTGTTCAATGACCCGTCTCCGTCGGTCCTCCAGCCCTCCAACATCTTCTTCACGATGGATGACGTGGTGAAGGTGGGAGACTTCGGCCTGGTGACGGCCATGGACCAGGAAGAGGACGAGGACGAGCCGAGCGCCCTGACGCCCGCCCCGCTGCTGACCCGGCACACGGGCCAGGTCGGCACCAAGCTCTACATGAGCCCAGAGCAGGTGAGCCGGCGAGCTAAATGTTTTGATTTTCACCTGAACAATAAACATAAAGTGAAACTGTGACGGGATAAGGTCTGATACCAACATGTATCTGTGGGCGGAGTTAGTGGTTTGTTCTAACTCTCAAACTCCATCTGTTCCTTTTTGTCCCGGCAGCTCTCTGGAAACTCGTACTCTCACAAAGTGGACATTTACTCTCTGGGACTGATCCTGTTTGAGCTGCTGTATCCCTTCAGGACGCAGATGGAGAGAGTGAGGGTGAGTCACATCATCGCGCTTTCTCCCTCCTTTTATTCAATTCATCAAGTTGGCTTTTTTAACTGCCGAGCACTTGATTGTCATAGTAAATGACTGTTTCCGTGTATAATACACGGTTACGAATGAGGTTGTGACGCATTAAAGAAAGAGAACATCACTAAAGTCTGAAGGCTGTGTAAGCGACGCAAAAACAAAATCAATATTTTACTCATGTGTTTTTAAAACACATTCATGCTGGAAGCAGTTTTCCCCCAAAACCGAACTATTTAATTGGGAAACAATTAAAATGTTGAGATAATTTCCTCAACTGTAAAAGTAGTTGGAATGGTTGTGTGTGTGCGTGCGTGTGTGTGTGTGTGTGTGTGCGCGCGCGATGGACCGGGGCGTCTTTGTCTCGGTAACAAAGGGCCTGATGAGCCACCAGCAGCTCACAGGTGTTTACATCCTTTCTTCCAGACACTGACTGAGGTGAGAGCGCTGCGCTTCCCAGAGGTTTTCTCCAAAAACAACGTTCAGGAGGTGAGTGATCGTCTGCCGCCACCTAGTGGCTGAAAACGCAAGCTGCACACGAACCGAGAGCAATAGAACTGTTTTGTTAGAACATGCAACAAAGTAAATGCAACAAAGCTGGGAGGGTTGATTCTCATTGTCTGTCTGTCACAGATTCAATAATCTGTCCACATTAACACCTCGGTCAGTCAAATCTGATGAGATAATCTGTTCGGGGCTGTGCTTGGATTATTCTGCCCTCAGATCTACAGGACATAAAGTTAAACATGCATATAGTTTCACATTGCACACTGCAGTGGAAATAGCAGCATTGTTACCGAGACATGATTTGAAAATATAATTTGTAATGTTCAATAATAATCCCGTTAGAATCAAACTATCCATATGTTTAAATAACCACTTAAATATGTTCTTTACACCACACCAGGGGTTGGTGAGGGGTTGTTCACATTACCTTGTTCCCCTGTTCACTTTGTAATGAGATTAACATAATCCCATCGCATAATCTGTGATTCTCCAACACTGGAAATCCCCTCGCTCTGCGTCCCACTAGCTGAGTCCTGTTCTATTTTGAGATGTCCTGCACAGTGTGTACACCTGTGTGTGTGTGTGTGTATTATTTCATCATGAGTTTTGTGCGTAAATTTCAATTTCTACAGGTTTCCGCTGAGCTCGAAGTGCAGCGTATCAGTTGCACTAATATCTGACGATGTTAGCATTAGCATGGCTGTAGCATGACGCTGCTGTTTCCTCTGTGTGTGCAGCTGAGCATGGTGCGCAGCATGCTGTCGTGGAGCCCCGGCGAGCGTCCCGAGGCGGCCGAGATCACAGGGACTCCCCTCTTCCAGGAGCTGGAGCTGCCTTGCCGACTGGCCATGAGGCAGCGCTCCCGCACCTACAGCGCCTCGTCCATGGGCCGCCCCTCACGCCAGACATCGTCCAACTGAAAGCCCCCCCCCCCCCCCCCAGCCCCCTGTGCCATCACACACTGCCTCAGACTCTAAAACGCTCGAACGACAGAAACGTGCAGGAGTTTATCTGCGCGGCTTCAGAGCAGCGAGACAAAGTCCTGCTCAGTTACTCTGCTCGGCAAACGCACACGCTGTTACATATTCGCACACCGTCATGCCCACGTTCCCAATTTTAATCACACTTACAAGTGAGAGAATGTTTTAAAAGCCGTTCTGTAATGTCCACCAGACTTGGCTCAAGTGGGACAAGCAAAATGATTCTTAGCGGTTCCGAGTGCCAGATGGGCGGTGTGTACTCAGCGATCACCCACAGGACATCGTAACTCATTGATTTGGGCGTGTTTCACTCTGACATGCTAACTCGATGGTCTGGCGCTCTGAGAGGACGGACCGACGCCCTGAGAGCTCGTTTAACGTATGATTTGAACGCCGGTTCCGGTCACAGCACGCCGCTTGCTCCCAACATGCAGCCAGTGTTCACTCACCCGCGCTACACCTCAGGTATCACAAACCGAGAGGACACTCCAAAGGGGCCTTTGACGCTCGATCGTCCGATCGACCGGTGACCAGCACTGATCACCGGTACGAGCACTGTCCGGTGTTCTGACCCAATATGCCTGATTTGGGAGACCAAAAAAAAAAAGACCATCTTTTCCTTCCCTGCGTTGGTTTTTTAAAATGAGAGACGGCGATGGACTGCGGAGAGAAGAGTTCATGAACCCGGATCATCCGATATGATTTGCCTTTAGAAAGTGAATGAATGCTGAGCCACTGGCTCCGGGCCGTTCTGCATGTCCCTGAGAGGGAAGTGAAGGGGTGAGTGTGAGTTATCTTTAAGCCAGTACTTGGAAGCAGTTTTTTCTATGTGTACATCTACACACTGACTCTGAGGTGCTCAATCATTGTTCAACACCTCCTCTCTGCTCGTGTATATAATCCAAGGGGAGAAATCTGTTTATATCCTTTTTTTCCTTTGTTAATTCAGAAGATATGTTCGATCAATCCTGTACATATTGTAAGGCGCCGTTGCTTGTACTTGTAAATGGCTTTTTCCATGAGGCAACTGTAAGATAGTGTGATATACTGCGGGGGGGGGGGGGGACAGCTGAATGTTCCAGTGGGGCCTCCAGACACATGATGGCGTCGCCTCTTCTCGCTGTGGGAGGATGATTCTCAGTGTTTGTCATGTGTGGGCCACCGTAGGGGTCTGCCTGTCACTCCGACCCCGTCACGTCCGGCGGCGTGCAGCCCTCCCGTGAAGAGGAGAACTAGCATCGAGTCGAGAGATGATTCCGTTTCGTCCCTCTACGGCGCCTACGGGGGACCTGGACCTGATGTTGGTCATGTGATCCACAGAAGCATTGTTTCATGTACATAAGACGTGCTGGCAGAGTCACATGACCCGCTTGTAACTTCACAAACTGCTAATTGTAATGTGCTTTCAATGATTGTACTTTTCTAAGAATGGTCTTCTCTCTTTTTGTTTTTTTAACGAGCGTAGTTTTCTGATTATTCGGCAGGGTTTTTCATTACTGTAACGTCTTGACTGCGTTTGATACAAGAAGTCAAACTGATGTTGGTTTGTCCGCTCACTATTTTGTTGAATTAATGAATCATTTTTCAAAGCAATTCAATAATGGATCCAGGATGAGTCCGTCTCTCCCACAAAGCTGGAATTAATTTGGAACTACTTTTGTCTATTTTATAGAGAAATGTGATCTAAAGACGACAGGAGAGAAGGAAACGTTCACAACTCGACTCACCTACAGTAGCAAATAGCTTGTCAGCTCATAACATTACAACTTAAAACAGCATTATTGACGATAGTGTATTGTATGAGGATCTAGAGATGTTCTTCTTTTCACTCAACCAATACCGTGCTCATGCTGTCGGCTCGTCCCCTCCTGTCACGCCTGCGTCCAGGTGTCGTCTCCTGAGCGGTTGACTTTGAACCATCGGACTGAGTCCCTCCTCCTCGTCACTCTGACGCCTGTCTGGATGTGTAGTTGCCTGTTTGTGTGCACAAACCCCGTTCCCTTGTCCGCGTTGAATTGTAAATATGTTCATTTGCTTTATTTATGTTTTGATGCCGTGATCAATCCTTTCGGGGGTTGGTGTTATTATCAATGCTCTTCCTGCGATGGAGCGCGTTGGAATATGATGACTTCTTACAAGTCTAAATTTAATAAACCGTTCTATACCGTTTGTACAGGTGTGTGTCCTTGGTGTGCAGTCTGTGGGTTGTTGGGCAGTTTGATCATTCTGAATCTCACTACGAGGTCAACGACCACCGACGTGATGGCTTTCATGAAAAACAGAAATGTCAGTCCTATGAGTCATTTACACTGGTTTAGTGCGACTTAAAATCGCTGTATGTGCATCTGTAATATATTTATGTCGAGCTGTGTTAGCGGTAGTTTAATAACCAGCAATACTGTGACATACCTGGGAAAGACTAGATGCTAATATTACGATAAAGACCCTTTCAAAACATGACACCATAACAAAATATATATTTTGTGAAATTATGTAGTAGAAAAATACCACATTTACACTACATGACCCTGTAATGTAGAAATTCATCCACATGAAATGAAGGCACACGTTATGTAAATACAGAGCAGGAGAGCACCTTTTATACATGTGAATATAAAGATGAAAGGCCCTGCACACTCAGGTGATTCAGCTATTCCTTCATCTTAAACTTAACACAAGGTCCACTTACCAGCTTCTTAAAAACACGTTCAAGCGCATCTCACGGTCTTCATCGGGGGATGGAGGTGCTCATCATTAAATTGGCAGCTTATCGATAACTTACTGTTGAATACTTCTCGTTTATTTTCACTGGTGAAGAGCCTGAGCAGGTAAGTGGACCTTGAGTTATGACTATTTAGTGAAACTACTTAATTCTTAAATCAAGAAGTTGCTTGCATTCAATAACTACTGCTTCACAAATAATGTGTGGTTTTAAAATTAATATAAACACAAACATCCCAGTTTCATATTAACGGAATAACCGATGAAAGACGCCATTTATGAGAAAATATGACTGAAAATAAAATAACAAGCTCGCATTAAAGGGACGGGGCTTCTGCTCTCTGTTTTCAAAATAAAGGTTTCAAGTCCTGCGTGCTTCGCCCCCCCCCCCATCCCCCGGTTGCGCATTTCCGCTGCCATGACGTCACTTCTGGATGTCAATATGCGGCTCGGTGCGGCGCTGGGAAACGGAACCACTGGAAAGATGTAAACCAAGTCTCCGGCGGAAGACAAGCCTCAGCGAAGACACGCTAACCGTAACCACCGGGTGGGGGGGGCGTACCCTAACCGACCGATAAACGGGAACCGCACCGTACACCTGCAGCCCGCTCGCTGAGCCGCTGTCTACCCCCCGAAGCAGCGGAGCGCTTTTGCCTCAAAGCAGCCATCTTTTTGTGCAGAGAAATGGACGCGGCGTCACGGCGGGCCTGCTTCGGCTCTGGCCGGAGCCGGAGCCGGAGCCTGCTGATGCCGACCACCGCGCTGCTGCTCTCGGTTGTCGGGCTGCTCTCCGGCGCCGCCGAGGCGAAGGAGTGCGACAAACCCTGCATGAACGGGCAGTGCAGCGCAGCCACTGGCAACTGTGTGTGCGTCCCCGGCTGGGTTGGGGACCAATGCCAGCACTGCGGAGGGAGATTCAGGTACCGTGAACGCACCGGCAGAATACCGAGCATGCTGTTACTACTTCAGACGTGGTCGTGTTGTGTTGTCTCCGACCGCTGTGCCTTGTGGCCCAAAGATACCGAGCAGTGCTCACCTGGGGCACAGAAAGACCCGGTCTACTACTACTACTACCTGTACTACTACTACTACCGGTACTACTACTACTACCGGTACTACACTAAATAGTGCAGCTGTGTCATTTGGATGCTCGTGACAAGGTGGAAGTGACTTACAGTTGACCACTATTGAGCTTCAGTGTCTTGCATCTTCATGAGTGTCATCATCTTCTCATTCAGTCACCAAACGAGTCACACATCACAGCCCCGAGTGTGAAGGAACTACATTAACCACAGTAGTGCTGGGCTTTGTTCTCTGTCTGTGTTTGTGATGTATTCACATCTACGGTATCCGAGGATCGGTCATGTGACGGCTTGTTTTGTCCGACCGGCAGCTTTAAACCCGAAGGTGTTCATTTAAAAATGACATGAAACAGAGAATGTTTGGCATTTAAGAAACGAGCAAAATAATATTTAAATGATGATCAAAATTGTTATTTTCCCTTCTATTGAGTAATCACTGAATCATTTTGGAAGTCGTGCACTGAAACCCTTTTATTTGATGCTGTCACGCACCGCAGCCAGGTGTTTCTTTCCAGCTGTGTTGTTCAGCCAGAAACACGTGTGCTTTGTCATTGTGAGTCGTCGAGTGTTCCCCTCTGCTGAACCAGGACGGAGGAGATGGCTGCTGGGAGACGTGAGCAGAGACCAGCTCTGGTCAGACCGGGTTTGTGTGGTCCAGTGAAGGACTCTTTGAGATGGGGGGGGGCAGCAGCATCTCACAGCTGAGCCAATGTCTGTTGGTGGAACTCGTGGAAACACACTCGAGAGGTGGGAGGAAAGTGACCACTGAATAAAACCAATAATAAATCCATGCACACACTCCCATGTGTGCTTCCCGTGCAGCCCCCCCCCCCCCCCCCCCCCTCACAGTGACACCACAGACTGCGTGATGCAATGAAAAGGTGTCAAACGTCGATAAGAACAGTCGGACCGTCGCCGCTGCTCGTCTCGTCCTCTGCGGCGCTTCACATCGCTGGAGTGCGTGTCGGCGATGCGCTGGTGAGGATAATGGTCCGCGGCGCTTGATGACCGCGCTGTCGTTGAGACCAAGTCAGTGGTGATTACACGGTGGGTCAGTTCATGGAGGACTCCACACAAACGAGCGTTTATTAAGAAAAACGGCTTTTTCCTGAATAAGTTCTCTCCTTGGCCGAGTCAAATAGAAACGTTATACCGCTGCTCTGCTTTTCTTTGGTTGTAAGCGAGCTGATCTTGTTCCACCGTTGTGATGAGCGAGCATGTCTGTGCAGCCAGGACGCGTCCGTCAGGGTGGGCCGTACTGCAGGCCTCGGGTGAATCTCCTTCTGTTTTCAGGAGATCCTGACCGAGTCTCCTCTTTTTCTTTCTAAATGAATTTGATATTCTCTGTCCTGCTGTCTCAGCTTATTGCCGGCCCAGCAGGTCGTAAAGCAGAGCTGGTGGTGGTGTGGGGGGGGGGGGGCTGCTGTGTTATGCATCCTCTGGAATCGGTCATGGTCAAAGGAAGGGAAGCCGGAACTGTTTGCACATTAGCACAGCTGACTGCTGAGCACATCCGAGCAGGTAGGATGGAGTCTGAACGGCTGCTGAGCTGCTGGTGTTGCAGGAGGACGGCGGTGAGGGTCCTCCGCATGAAGCTGCTCCTCTGCTGTGGGTACAAACCTGGAGCCTGTTGCATTGCAGGAGTAATCGACTCAGTCCATCGCTGTGGGACGGCATCACTGGCCACCAGCTGCAGCACATCGGACAAGCTGGAAACTACAAATGTTTGACATTTGTAGTTTATTGAACTGTCAGAATTGTGCTCATTGTGGCTCAGCTGGTTGAGCTGGTTAGAGAGCGGTTTGGTCATTAATTGCAGGGTTGGTGGATCTATTCCGACTTCTCCTTTTCTACATGTCAAGTGTCTTTGCGCAAGAAGCTGAACCACTAAGTGCTGTGTAATGTGTGTAAAGTACAAAGTCTGCCTAACGACTGCAAAGCTGCACAGATGTCTTCAAAGCCTGGGAACTACGGGATTGGTCCGAATCCACAGACTCTTTGTTTGGTTCAGATCCCTGCAGAAACCACACCGTAATCATTTCAATACGTTTTTACATACAATGAGAATAATGATGTGAAAACTATCCGACCCACCGTATCGCAACTGAAACATCAGTCAAATTGTCACAATTATATATTTTTCTAAAATGTTCAGCCCTAGAATTTATCTTTACGTCCCGACAAGCGATCAATAAATCGAATGCATCGTTTGTCTGCGGCTGTCACAGGCCCGTGAACTTCCCGTCCAATCGGCCGACCTGCTGCCCGCCGAACAGCTGTGAGCATCAACGGCAGCCATGTTTGTTGTTTACCTTCACGCTGATCGTTTTGGGGGGGCGTGGCTTTGGAGGGAGGGCTGTCGGTGTTGACGACTCGGCGACTCGCTCTCTAGATTACGTGACGTTGGAAGAGCTGGAAACACGAGGCTGGATTTATCTTTGGGGGGATGAATCATCTAGCCTACTGGTTCCTTCAGTGATGATTAATAAATACAGTTTTGATGATGATGTATTAATCTTCCAGCTACTTCTAAGTACCAGCGTGTCGTTGTGTGTTTTCTGCTCTGACGCTCTGCTGTGTGGCGTCGGAGAGGCTGTGGTGCTGCTCGTCTGCTGGAGTGATGGTGTGATCCTGGACTTCACGAGTAACACAGCAGGGCTCTGACTTTACAGCACGACGCTCAGCGGCTCCAGCCTCAGCTCTCCTGTGACACGGTGTGCAGCGTTACCTCAGCGGGATGCTGATTGTCATTAAACGCGATGGTCCTTTCTGCTTCCTGCGATGCCGTGTTGTTCTGTCAGCGCGCTCAAAGGCCCGGTGGGTTTCTGAGGCCGTGTTTAGCATACGCACAATGCTGCCATACAAGGCTGGCTGAATGCTGGTGAAGCAGCCTTCTGTGGCAGGGTCCGCCAAGATGGAGACCCGGCTACAGCCATGAGGGCCAGAATCAACATGAAGGAAGGCGGGGGGGGCAAAAACAGAGGAGTGGGTTTTGTTGTTGTGTTTATGGCGTGAACATCAGATCTCCTTTTCCTCTGAGGATATGTTGAACCTGTGTGGCAGGAATGAATGCCATTTATATAATACTCAGTGTCTTCATATACGTGTTTGGTAGTTTGACAACATCACGTGTAAGAGAATCGACTCCACTGCCGAACCATACCTTCCCTCATTGTCTTCGTTTTTAAAGGGTCGACTCACCCAAATACAAATAGAAACTTTCTTGCTTCTCGTGATCTCAGAGGGTTTGTTTTTCCGGGTTTGAGATCTAAGCTATCAGTCTCTGAGATGTCTGCCTCCATCCCAATGGAGCTAACTGGTGCTCAGTTTTGCTTGTAAGTGGCTTTGGATAAAAGCGTCTCATGCTAAATGACTGTCATGTAATGAATCAGAGTTGGCTTTTGTTGTAGGTTCTCAGAAACCACGTTGACTGTAAAATGTTATTGCTATCTGTGAACAGCTCCTTTTGTCTGGTTTACTATCACATGAAACACGCCGCTCTCGCCTCGCCTGGCCTCCCGCGGGGATTCCCAGTTGGCCATAAGTGTCGCTCTCGATGTCGATGTGTTGCCGTGAGGCTGAACCGTGAAACGTATCAGATTATCAGATTGTGGCCACAAAGGTCAGCTTCCTGCCTATCGGCACAAAGAGTCACAAACACACGCAACTGCACTTGTTTGACTAGATCGGCGTGGATCTGATGACTTTAGTGAGTTAGTGTTGTGGGACGGGGCGGTGAATAGCTGCGTCGTCCTGCCTCTTCCAGCGCATGGCCAACTAACCGAACTTCCTGCTCGTCTGTGTGGCAAAGATGGTGCATAAATATTCTTTCTTTCGTCTGGATGAAGTAAACTCCGTCATCCCCACACCGGTGCGACGTAAACAGCTCCCATTATGCATCGCCTGTGTCTGGAGCACCTACCTTTTTATATATAACGAGCTGCTTAAACCAAATGGAACACTTCTTTACTTTCACATTTGCTAGCTAGCAGTGTTCTTCTTTCCCGAGCGCCTGTCGGCGGAATAGAGTTCGTATCGTCTCGCCCGAGGGACCTGCTCTTAAAAACCTAAAGATTCTGTCAATTAATTCATATTCCAATTGTTTGAATCATTCAAGACGTTGAATCCTGACCAGAGTGTAGCATCGCCGTCCGTGTCTTTCCTCTGATGCACCGCCGATTCATTCGCTCTGGCCTCAGAGTGACTTTTTTGGTATTTTCAGTTTCACAGCTCTCTGCTCTTGTCGAGCCTGAGGACGTTCTACATGCAGGTACTGGACGGATGGATTTGTTTACATCGGTGCAGAAAGGCCACGGTGGCTGGCGGTGATCTCTCAGAAGCACCATCGGTGAACTGCTCTCAGTATCTTCTGGAATATGAACAGACAGGATTTAGTTTGTGCAGCTGAGCTGAACCTGCAGGCTCTCGGTGGAGAAGGACCGATAAAAGGATTCATTTCAGTTCATCAAATATACAAAGCTCCCTTTAAAGTGCAACTGTAACTGTAAAAGCAGCATAATTTATGGAATATTTATGAGACAATATAACTGACTTATTGCTGCATGAGCATGTTTTGGACACTTGGCTCTTGTAGATTTGTTGCCCGCCATGTTTGTTTCCCGGCTCTCCTCCCCCGTGGCGGCTGCAGAGTAACCTTAAATCACGCTGCGTCCTCTTAAATGTTTTACATTAACCAATATTCATGAGTAGCAGCATCGGGAGGGCCGGCTTTATTTCAGCGCATATATTGTTCACCGCACTCGAACCTCAGCTCCACACTGCTCTGCTCCTGGTGGGCCCGGGTCGTAACATAAAGGAAAGAAACCTGCATCCCCGAGAGATCATGTCGATATTAAGGGAAGCTTATTTCTGCTAACGTGTGAAATTATCCAATTACGTCCGCCACAGTTTTGGGACATAGCGTTGGGCTGCTCAGACGCTTCAGCCTCTGTAGTGTTGACTCCCCCCCTCCCCCCTCCCCTCCCCTCCGCTCTCGGGAGTCTCGAGCGGCGCCTCATCGCTGTTTGCAGACACTTGGCTCTGCTGTTTGCTGTTGTCTCCGCTTGTATCAGTGTGGGTCTAATAACGAGAGGACCGGCTCACTCGCCATCGCAGGACATTTAATATCTCCTGTTTAACATGACGGCTGTACAGCAGGACTCAGTCACAGACGGGGTTCATCTCAGGGTCACCTGGTCTTGGGCTGCTCTGCTGTCCAAAGATCCTGTTTATGTTTTTACAAATCCCATCACCTGTACAGCAGACACACCTTATTGTTCAGAGTCATGGACCCAGCTCCATGGGAACCGTAGTTTCTTGTGATCATAGTATGGTAGAACAAGTGGCCGCACAATGACAACATCTCTTGACAACAATAATAATGGAGAAAGGAAACTGTGGGGTTATGAAATAAACAACCACGCAGAATAAACCTCCCAAACTCCCGACAACCTTCACCAAACTGTCTCACCATTGTGATTTAATGTGACCCTGACCCAACTCTACTCTTTCTGCCTCATGGTAATAAAACATGAGGGGAGTAATGGTTGTTCTTTCTCTGCCTGATGGCAGTAAATGGCCATAACATGTTAATGTGTCAGGGACGACGGGTCAACAGGTGCTGAGGCTTCTGCTTTTAAAACGCTCATTGTGTTTTATTATTACACCCGGCTGCAACATGTCTGTCCAGGAAATATGTGCACGTTGCTCTGGATAATCCACAGACATCAGGGTCAACCGCTCTCAGTGGAACTACTTTCCTCCCAGGAAATAGTCCCTCTGAGCCTCGGCTCGGTGCTTATCCTGAGGGACGGACAGCGTTCCTCACTCGCTCTGTAGTCCGTCACCTTTCTAAGGCTTTAAAGCCAATTCCATTCATGTTGCATTGTGATGTCAGCAACAGTTCCAGCTGGACCGATACCTGGTTAGATTAGTGTATGAGAGGGTTTTAAGAATAATTTGTCTATTTGCATCCGTATTAGTTTAACAATAACTACCCTTGAGTTCCACATCTGTGTGGTTTGGGTGAACTGGTCCTTTAAGTGGTCACTACTGATAAAAACATGCCCTCTAGCTTCATATTCCACTGATGTTACAGAGTAGTGGTAGTGGTAGTGGTGCTGAGCAGACTGCAGTACTGCAGACAGCCCTGAACATGCAGCAGCTTGAGGTCTGGGTTCTGGTCTGGGTTCTGGGCTGAGGCTGGTGGTGTCTCTGGGTCCAGGTGAGTCCTCTGAGGATGCTGTTTGTCTGAGCGAGCCCAGAGCCCCACAGGCCCCGGCTGTGTTGGCGCTGAGCGACCTGTAATCACAGCCTCGTGTACTCGTTAGATTAGATAATAAGATGAGATAATAATCCTTTATTAGTCCTGCAGTGGGGACATTCACAGCAGCATAGAGGACCGTGCAAGAGATCTAGTAATACAACAGTGAAGAATCCACAATAACGAGAATAGTATATATCGAGACAGAATAACTGTTGTGCTGCTGAGATCTGACCCGATAGAAACCCAGTTCTGTGTTGACCTCTTGCAGCACAAAGAGAGCCTCTGTGGTCCTCAGCGTCAGACCGACCAACACCTGCTGTGAGGACTTAACTTCTCTTTCTGTGGTTTTAAACTCTGGTTCCTGCCGGCGCACTGACCTCTGGTCCCCAGCGGCGCATTGTTGCGACATGGAGTCACGAGCTCGGCCCGTTAAAGTTGTCGTTAACGTAACGACGGCCGTGGCCTTGAACCTGCCGGCCCGCTCCGCTGCAGAACAAAGGCCAATAACAATAACAAGACGGTGCAGCACACCTGTTGCCTGGATGCACGTTGTTGTGCAACACACACCAGGGATCTCCACAGAGCATTGATCACTGCCGCGCTGAAGTTGTGAAAGAACAAACACAAATTTGACTCGATGAATTCATCCACGTTAAGTGGAGACGAAAGCTCTGAACTGCTGAGTCGAGTTTAAAGAGGGTCGTCAGGTTGAGATCCTTAACGTGTGTGTGTGTGTGTGTGTGTGTGTGTGTGTGTGTGTGTGTGTAATCATTTCTACTGCGTCGCTCCAGAGTCTCTGGATAATGTAAGAAATGATCGGTATATGCAAAGATCACTAAACTGACTTTGACTCGTATTCTGTTCCATGTCGGCCTGTTGGTGCGTTATTGATGAACCAGTCACTCTATAACAGTCAGAAACATCTATCACAACCCAAAGACGTACACATCTCAGACGTATGAAACTATGTTTGGGTAGCTGCTTTATAAATGATTTATTCATCGTCTTCGTCGACCTACTTGTCATTTCTGCACTGAATTGATCCGTCGGTTCGATCGTTTGTAGTCGACAGCCATGTGGCCTCAGTGAGGCTGTGACTTTGAGCTACACGCTAACACGGCACGCTAACACCCTGATGTTTCCTAATGTATGGTCATCACAACCCATCTGATTATTCATAATAATTCAGTCTAGACCACACATGTGCTTGTTAAAACGTTAAGTCATTTCTCTCATTAAGCCATTTAAATGCACAGTGAACGTGTGAAACATGGATGAATGAAAGCGTGACGGTATTCAGTGTGCACTTGTTATTGCACCATCAATCAGTTGTTTCAGTGAGTTACTTTGATGAAGTTCTATTGAGATTAAACGGTTTGATTGGTGAAAGATGTGATATAGATGAATCCCATATGGAGCCATTTGGCGTCCCCTTGTGCTGAATGCTGCTCTTCAGTGTGACGGCTGCGCTCTGTTCTCTGTTGCCTGAAAGCTGTCCGTCTCTTGTGGTGTTTGCTGCTGTGTCACATCTTCCTCTGGATCCTTTAATTGATCTTTTCTCTCCTCTTCTTCTGTTCCTTCAGGTTGACGGGACCCTCCGGTCACCTGACCGACGGTCCAGGGAACTACAAGTACAAAACCAAGTGCACCTGGCTGATCGAGGGACAGTAAGTGGAAGAGCAGGTCCAACACCAGCGGAGGGACGCCACATCTGTAAAGTGTCTTAAAACCTCCACCGCTCGAGAAAAAGAACGAATCAGTGATCTGTAATGAAGCTAGTGTTGGTAATAGACTACTTATAGCACCGGATGTTTCTGATCCAAAAACAGTAGATTTTTCGAATGATCTTTTGGAGGCGGGTCAAACGTCTTTGCTGCTCGTGACGTAGCTGGAAGCGCTGCAGGAAACCGATCCTCTTATTGATTCCATCCATTAAATCGGCTTCTGCCATTAAGGAAACGAGTGATTCCTAAAACCACGAGGCGGCCGAGCGATGGGCCGTGGAAGCCGAGGCAGCGATGTCAATATTTCCAAGAGGCGCTCGTAACGATTATTTACACCGTCACCGAGGTCCCACCCGGCACGAGGAGCTCACAGTGTCCTGGGGGGCACCGTGGCGCACTGGGTTAAGAGGTCGTCTGGAAGGTCAACGGTTCGATCCCCGACTGGGACGTGTCACTTGTCGTAGTGTACCTGAGCAACGCACTGAACCTCCGGCTCCCCGGGCGCCTGTCATTGGCAGCCCACTGCTCCCTGTATACGGGGATGGGTCAAATGCAGAGACAAATTTCCCCCTTAAAGGGATAAAGATAGTATACATTCTATTCTATTCTATTCTATTCTATCCAGCAGGTGATGGATGAAAACACACAGCAGAGCAGCCGTGAGGGGCTCAACGCTCCTCCTCGCTCTGCTGCAGTATCCATTCAGAGATCAATCTTGCATTTTGTTTATTTTCTTTTACGGCCCTGCCAGCTCATCCCAACCATAAACTCTTTGATTACATTTGCATTTTAGGCATTTCGCCAAACGGCCTCATTCGAGGGGGGGGGGGGGTAAACATGGTTCCCTTGGACGGGACGCGTAGACGTGACAGGGTTTGAACTTCTGCCTTCCTGTTCCCGTCCCTCTGTTCAGCCGCCCGCCCCCGTCGGTCAGCGTCTTCATCTAAACGCCACTTTAACCCGCTGTCCTGAGCCGGCAGCCTGTTGACCAAGAGGCCAGCGCAGGGACGCCGCCTGCATCACAACCACGTCTGCAGCGGCCTGAAGGCGGCGGGGCGGTGAAGCTCTGGCTTTACCTTCGGCTGTAATTGCCGATTTTGGAAGAGGAGTCTCTTTGTCGGCGTCTCCGGTCACCACGTGACTCCTGATTCGCCGTTAACCGGTCACGAGCCTCCCTCTCGAAAGGAACCTCGGGGCTGCCGTCTGCAGACGGAGAGGGAACCAAGAGCCGCCGCTTCACTCCAGTAGATTACGTTTTGAAGAGGAAGAAATGTGACCACAACATTTCCTGTACATCTCGTTCTTACGATCCCGGTTCTTCTGCTCGTGTGGTGAAAGCGGGCGCTCCGTTCTGCGTTCGGCCTCCTTGGCTGGCGACGCAGTCACTAAATATCTGAACAGGTGATGACAGGTGATGTTGAGGTTGGTGAGATGACGCATTCGTCACGTGAGCGTTATTTTCAAAATGCGGTTTGTCAGGATTCCACACAGAGAAACTGCAATCTAATAATAAACATATACAGTTTGAAATGTTGTGCACTGTAGAGCAGAGGTGAGGTAATCATCTTTGCTGTTGGCACCAACTTGCCAGCTCATCAACGGAGTATTTTTAATCTCTTGATTCCTGCAGTTGGACTGAATGAAGTGAATCCTAACGTTCCAGACATCTGTGATCCATGCAGTGCAGGAACAGAGCCCCAAACGTTATGAAACTGCAAAGAGAAGACACGGCAGCTTGAGCTCTTTATTTAATACACACAATGAAACGCTGATCAGACCGATTTCATGGCTTTCCTACCTTTATGCAGACTTTTTATGTTTTGTTTGTGAATTGTCAAACATCTTTATACATCAAAATAAGTATTTATTTCCATATATATTAATGAATCCAGTGTGTGAAATGACTGATATTTGAGCTTATTTTGGTGACTCAGATATCACTGCTAGAGTGGTTTGGGCAGAATTAAAGTAACGACCAACCCAAACAGACGTTCTCGTGTGTGTGTGTGTGTGTGTGTGTGTGTGTGTGTGTGTGTGTTTTCCAGGCCGAACACAATACTCCGACTACGGTTCAACCACTTTGCCACTGAATGCAGCTGGGACCACCTGTACGTGTTCGACGGAGACTCCATCTACGCCCCGCTCCTCGCTGCCTTCAGGTGCGTTGGACTGAGGTTTGGGTGGAGGACAGGCCGCCCTGAAGGGACGTCTGAAGTGTTCACTTCTGTCTCCACAGCGGCAGAGAAAGCTCCAAACCGTTACTCGCCCATTGGATGCTCACATGAACACGCCTGGCCTTCATATCCATTTCACTTTTGGAGTAAATTATGTATAAATGGTGATAAAAATGTGCAATGTAATTGCAGCGGTCTGATTGTTCCCGAGAGTTACGGCAATGAGACGGTTCCTGAGGTGGTGTCTCAGTCCGGCTACGCCCTGCTGCACTTCTTCAGCGACGCTGCGTACAACCTGACGGGATTCAACATTTCCTACAGGTGAGTGAAACGCAGCATGCCTTCAGGACCTGCGCAGGTTATTTAAATTGCCTGGTGGCTCCAAAAGAACAAGTGCAAAACATTTCTGTCATAGAGTCAAAGCATCGCTCATAACTCCGCCCACAGGTCGGTGCTCGACTCGTATCCTCCGGCCGGTCCTTGATTTTGAAGTCTGAGCTGGAGCAGCAGAACCACATATCACATGGCTGCTAATCCTCAGCGGCTGCGTGTGCACCGCTGCCAGACCTCAGGGTCCGCGTCTCTCGGGGTCCGCGTCTCTCGGGGTCCGCGTCTCTCGGGGTCCGCGTCTCTCGGGGTCCGCGTCTCTCTGGGTCCGCGTCTCTCTGGGTCCGCGTCTCTCTGGGTCCGCGTCTCTCTGGGTCCGCGTCTCTCGGGGTCCTTGTCTCTCTGGGTCCTTGTCTCTCGGGGTCCTTGTCTCTCGGGGTTCGCGTCTCTCGGGGTCCTTGTCTCTCTGGGTCCTTGTCTCTCTGGGTCCTTGTCTCTCGGGGTCCTTGTCTCTCGGGGTTCGCGTCTCTCGGGGTCCTTGTCTCTCTGGGTCCGCGTCTCTGGGTCCTTGTCTCTCTGGGTCCTTGTCTCTCTGGGTCCTTGTCTCTCTGGGTCCTTGTCTCTCTGGGTCCTTGTCTCTCTGGGTCCTTGTCTCTCTGGGTCCTTGTCTCTCTGGGTCCTTGTCTCTCGGGGTTCGCGTCTCTCGGGGTCCACGCAGGCCTTCGGGATGGAGTCAGTTGCCGGATGAAAGGATCTGCTAAATGACTTCCACCCTGACGTCCTCCTGCACAAGTCATTTGTTTTACCGGCTGGTGAGATGTTTGGGCGAAGGAGCCCGCTTGGCGCTCTCCTTTGGGACACGAGGACGCACAGGAAGCTGTCACTCTCGGCGTGATTCGGCCTGCGAGCGGCTGGGCGACGGCGTTCCAGTGAGAGGATCTGTGTCGGGCTGCTGCAGTTGGTTTTGGTTGCATCACAGCCTGGCACACTGACATGTTGTTTTGGTTCTTCTGAGGGATGCTGACATGATATTTATATATTCTTTAGATCCATTTGAGGTCATTGATCAAACTTCTTTCTCCTCCTGGTTCAGGACACATTTTTTCTTTTTTTTATGCTGATTTTTTAAAATAAGGACTAAAACTCCAGCAAAAGCTGCAGCTTCACTCCACCATGCGTTTGTGTGTTTCCTGCATGTCGTCTGCGTCTGACATCAGCTTCTCAGAGACCAGCTGGGACTTCTTTCCAGCATTAAAAATATCGTCTTGTTCCTAAAATCTGCCAAACATTCATACGTCAGAGCACGGCAGCAGGTTCGTCGCCTCCGAGCCGGCGGCTTCGACTGGCATCAGAAGGAAAAGTATATTGAAAAACCAAAGCGACGCTTGTCTCTTCCAAACATCTGCAAAGGACACAATGGACCCCTCGCTCATTGGTGCCGTCGCCATAGAGATGGGATTGAAGTTGAGCTGGAGCGCCGAGTCGGATGAAAGCAAAGTGCCCCCGGGGCCCCCGGTCTTTGGGGAGGTGGAGGAGCCGAAAAACATCAAAACCACGAAGCTGCCGAAGAAACATGAAAGACCGACGAGGGCCCTTTGTGCCGTCTGGCTCGCTCCAGCTCTGATGGGTGCTTCTGCAGCAGCACCGACGTCGGCTTGTTTGAATAACAACGCGACGGAAGGGAAGGTCTGGCAGCAGGGAATGTTCTCCTCCGGTCAACAGATTCCATAAACAGAACGAAACCAACGGGGAGTTCATCGACTAACAGTGTCGTCTTCCTCTGCACTAAACAGCTCCACTGCTGTCCAACATCTTCCTTCATTACCATGAACATGGATATTGTAGTTTATTTTATGTCGATCTGACAAACATTGTGCTGCTTCTGTAAACGCTCACTGAAGCCCAAATATGTGTGAATTCATGTCGTTGGCTCAAAGGCTCATGTTTCAGTCAGAACCTGCTGAACATTAGTTCAATGGGACATGGGTAACTACGCACGAGATCTATTTTTAGGGTGAATTTGTTGCATTTTTGTCACTTTTTACCAAAGTCGAAGCCGACCAGGAGCAGAGTTCTCTGCTCCTGGTCGTACTGACGCCTGAAATAATGTCGACACTGAAGAAGAAGAAGTCAAATTGACTGTGAGATCGTCTTAAACTGTTTTAACAGATTTATTAATGTTTATCTGCAAACAGCATGAGACGTACTGTCTCTGTGTGCTAACAGAAAAGCTCAATGTACAACAGCAAGGAGCCGCTAAGAGACGTGCAGAGCGTCATTAGAGCTGTTGTACTGCAGACTGGGTGAGTTCACCGTCTGAGAGGAGCGACCGCTTGACCGCCTGGTGGCGGACGAGACTAACTAGCTGCTGCTGCTGCTGCTGCATGTTTTCCATTTAAAGGAGGCACATGCTCATTTTCAGGGTTCATACTTGTATTTTGGGTTCCTACAAGAACATATTTACACGCTTCAATGTTCAGTAAAAGGCGTTATTCTTTCTCATACCGTCTGTCTGCATATAGCCGTGTTCATCCTGTCTGAAGCGCTCCGTTCTCGCGCCTGTCTCTTTAAGAGCGCCGTCCTGAAAACGCCCAGACGGCTTTGATTGACTTGCAAAAGAGAAATTGTACATCGAGTCTGTGGAGACACATCTGAATGGCAGTAGGCAGCCCACAATAAAACAGACTGGGATGTCTTATTTCACATTCAGATACCCACATGTATGTACACGACCACTGAGAGTGCATTTTTCATGATGTGTCCCCTTTTCAGCCGAGAGACATCTGAGGAAGCAGATGTAACTCTGTTGTTGAAACATGTCCCTGTTGAATCCTGGTTTCTCACCCTCTCTCTGTTCTCTCTCTCTCTCCCTCCCTCCCAGGGTGAACACATGTCCCAACAACTGCTCTGGCCGCGGGGAGTGTCGCGTGAGGAACTCCACCGGGTCGGTGTACTGCGAGTGTGACGACAGCTGGAAGGGTGGAGCCTGTGACGTGCCCTACTGCGCGGCCGACTGCGGCTACCCCGAGCGAGGCCGCTGCCAGGGCAAGACCTGCGTCTGCAAGACCGGATGGCAAGGTGGGCTGGCACCATGTGACCCGCTGAATAACCACACCGTCCTCAGGCGGGCTTCAGCAGGCCCGCTCCTCACGGACCCTCCTCGGTGCTTGAAGGAGCTTCTTACTGGGTCTGTGTGCTCCGTGCTCTGGTCTCGGGGGGTAAATCACACATTCAGCTGCCGAGATTCACTTCTCACAGCCGGGATGTTCACGGGCAGCAGTGGGCCGGCTTCCTGTTCCAGCGCTGTTCTATGGAGCAGGTGTGGTGCTTTCAGTTGGAGAAAGATTCGATCCGATAACTTCAGAGTTTGCAAACATCCGCTATTTGTTCAGTGACTCAAAGAGAAGGACTGAACGTTGATTCACTGCACTTATCAGGCCAGTGTGCACCTGAGGGAACCTGCTGAAGTGTGCAGTGCACCAGCCACTTAGACACACTCGTAGAATCAGGGTAAGAAACGCGTCTGAGAGGCTTTAACGAGGGAGTTGGATTGTTTGGCTCCTGCCGATGACTCGACTCTACGTCCAGTAGTGAGAGATGGTGTTCAGGGAGAAGAACACATTCATATGTTGAGTCTTTATTCCAGGACTGGGAGTAATGCTTCTATGTGAAACCATCACTCAGCCGACAAACACTGAGAAAACATGCCGACTCTGTAGAAAACACAGGAAGTTGAGTTGAGTTTAAAAATATCAAACAAAGATCTGATTTCCCCCCCCCCCCCCCCCCCCCCAGCACCTTAATGAATGTTTTTCATCGTGGATAACATCCTCTATGTTTTAGTAAATGTATTATTTTAACATAATATTATGAAGATCAAAGCTTTCTGGGTTTTTGAACAACAAGCCCAAGAATAAGAATGAAGCAACTGAACCTCCGGTGAGGCCGGTTTAGTGAAGAGTGATCGTGACTTCATCTTCCTCGGTTTGTCTCGGTGCCTCTTCAGCTCTCAGCCTCCACTCAGTTCTGAGGCCGTCGGTCTGCTGAACCTGATGGACCTCAGCTGGACTTTGTGCAGGATCAGCTCCCTGATCTGTTTCAGTTGAGTCACGAGTCTTTTTTAGTTCTCTGTGGTGATGAGCAGACACCGCCGTGTCCCGTTCTTTCCGTCAGACGCTTCCTAACGCCTCTATTAGTTCTTAAACGGCTCCGCTGAGCCGACGGCTTCATTTAACGGCCGTTATATCAGCAGCTCGGCGTGTTTCAACATCTAATTACCAAAGCGGAGGGAGCCGGGACGCAGGCCGGTGTTTTCTTCAGCCTTTATTACCCTGTCATGGTGTGTTAGCCGAGGAATAGCACACTCAGTGCGCTCTGCGCTGCCAGCTCCCACATTAACTCATTTTCTGCAGCAAGCAGTGCAAAAGCAGACAGATGCCTGTTTATTCAAGCCAGCCCTGCATTTAATCTCCCTTTCACAGACGGGCGGCCTCAACAAATCACGTCTTCAAGGGAGGCGAAGGCTGCGTCTGTGTTATTGATGCAAAACGCCACCAAGCTGCAGAGGTGATTATGTTTGCTTGGAGGCAGTGGAAGATTATTAGCCACCGGGGGAAAGAGGAGAACGGGTTCAGGGACCTTGATTGTTGCAACACTTCCTCTCCCGTCACGTGGCCACGTCTGCATTGTTTGGATGATGATCAATGAGGAAGTCCCTCAGAGGGTCACGTCCTGCTTCTGCTGTCAGATGAGTGACGCAGTCATTGGTCAGATGTTGTGTTCCAGTCTTTCCTCGGGGAGGGCTGGACAGACTAGATGAGCTGACCCCAGCGAGGACGCTTGACTTGACCGCCTGCAGTCTTCTCCCCGTTCGTTGAGAAGTGATTGGGGTTGCTGCTGCCGTCATTGTTCTCGTCCTGTAACAGGACACGGCCGTCTCTCTTTGGAGGAAGCGTTCCGCTGCACCGGTCACGCCTCGACAGCTTGTTTGCTGAGAGAACGTTGAAAGAGTGAAATCTCTCCGAACGCGATAAAGATTCCTGTTTTTCTTTCCACATTGGATAATCGCTGGATTACTCCACCGCTGCGCCGGCGTCTCGGGTATCTAAAGGTTCTAAAACGCTTGGTTAAGCTGCCTCTCCGGTCACCTCTCACTTCCATAATTCAAGAGAAATCAATAATTGATTGTGTTGTTTTTTTCAATATACGGTAAGTAGATATCTCAGCCTCTTCCTGGCTGCAGCACATTAAAGTCAACTGATAAAGTTGAATCCTCATCAATTGCAGGGGCGTTAGTTTCTTGTGTTGACGCAGCTTCTCTGTGTTGGTGTTTCATCTCTTCAGGCTGTCTCTTTCTTTATGTTTCCCTCAAAGGCTTTTATCGTGTTTGCCGTGTACAAGTGCACAAACGAGCCTATGAACGAGCCGTCCCTGACTCTGAGGTGTCCTTCCCCCCTCAGGTCCAGGCTGCCTCGTCTCGGTGCCGGCCAACTCGTCCTTCTGGAGCCGGGAGGAGTACAGCGAGGCCGGGCTGGCCAGGGCGTCCCACAAGGCCGTGGTGGACCAGGGCGTCATGTGGGTCATTGGAGGCTACGTCTTCAACGCCTCCGACTATCACATGGTCAAAGCGTGAGTCTCCTCTCCCCCGCGGGCGTCCACACTTGGGATCTTTTTAGGCGTTCAGCTGCAGCTCTCATCCAACGAGTCCTGCTGTTGCTATGCGACTGCAGGCAATGTGCTGTTGAAACACAGCGGCTCTGTTGCAAACATGTGAATGTTTCTAACTTTTATGCCCGTTATAGAGACAGAGCGTCATACGCTCAAAACCACAGCCACTGGAGGGCAAAGCAATCGCCGCCGACTTATGCAACTGAGGACTGAAAGGGCAACAAACAAATAGCAGCGAGCGCTAGACTTCAGCTTCCAGCCTCTCACAGGTTCTCTCAGCACGCTGTGTCTGCCGGGGCCGATGGCGAACTGATCCCGTGATCAGTTTAGTGGTTAGCAAGCTGCTGCAGTTGGCTACGCTATGCATGCTACTGCACAGCTTCCTGATCTATCCACGGTCTACTATAACACACGGTACATGCTGTGAAGACGCTTCAGAGAAACAGTTAGCCTGAAACGCACATGTAGACACGATGCCTGCTGCACACGTCGACATACTCCCTCAGGTCTCCCTCAGGTCTCCCTCAGGTCTCCCTCAGGTCTCCCTCGGGTCTCCCTCAGGTCTCCCTCAGGTCTCCCTCAGGTCTCCCTCGGGTCTCCCTCGGGTCTCCCTCGGTTCTCCCTCAGGTCTCCCTCAGGTCTCCCTCGGTTCTCCCTCAGTTCTCCCTCAGGTCTCCCTCAGGTCTCTCTCAGGTCTCCCTCAGGTCTCCCTCGGTTCTCCCTCAGTTCTCCCTCAGGTCTCCCTCAGGTCTCTCTCAGGTCTCCCTCAGTTCTCCCTCAGGTCTCTCTCAGGTCTCTCTCAGTTCTCCCTCAGGTCTCCCTCAGGTCTCCCTCGGTTCTCCCTCAGTTCTCCCTCAGGTCTCCCTCAGGTCTCTCTCAGTTCTCCCTCAGGTCTCCCTCAGGTCTCCCTCGGTTCTCCCTCAGTTCTCCCTCAGGTCTCCCTCAGGTCTCTCTCAGTTCTCCCTCAGGTCTCCCTCAGTTCTTCCAGCCGACGCCTCTCCTGTGTCTTCTTAAAGACTCTCAGTTCTGCAGCTTATGGGACGGATGGACTTGACTTTGCAGAGCGTTTTTCTAGTCTTCCATCGCCGTGCGAGGTCCTAACTAATTCCCATTCCCACGCAGACGAGCAGTTTGGGGTTCAGTGTCTTGCCACTTCGACATCGACTGAAATCGAACTGATTGGAATTTGAGCCGCTCAACCTCTGAGCCGCAGCCTCTGTATCATCTCGGTTCTGGCTCTTCACCCTGTTTGTGTTGTACATGTTGAAGCTGAACGCATCAATCTGGTGCTCTTTGAGAGGAAGGTCAGGAGGCTGGTGTGAAGACCTCCCTGCTCTTGTTTGAGCAGCGGTAGAATGTAACTAAGTACTCTACTGAAGCTCAGTTTAGAGGTACCTACTGAGTATTTATTATTTAACTTTCTACTACATCTCAGGCAGAGCTATTGGACCATGTGAGTGACTGCTCAGCCACTCTTTGTCACATTGAAGTGATCGGAGGACTCTCGGCTGAGCAGTTTGATGTATTTCGACATGCAAGAATGACTGAACACAGACTAGTCCGGGACACGAGGAGCGTCCTGAAGCCGCCGGGCCGCTGTCGTCTCACCTTCCTCTCTTCTTTCTGTAGGTACAACCTCAGCAGCAAGAGCTGGCTGACCCTCGACCCCTCCGTCCACACCGTCACGCCGCGATACGGCCACTCGCTGGCTCTTCATGAGGTATGTGGAGGGAGGCAGAGATGCACATACCCATCAGGAATAACATGACTCCGTACTGTACGCCATCGTTGCTCGTCTCTGTGTCGTATGGAAAGAACAGCTCGCTCCTACATTAAATGGAGGCACCGAGCAGCAGCGTCATGAACTCCCCGTGCGGCTGTCATCTGTTGTCTGGAGATAATATTCAGTTTGGATCTCTGGCTCCTGATGTGCTGCAGTGACGTGGTGAAGCTGTTTCCTCTCAGACAGAAAGGCTGTTAGGATAATAAATCACAGAGGAAGACGCAGTCTGTCTGCTGTGTGTTTGAAGAGAACCCAGTTCGAGCTGCAGAGTGTTTGCAACACACACACTCACACACACACACACACTCCTGAATAAACACGCCAGGCGTTTGTGATCGCGAGCTGTTGTCAGTGACTTCATCAGGACCAGAACACGTTCTGGAGATGATGTGAGAGTTTGATTAGAAGTATAATTGTTATCTATTTCATTCTATCGTGCTGTCTCTTTTCTAGACCTGAGAATAAGAAACATAATCAGCAAAACATAATCACCACAACTACAAAGATATATAACGGTGTGAGGAAGTGCATGTCAATCAAACACAGATCCAAACTTCATCCTTCAAAATAGATTATAAACAGAACCAACAAACGCTTTCTTTAACAAACACAAGCACGACACTTCAAAACAAAAACCGCGTTATTACCTAATAACTGAACTGTTCTGTAGGTAACGAGGTCCAGGGGTGATGATAATCTGGTGTTTTTATTCAAGGAGATACGGAAGGTTAGTAGCGCTCGAGTTAGTTCTTTCCTGGAGGATCCCCGGTGTAGATCTCATGAGGGTCACGGTCCCCTCGGTGTAACTGTGCCCGGCGTTGGTTCAATCGTAACGAGGTGCAACGGGTTTCGCAGCTCTGGACTCGTCTTCTACGGACCGATGGAGCAGCATGCGGACAAACCGTGTGTTTAGTTTAGTGCATACATATAAATAAGATCTAATCCTGCTGCTCTGTCTGTTTCCTCCAGGGTAAGATCTACATGTACGGAGGAAAGATTGACTCCACGGGAAACGTGTCCAGCCAGCTGTGGGTCTTCCACATCCAGAACCAGACCTGGGTCCTCCTGAGCCCCCGGGCCAATGAGCAGTACGCCGTGGTGGGACACTCGGCCCACATCGTGCCTCCCGGCCAGGACGGGGACGGTCCCGTCATGCTGGTGATGTTCGGACACTGTCCTCTGTACGGCTACATCAGCAAGGTGCAGGAGTACAGCGTCGGTAGGTTGTAGCTGCAGAGAGACGCCAGCCGCTCCGTTACCCACAAAGCTCAGCTCGTACTCGCCGCGGTGAAGCCGGCGCGATGACATCACAGCGTGCACAAAGGGTCTGAAGTGGTCACGCGCCTCTGAATCTTTGTAGCGTGACTCACAAATATAAACACTATGTACACATCGAGGGATTACACAAAGAAGACCAATTCAAGTAGAACCGGAGGTCTTAAAAATCCTCATTTGAGCCAAATCGAATAGTTCACAGGATATTCAACCTTCGTTTCTTTATGGCGCTTTCAATACTTGACTTGTTTCTTTACAGTGTTCGTATAAAGGCAATAAAGTAGTCCATGAATATGAGATACGAGTTTACAGATAGTTACAATCGCTCCATCTCCGTGGCATTGTGGGTGTTGTTCATGGCTTTAGGAAGGCTGCTCTCGTTCGTCCTCTGGCGTTTCACAGAATAACTCCACAAACAGCAAGAGCGCCTCGGAGCGGAGGCTCGTGCTACGGTGCCAAACCGTAATATCACTTCGCCATAATACCTCGGTTTGTAACAGGAACTCAACACTGAACACAACGTGAACGGGTTTGGACCGGACTTCATTCAGAGGTCTGAGAACATGGAGGGACTGAAGCTGCTGGGCCGGGTTACTCACAGATGGAAACGATCGGGTCGTTCTCATTACTGGAATGCTGAGCAGGGACATTTGTTTCACGATGTATGTCATGCGATTTAGGAACAATAAATTATTGTTCCTAAATCGCATTAGAAATCATGTATTATTGACAATAATACATGATTTCTATTGACCAACATCTCCGCCACAAAGACCTTTTGTGAAATGTGGTTTCTTCATTGTTTTATTGTATTATGGTGACTCGATGCCCGGTAGAATCCCTCTTTCTTTGTTCTCCCCCTCCAGTCAGGAACACTTGGAGCATGGTGAGCACAGCCGGTGCTCTGGTTCAGGGCGGCTACGGCCACAGCAGCGTCTTTGACTCCAGCACCAGAGGCATCTACATCCACGGGGGCTACAAGGCCTTCAGCGCCAACAAGTACGGCCTCGCCGGAGACCTGTACAAGTTCGATGTGGACAAGAGGAAATGGTGAGGCTTCCTTTAATCGGACAGTACTGTCAAGCATTTCGTACTGACACACAGTACATCATGTGATGGAGCAGGATGGTGCATGGACACACAGATGTCTTATGTTTGATATTATATCAAAATCTCACAGTGCAAGAATTAAGAATGCGAAATGAAAACCTCTCGAGTCGTTGTTATATTTATATGAAATAGTCATGAAATGATTCGATTGATTTATTTTGAGGACGTAACAAAAATAATAAAATGCATGCATCAAATTCTGAATAAAGTAAATGTATAGTTGGTATTTGTTCAAAGAGAAGTATGCAGAAGCAAACATTAAATGTTCTTCACCA
Source organism: Lycodopsis pacificus (assembly GCA_028022725.1). Classification (NCBI taxonomy): domain Eukaryota; kingdom Metazoa; phylum Chordata; class Actinopteri; order Perciformes; family Zoarcidae; genus Lycodopsis; species Lycodopsis pacificus. The sequence continues at coordinate 1,465,383 of CM051701.1, read as the reverse complement.
TTCTGTAACTTAAAGAACTTTAGTTTCATGCACATGAATAATCATCTTAATCCAGCGTATTGAGTATCGGTGCATCTCTAACCTTGTGAAGTTATGAAGTTTAAATAAGAAGGTGTGCTTGCACACACCTGTTGCATTGAATCTGAATTTAGCAAATCAGTTTTTTGCTCTTTGCATTAAAAGTTCTGCGCCTAAAATTCTGTTGTGAAAACTGAGACAAAAGCAGGTTAAATCTCGTAAAAGACAAACCGCTGTTGTAATGGTGGGTTGTGGGATGCGTGGCTCTCTTTAGGCCCACGGAGAGTTGGGTAACAGCAGCATGTGGGGATGGAGCAGATTAACCAGCATCGCTGTGCGTTTGCAGGACCATCCTGCGGGACAGCGGCTTCTTCCGTTACCTCCACACGGCGGTGATAGTGAGCGGGGCCATGCTGGTGTTCGGAGGGAACACGCACAACGACACGTCCATGAGCCACGGCGCCAAGTGCTTCTCCTCCGACTTCCTGGTTTACAGTCTGGGTCAGTAACACTCTGAATCCAAATCACTGAGTTCTGAATGGAGACGTTTCCGAATAAAACCGGGTGAAATCTTCTCATTTCTCGATAACGTCATATATACGATATAGCATGTTTTCTGGTCCTTGAATCACTAAATAGTTTATGAAATACCCACATGGCTTTGTACTCTCTTGGGTGAATGAAACACGTGACACATGAAAGGTAGTGCAAAGTTAGTACGTCACTTTAGACGACGTAATCGTGTATCACGATATCTCAAAATATCGTTAAATCCCGATATGATTCCATTGAAAGAAGATAATTTATGATTTTTAAATTGCCGCCAATCCCGAGGTCGCTCTGCTCTGTGTACAGTTGGTCTCCAATCTACACTCTGGATAACAGAAAAGGATGACGGACTCACACAACCTGGTCAACCTTGTAGAAACATGTTTCTTTGCTTATGAAGGTTCAGGTGCTAGAGAAATGCTGTTGAAGTATAAAAAAGGAGAAACGCACACAGCCAGAAACTGTGCCTTTAAACGAGCCATCAGGACTTATGTGAGGTTGTGATGTCAGCAATAAACAGTCAGCAGCAGATGTATAGTACACACACACACACACAGATGCAGAAGACCCGAAAACGCTGACCAATCAGAGCAGACGGGGCTTTTTCTTGGAGGTGACTCTTAAAGAGACAGGTGCTAAAACTGAGCGTTTCTGACAGGCTTCTCATGCGGGCATCTTCAAGCAGACAGTATGAGGAAAAATGTGCTTTTTGAATATTAAAGCATGAAAACATGTTGTAGTAGAAACTCCAAATACAAGTATGAACGTGATATGTCTGGCTGGTCTCATCAGCATGCATAGCTGTACGTTGTAGATATCCCACGTATGTTATGTTGAATGTTATCCACGTAATCACGAATGTGGACGTATAAAGACGGCAAACGCCCACACAGGACGGAGTGTAGGGGCAGCGATCGTTCTTCCAGGAGGCCGCTGTTCCTTCCCCGTGTGAGACTAGAAGTCAATGTCAATGTATTCGTCACGTAACCTTCACATAACTTGTGTATAGTAGTTGCACATCTTCAGTAGTTATTTTAACCCAAACGACGATCTTTTCCTCAACCCAACTTGGTAGTTTAGTTGCCGGAAGCCAACTAAGTAGTTTAGTTGCCGGAACCCAACTTAGTAGTTTAGTTGCCGGAAGCCAACTTAGTAGTTTAGTTGCCGGAAGCCAACTTAGTAGTTTAGTTGCCGGAAGCCAACTTAGTAGTTTAGTTGCCGGAAGCCAACTTAGTAGTTTAGTTGCCGGAACCCAACTTAGTAGTTTAGTTGCCGGAAGCCAACTAAGTAGTTTAGTTGCCGGAACCCAACTTAGTAGTTTAGTTGCCGGAACCCAACTAAGTAGTTTAGTTGCCGGAAGACGGAAGTTTATTTTGAAATAAAACGTCTGTATGTAACAAGCAGAGATGACACGTGTTGCTGGCTTTTGTAGGAAAATAGACCAAGAGATGCGGGGTAACTATCGTAAGATATCGTAGGAGCCGTTGTATGAGGATACGTTGCTCCTTTAAGGGAAATGTTCAAGCTTACAGCATACAGTGATATTTTACACGATAGTGTTTTCAACTTTGTGGTTTTGAAGAACGGACCTCAGCACCTTTTGATGATGATCCCTGCAGCCAGGTTTCAAAGTCACTGGTTCCTGAAGCCAGAGGAGTGGAGGCTGTTGTAGCAGGGGAATCAGATGTTTAGTTGTCTGTCTGATTTATAGACAACTTTACAACAACAGTCACAACAACATCCTCAAAACCTCCAACTCTCCTGCTAAAAAAAAAGAAAAGACTTCAGCTGTGAGCAAGATACAGCATGAAATGCGTCTCATGGTCTTTTATGAGTGCGTCTGATATCTGTGCTTTAGTCACATTAGTACCTGAAAGGAAAGTCAGGTCTTAAGGGGAACAATTGATTGGCAGATCAGATTTTGTGGAGCTTCCCTTCACACTCGACTCCTGGAGGTACAAAGTGATCAAAGCTTAATAATGGAAGCACTCGTCTGAGAGAGAGAGAGAGAGAGAGAGAGAGAGAGAGAGAGAGAGAGAGAGAGAGAGAGAGAGAGAGAGAGAGAGAGAGAGAGAGAGAGAGAGAGAGAGAGAGAGAGAGAGAGAGAGAGAGAGAGAGGAGAGAGAGAGAGAGAGAGAGAGAGAGAGAGAGAGAGAGAGAGAGAGAGAGAGAGACTTTCTGTCTTTGCTGGTTAAATGTGATGTTAAAAGTTGATTGCTGTCGGTTGTCACGTACCTTTTATTTTTTGCGTTGTAATTATACGTGCTAATGGAAGTGAGCTGACGTCCTCCTTTTGTTCGCTGGCTGCTGTTGAATTGCGTCGGCCGTCCTGCCGCAGTGCTGCTGTCGTAAGCTGCTCATTAACGGCTTCAGTCCGTCTGGATGAGAGGCAGAACTCCCCGCGGGCTGCCAAATGGCCCCAGGACGTTCTGCTATTTCTGTGTCATTACGACGGTGATTGACAGGCAACGAAATTACAATCTCAGGGGGAGCAAGCCCCCCTCCCCCCCCCCCCCCCCCTTCCTCTTCCATGATGGGGCCGAAACGTCCCCATCAACCGGCCGTCGTTCAGCTTCATGGTAGCGGTGTGAAGAGCAGGCTGCTGCAGCACACTCGTACGGTCTCCTTTCTACAGTCACCACATGCCTTCACTTGATTGGCATAATGAGACTAACTTATCTCACGCCGGTCACCGCAGGAAACAAATTGTTTTTGTGATTTCCCCGGAGAGTTCACATTTAAATGCGGAAGTTCAGAAATGAAAAACTTTTGAGTATTGTTGTTCTCCCTCCCTCAGCTCGTCTCTCGCCGTCCTCTGTAGGATTCTGTAATTGGACAAAAAAAAGACAAGTCGACTATTTTCCTCACCTCCAGCTGCAGGGTCAGTGTCAGCAGCAGCAGCAGCTCTGTAATTGTCTGGTAATTACAGTGGAGATGGGCTGCCCCCCCCCTCCTTAACAAGCCAAACTCAATTAGAGTGCACGATTTAAGGGCCGTCCGCTGGCCTGACATTGGTAGATGGCGTCATAATAAATCCCCTCTCTGAAGGGGGCGATGCACCACATCGCCCGCAGTGCCAGCGTGAGCCACCAGAGGGCAGTGTCTACCTTCTGAATGTGGAGCTCTCGCGGATGTCGCTCCCTTCCTCCGGGAGACCACGATGACTTGCACGCCGTTGTTCTGACTGCAGGAGATGTGCTGCACTCGCTGGTCTGTGCCGGGTCTCTGTTTGTGCTGTGTGTGTTTGTGCACACTGCTGCTTACTCGCTGAGGCCTTCACCCAGTCAGCAGACGCTTACTGATTCAGAGGTCAAGACATCTCAAGGTTTTGGTCAAATCCCTAAATCTGAATTAAAGGTTTATGACATTTGTTGCATTTAAGGCGCTAAATCTCAGTACATAATCATCTGAATTAAGAATCGTGTTGTCTTTGCTTCAGAACGAGCCGTTCATATCTACAGACAGAGCGAGTCCTCTTTACGGAGTCAGCCGCCGTGTTTCTACAGGAGCCCAGAACGGACAAACCAAACGCCGGCTCCACGAAGGGACATTAGTGCTGTGCCGTGGTAGTTTCAGTCGGTAGCAATCTGCATTCTCAACACTAGAGGTCGCTGTCCAACTGTCCGGAACCAAAGAGAGAGAACCCCAAACAGAGAGAGAGAGAACACAGCAAACACACAGATCTACAAATAGAAATGTTCAAGGCTGGGAATTGAACCCACAGAGCCACCGTACTTTATGTGTGCATTTCTCTTCACATGCCTGGCTGCGTTGTCTCCACGTGGTGTCTGGGTCGACGGCACTCCGCCGCCGACTGACTCCCCGATGAGCGTCTGAGCTGTTGGAGGTCCCGTCACGTCAGCTGCACCTCCGAGTGCGACTTGACGTGCGGCAGCACGTCCACGCGGCTTGACCTCTCTTGTCTCTGGTGTCGTCTTTTCATTCCAGCGTGTGACGAGTGGACGGTGCTGCCTCGGCCGGACATCTACCACGACGTCAACCGCTTCGGACACTCGGCGGTCTTCAGTGACAGGTAATCGGCTGAAAGCTGAGCGGTTTGCAGAGTGCTGCACAGAAAGGCTTCATGGGCGATGTGATGAAGGACAACACAATAAGATGCAAACGAAACATCAGCACAAATGATCATTCGAAAGACATTTTATTCCTCCAGTAGACTCACCAAAGATGTACCACGCGGGGTTAGAGATGAACGGGGGGGTCCTGCAGTACATATGAATGTTTCTCAGACGGTCTGTCGTACTCTGATGTCTCTCGGTACCTTGTTTCCGGAGCTCATGTAACCCAGGGTGACGGGCTTCATTTCCACCGGGCCCACTCCTGTTTAATTATGCACTCGTGGCATTTAAAGACTGATCCGCGTGGAACGTGTCACACAAACGTGTTCAGCGTGCGTCTGCTGCTGATGGGAATATGAGCTGTAGTCTTTTCATCTTTCATACCGATGGATCGCATTAAGTTTTACACGATGTGACGTCTCAGCTCCTCTGGTTGCTCTTTAGTCTGTTTATTGATGATCACATCGCTACACACACATTCAACAGAGGCTAATTATATATATATATATATATATATATATATATATATATATATATATATATATATATATATATATATATATATATATATATATATATATATATATATATATATATATATATATATATATATATATATATATATATATACATATATACATATATACATATATACATACATACATATACCACCATTTGGTGGTACAAATGATTGCTGCTGAGAAAGTAAAGCTTGTCGTCTGAAGTTATGAATTCAAAGTTTTGCCGGCAGAAGAACCACAGAGGTGAGAGCAGAACTGTGTTTTTACAAGTTTCGACTGAAGGAGTTCAAGTTTTAAAGAATCTCTCCAGAACCAGATGTTGCCGGGAAGCATTTTCTATCACTGAATATATATAATCACGATAGAAACTTCCCATCTCTTGATTGATATTGTATGTGTGCAACACTCGCTCGGTGCTTGGTTTCCGATGTTCTCGTTCAGAATAAATCCACACACCGCTTTACGTCAACTCCAACACTTCCAACAAAGGCCGAGCGACACAGAAGGCGGGATTGGAAAAGAAGTGGTTCCCGTGGAAGATAATCCTTTGTGTTCATGACGTTCCTTTGATAGTCCGATGCGAGAGATTGTGATGGGAGCCGGTGCTGCGGTAGAAGGGATGACTCATCGGTGAGTGTTGTGTGCGCCGCCGGCGGAGCGAGACACATTAAGTTCTACATGCTGCCGGAGAGAACGCGTCAAATATTAACATGAATCACCGGCCCTGTTCCAGTCAGTCCTCACTGATGACTCCTGTTCCTCAGGAGCAATTAAGAGTTTGTTCATGCAACTCCTTCATTGATCGAATTCAGATTCAATCGCCGGCTTCAGAGCCGTGGTGCTGAGCTGCGTTTGAAGGCTTTCGTTTCAAAGTGCTTCACAGTGAGGCTTGAAAATCGAATGATGGAAATGCATCATGTGGAGGAAAATAGAGGATTGGTTACAAAACAAAAGTCCTCTAAGAAGATGCTCCAGAGACAAAGGGAACAGGTTTTGGTTTGAATGTTAAAAGGAAAATGGTGACGGAAATCATGGTCGTGAATAAGTCGAACATAAAACCCGTTCAGCCTCTCTGCAGCCGCCGCCTGATTTTAGAAGTTTAAACTCTCCACAGTTCGGCTCCTATCGATGCGTTAGCGCCCATGTGTACTTTCCTAACTTCGTCACAAACTCTCATTGTCTCGCTCGTCCTTCGTTTCTCTCCAACTTTTTAAATGAGAAATAAAGGAGGCGGCTCATTCCTGAAAAAAACCCACATTCTCCTCGTCCTCCTGATCCGAGCGCTCAGCGGGACGTCCAGAGCCAACAGTGTGAAGTGTGCCCTCTGTGATCCGGGGGGGGGGGGCGGCTTACCCATCCACCATGCTCAGCCGCCTCCACCAGCGCACACACACACACACACACACACACACACACACACACACACACACACACTCTCACAGTAATCCATACAGCTGAGCAGAGGCCAGTGGAGAGAGATGTTCACAAATGCCCTGTGCCCGGCATCCGCACACACACACACACACACACATACACACACACACACACACACAGCAGGGGGTCTGTCAGGTCCGTCTGCACAGGAAGAGAGCGCTTGTTGGGGATTTAGCAGCCTTGTGAGGCAGGTTGAAGCTCAGAGAAGAGGCAGAGCACTCAGACTAAGTCGGCCGGCCTTGCTTCCTGAATCCCTTCCATCCTCTCACCCCCCTCCCCCTCCTGCAGCCCTCTAACATCTCTGCCCTCTCGTCCCGCAGCGTGATGTACGTGTTCGGCGGCTTCAACAGCCTGCTGCTCAGCGACGTCCTGGTGTACACCTCGCCCAGCTGCGCGGCCTTCTCCAGCCTGGAGTCCTGCAGCCGGGCCTGGCCGGGGATCCACTGCGTCTGGAACAGCACCCGAGGGTCCTGCCTGCCCTGGGAGGGCACCGCTATCGGAGGGGAGCAGCAGCTGCAGCAGCTACCGGCCTCCTGCAACACCCGGTCATGTAGGTGTCGCCGCCGGCGCTTTCTAAAATCCCGCGCTGGTGCACGTCTGCCGTGTGAAAGTAATCCCAGATTATCTTGGATGCTCGCTCGCTGTCCTTGCTGGAGTTGCTGCAGAGCTCATCTGCATTCACAGCGCTGATGTCCGATGGCACGCATAAACCGGCAGGAGCGGCTTGTTTGTCACAGACTGCCAACGCAGCCTCGCACATCAGAGTGAAGACGGCAAAAGAATGTGTCACCGGTGTGTGTGTGTGTGTGTGTGTGTGTGGGAGAAAGCGTGGCCTTCATGCATCTTTTGGTGCTGCTGTCTCTGGCGATGATGTCATTTCTGTATGTGAGAGCATGTGCTGAGACTGGTTCAAACATCAGATCCACAGTTCTGATCGGCGCTTTAAGTCATTTATCACAAGACGATGTCAAACGCTGAGCAGCTGCACGTGAGGGTCCGCTTCTTCTCTCACTTTAAAATTGAATATATTTCTGAACTGTCGGACAAAACAAGATATTTGAAAACATCGCCACAGGCTCTTTAGTTTCAACTATTCATTGATCAATTGATTCATTATTAAGCAGCGGATCAATAAATAATGACGGTAGTTGTGTGTGTTCACCCTGACTTTTTACAAACAAACTGCGAGGAGTGAGCGTGACGTTAAAGACTGACGGAAACTTGCTGATTGGACAGTTTTAGCGATTGTCGTCCTTCATCAGGAGCCACGAGGGGAAACAGTGCTGGTGACTGGCAGCGCTTCAATGCTTCTGATGTGTATATCTCTGTTCTCTGGACTCGCAAAGAAACAACTCGTTCTACGATGTATTGGTCTTGGAATCGTTCTGTTGTGAATAATGACGGGCACACAGGACTGGACAAAAGCCCCTTTGTGCTGCAAGATGAAGTTGAAACGCTGGGGAGCACACGAGCACGAGCGCAGTAATGATTGAGGGCGACGGTACATGTGGGATGGCCGTCGCACGTCTTAATGAACTGACAGAGTACACGGCGTCGGACGTGCACATGTGTTGATTTGTATGAATGAGTAACGCATACAAGGCCTTTCACAGATCCATTATAAGATCAATTCATCAACAAATGTCACGTTCAGCAGATGGATTTATTTCGGCTTTTAGCTTTTGAAATCCTGCTGGAATCACACATCTGCTTTCATAACTCTGCGGCTGCTTCGTCCGCTCGGTAGCGGGTTGAGACTCTTTCTTTCCGTCTTTTCTTCCAGCGGACTCGGGTCGGGTGTTTGTTCATTTGACAGCTTTCTCATCAGCTCAAACCGATCGTGCTCACCAAGAGAACGGCGCTGAGTGTGCTGTGACCGAACCACACAGGGTGTGAAAGCCCCCAGAGGTCCACACAGACCCCGGCACAAAACACAGATGTCTCTGGTGAACTGTGACGGGAGGTTCTTCTTTCACTACATTCTGACATTTTCTAAACTACCGTACATATAAAAACGAATAGATTCATTACAACAATCTGAGTGTGTGAGGGGGTGTGGATGTGTAGAAGCACATCTCACTACATTCATTATTACTTGAATTATCACTGATCACTTCTTCTCAAATTCAAAATGTCAGTGCGTCCAACTTCTCAGGACCTACTGCCCCGTGCGTGTGCATGTGCGCGTGCCAGACAGAACAGGAAGCTGTACTCATCAGGGACAGGAAGCTGTACTCATCAGGGACAGGAAGCTGTAATCCTCAGGGACAGGAAGCTGTAATCCTCAGGGACAGGAAGCTGTAATCCTCAGGGACAGGAAGCTGTAATCCTCAGGGACAGGAAGCTGTAATCCTCAGGGACAGGAAGCTGTAATCATCAGGGACAGGAAGCTGTAATCATTAGGGACAGGAAGCTGTACTCATCAGGGACAGGAAGCTGTAATCCTCAGGGACAGGAAGCTGTAATCATTAGGGACAGGAAGCTGTAATCATTAGGGACAGGAAGCTATACTCATCAGGGACAGGAAGCTGTAATCCTCAGGGACAGGAAGCTGTAATCATTAGGGACAGGAAGCTGTACTCATCAGGGACAGGAAGCTGTAATCATTAGGGACAGGAAGCTGTACTCATCAGGGACAGGAAGCTGTAATCCTCAGGGACAGGAAGCTGTAATCCTCAGGGACAGGAAGCTGTAATCATTAGGGACAGGAAGCTGTAATCATTAGGGACAGGAAGCTGTAATCATTAGGGACAGGAAGCTGTAATCATTAGGGACAGGAAGCTGTAATCATTAGGGACAGGAAGCTATACTCATCAGGGACAGGAAGCTGTAATCATCAGGGACAGGAAGCTGTAATCATTAGGGACAGGAAGCTGTAATCATTAGGGACAGGAAGCTGTAATCATTAGGGACAGGAAGCTGTAATCATTAGGGACAGGAAGCTATACTCATCAGGGACAGGAAGCTGTACTCATCAGGGACAGGAAGCTGTAATCATTAGGGACAGGAAGCTGTAATCATTAGGGACAGGAAGCTGTAATCATTAGGGACAGGAAGCTGTAATCATTAGGGACAGGAAGCTGTAATCCTCAGGGACAGGAAGCTGTAATCCTCAGGGACAGGAAGCTGTAATCCTCAGGGACAGGAAGCTGTAATCCTCAGGGACAGGAAGCTGTAATCCTCAGGGACAGGAAGCTGTAATCCTCAGGGACAGGAAGCTGTACTCATCAGGGACAGGAAGCTGTACTCATCAGGGACAGGAAGCTGTACTCATCAGGGACAGGAAGCTGTACTCATCAGGGACAGGAAGCTGTACTCATCAGGGACAGGAAGCTGTACTCATCAGGGACAGGAAGCTGTACTCATCAGGGACAGGAAGCTGTACTCATCAGGGACAGGAAGCTGTACTCATCAGGGACAGGAAGCTGTACTCATCAGGGACAGGAAGCTGTAATCATCAGGGACAGGAAGCTGTAATCATCAGGGACAGGAAGCTGTAATCATCAGGGACAGGAAGCTGTAATCATCAGGGACAGGAAGCTGTAATCATCAGGGACAGGAAGCTGTAATCATCAGGGACAGGAAGCTGTACTCATCAGGGACAGGAAGCTGTACTCATCAGGGACAGGAAGCTGTACTCATCAGGGACAGGAAGCTGTACTCATCAGGGACAGGAAGCTGTACTCATTAGGGACAGGAAGCTGTACTCATTAGGGACAGGAAGCTGTAATCATTAGGGACAGGAAGCTGTAATCATTAGGGACAGGAAGCTGTAATCATTAGGGACAGGAAGCTGTAATCATTAGGGACAGGAAGCTGTAATCATTAGGGACAGGAAGCTGTAATCATCAGGGACAGGAAGCTGTAATCATCAGGGACAGGAAGCTGTAATCATTAGGGACAGGAAGCTGTAATCATTAGGGACAGGAAGCTGTAATCATTAGGGACAGGAAGCTGTAATCATTAGGGACAGGAAGCTGTAATCATTAGGGACAGGAAGCTGTAATCATTAGGGACAGGAAGCTGTAATCATTAGGGACAGGAAGCTGTAATCATTAGGGACAGGAAGCTGTAATCATTAGGGACAGGAAGCTGTAATCATTAGGGACAGGAAGCTGTAATCATTAGGGACAGGAAGCTACACTCATCAGGGACAGGAAGCTACACTCATCAGGGACAGGAAGCTGTAATCATCAGGGACAGGAAGCTGTAATCATCAGGGACAGGAAGCTGTAATCATCAGGGACAGGAAGCTGTAATCATCAGGGACAGGAAGCTGTAATCATCAGGGACAGGAAGCTGTAATCATCAGGGACAGGAAGCTGTAATCATCAGGGACAGGAAGCTGTAATCCTCAGGGACAGGAAGCTGTAATCATTAGGGACAGGAAGCTGTACTCATCAGGGACAGGAAGCTGTAATCCTCAGGGACAGCTCAGCCAGCTCAGTCTCTTGGCTTCCTGCTGAGGATTCTCTTCTGTTTGTCATTTGTCACAAAAAAAAGAAGAATTCCTCCGTTTCCCAGACACGGCCGGTCTCGTCTCCTCCGGCAGATGAAACTGGAATATCTTCCAGCACGTTTCACAGCTTGAGGCCTTCCTGCTCTGCGGCCCCGGTTCCCCCTGAAGAAAGCTCACGTCCACGAGGTGGTTCACGGCACAATCTGCATTACTTAAACTTCACCATGACTTCTGAACAAGGACTAAATGAAGTCCCTCTGCTTCCGTTTCAGAGAAGTTCCATCAGTTGAAACAGTAGATTAACATTAAATTGTGAGAATTATGAATTCTGGCAGTGGTGGACCGTAACGAAGTGTCACTAATGTACGATTGTACGATTCACTCACTACATTCATTGTTGCTTTTTAGATCAAGATGTTTACATCCAGAACACACTGATGGTTTTTAAATATTGTGCATTGTCGTCATTAAAGCGATCCACCTGTACACATTGTTACGATGAGCTCCATCGTGACAGACGACAGTAGTGACGCTGCTGAAGTAACAATAACACACAAATGTGATATTTAATAACAGAACACTGCAACATGTCTGCTGACTACTCGATACGTTTCAGTACATTAGCTTCTACTCGTGTACTGTTACTTAAAGGCGCAGTGTGTAGGACTTGTACACATTGAACTATGTCCATGTTCACCACCTGAACTGAAACGCTGCTCTGTCATCAGCCTGCAGTTCAGTCACACTTCTCAGATGTGCGGCGCAGAATTTAATGTTTTTTACAGGATGTGGTTCGTGCCAACGGTTTATTTTGGGCCAAACCTTTAAATGAGACATGCATTGTACGGTAAATAGATTTTGATAAAATGTTACAATTGGAATCTTGAGTTTGGCTGCGTCTCCTGACTCAGGGACTGTTTGCACAGCGTGTGGCGGCGATGAATGGTGTCACTGTGACAGTGTTTCTGTAAACAAACCTGCTTCAGCCCGCTGGAGGGTTTCGTGGTTATTTATAATCGTGCTCTTAACAGTGTGATGGTGTTACTTTCACCGGAATACGTCCACCACCACAGGTGTCTGCTCAACGACCAGCTCTAAGAGCAGACCTCTGTTTCCCGTCTGTGTTCCATGTTGTGCAGACGCTGACGAGAGGTGTGACCAGTACACGGACTGCTACAGCTGCACTGCCAACACCAACGGCTGCCAGTGGTGCTCCAGCCAGTGCTTGTCTCAGGGAAGCAACTGCACTTCAGCCACGGTGAGAAAGCAGCCGACTGACCTCCAACATCGCACATCAGGTCCACATCTGGACTGAGTTCAGACTTACTGTCGTACATCGATGGGTAGTCTCTTCATCGAGTGACACTCCAGAACAGGACACATACATGTTCGTTTATACACATTATACATCGTGTTAACTTTGAGTACAGATGATATAAAGAGCTGATGAGTCTGACTGAGTCTCGTTTAGATGCGATGTGACGGTGAATGCGTCTCCTCCGGCGCTCTGATCTGCACTCGTCTCCAGAACGTTTGATCGAGACGGCTCGGTCTCTCTGACTGCAGTCATTTGATAATCCGACACTTGTGATAATGTGGCTTTCGGCTTAAACAGCTACATTGTCAGTAAGAAAAAGAAGGATTGTAATTTGGACACGATGAGATTCTTTCTCGTTACGGCCACAACATTTCAAAATCGGACCAATCTGGAACATTTTGTTGCCTTTTCTTGGTGACGGAATAACATTTTATTTTGTGCCATATGAGTAAGCGGAGCACCGAGTGTAATGATATTCTGAATCCTAAGAGTGGAAGCAGAGGCACCCATGTGTCAATGTCTACTGTAACACAGAAGTATACCTACATCAGCCTGTGCCCACCATTTCACACGTCTACGTCATCTGCTGTCTTCTTCCCAGGGGGCCATAGGGGAGTACGACGCGTGCCCCAAGGACAACCCCTCGTACGTGTGCAACAAGAAAACCAGCTGCAAGAGCTGCGCCGTGGACCAGAACTGTCAGTGGGAATCTCGCAACCAGGAGTGCATCTCGCTGCCAGGTATGTGACTGTGTGCAAGGAAAAGAAGATGAAAAAACACAAGACTTCTGAAACGATCATCAGACGGACACAGAAGAGTGCTTCAAAAAGTGTTTAAATACATTAAAGACCATTTGAGAGACAGATGTGAGAACACAACATAAAGTGCTGTTAAAAAAGGCTTCGTGAAATGAAAGTGATGCTTGAAGAAGTCACCAGAGGCCTCTCATGTTTCTGTTCTCTGCCTCATGTTTCTGTTCTCTGCCTCATGTTTCTGTTCTCTGCCTCATGTTTCTGTTCTCTGCCTCATGTGTTTCTGTTCTCTGCCTCATGTTTCTGTTCTCTGCCTCATGTTTCTGTTCTCTGCCTCATATGTTTCTGTTCTCTGCCTCATATGTTTCTGTTCTCTGCCTCATATGTTTCTGTTCTCTGACTCGTATGTTTCTGTTCTCTGCCTCATACGTTTCTGTTCTCTGCCTCATGTTTCTGTTCTCTGCCTCATGTTTCTGTTCTCTGCCTCATGTGTTTCTGTTCTCTGCCTCATGTTTCTGTTCTCTGCCTCATATGTTTCTGTTCTCTGCCTCATATGTTTCTGTTCTCTGCCTCATATGTTTCTGTTCTCTGCCTCATATGTTTCTGTTCTCTGACTCGTATGTTTCTGTTCTCTGCCTCATGTTTCTGTTCTCTGCCTCATGTTTCTGTTCTCTGCCTCATGTGTTTCTGTTCTCTGCCTCATGTTTCTGTTCTCTGCCTCATGTTTCTGTTCTCTGCCTCATACGTTTCTGTTCTCTGCCTCGTGTGTTTCTGTTCTCTGCCTCATGTTTCTGTTCTCTGCCTCGTGTGTTTCTGTTCTCTGCCTCATGTTTCTGGGTGGTTCACAGTTTGGGAGCGCAAGTGAAAAATAACATTTGTTTTTCCGATTTTTTTCTAATTTCTTGTAAAATACGGAAATCTATTGAAGTTCACAACTGTTAAGAGAGGTGTCGAATAGATGGGCGCTAACTGTCTGAAGAGTATTTAATGAATAGATGGTTAAGGTGGAGAACCAGGAGAGGGACCCACTGACGTTCATGTCTCTCGTACCGACTCCTCATCGCTTCTCTCCGTTCCAGAAAACGTGTGCGGTGAAAGCTGGCACCTGGTGGGGAACTCCTGTCTGAAGTTCATCACGGCGAAGGACTCGTACGACAACGCCAAGCTGGCCTGCAGGAGCCACAACGCCGTCCTGGCCTCGCTCACCACGCAGAAGAAGGTGGACTTCGTCCTGAAGGAGCTGCAGATAATGAGCGTGGTGGTAAGTGGAGGGAGGAGGGAGGGATGGAAGGAGGGAGGCGGAGGCGGCAGCAGTCCTGGATATTAATCATCAGATCAGACAAACTTAAATATATTCTCCGTGGGGAAATTGAGTCGTCACGCCAGCAGCGACAAAGATATCAAACACAAAGAGAGAGAGACGCAGAGAGAGAGAGAGACGCAGAGAGAGAGAGAGACGCAGAGAGAGAGAGAGAGAGAGAGAGAGAGAGAGAGAGAGAGACACACAGAGAGAGAGAGAGACAGAGAGAGAGAGAGACAGAGAGAGACAGAGAGAGAGAGAGACAGAGAGAGAGAGAGACACACAGAGAGAGAGAGAGAGAGAGATAAAATAGATTGTTACAGCAAGAAGATCGCAAAAACATCAAGACTGAAGAATTATATTTCATCGAAAAGAATAACAATAGATTGTTCAGAGCCTCTATGAGCAGATATTTTCATGTTCAGGCCGATGAAGAAATCAACCAGGTCTGAGACACTGACTCAAGACAGGAAACTATAAAAGTGCACGAATAAACCGTCTTCATTTCTCCTGTTGTCTCAAACCCGCCCGCTGTCGGTGTTGTCAGCGGGGAGCTGCTCTCGGTTGAGATGCCGTCTGTTGTTTTTCCTGCAGGTGAGCGTTTCTCTGGGATGTTCGGACCAGTGAGCGTGAAACAAACGTTCCATTAACAGATTCTTTCCTGGGACGTCCCTTACGCGCTCCGCTAGAGCAGATACGCAGAAATCCATCCCAGCAATGGACTGCAGGTAGACGTGTGCAGGTAGACGTGTGCAGGTAGACGTGTGCAGGTAGACGTGTGCAGGTAGACGTGTGCAGGTAGACGTGTGCAGGTAGACGTGTGCAGGTAGACGTGTGCAGGTAGACGTGTGCAGGTAGACGTGTGCAGGTAGACGTGTGCAGGTAGACGTGTGCAGGTAGACGTGTGCAGGTAGACGTGTGCAGGTAGACGTGTGCAGGTAGACGTGTGCAGGTAGACGTGTGCAGGTAGACGTGTGCAGGTAGACGTGTGCAGGTAGACGTGTGCAGGTAGACGTGTGCAGGTAGACGTGTGCAGGTAGACGTGTGCAGGTAGACGTGTGCAGGTAGACATGTGCAGGTAGACGTGTGCAGGTAGACGTGTGCAGGTAGACGTGTGCAGGTAGAGACGTGTGCAGGTAGAGACGTGTGCAGGTAGAGACGTGTGCAGGTAGAGACGTGTGCAGGTAGAGACGTGTGCAGGTAGAGACGTGTGCAGGTAGAGACGTGTGCAGGTAGAGACGTGTGCAGGTAGAGACGTGTGCAGGTAGAGACGTGTGCAGGTAGAGACGTGTGCAGGTAGAGACGTGTGCAGGTAGACGTGTACTGAAGGCTTCAGTCTCTGCAGCTGGTGTGTTCACACAGAATACAGGAGAGCAGTCCAGCTGCCCACACGGTGGCTTCATGACTGCGCTCTTTACTCACGGTGGGCTTGTAATGTTGACAGTGAAGATATCAAGTGTAAGATTATATTTCACGGAACACTGAGTTCAATGTTGGCTCAAATGTAAATTAAAAAGGTTGAAGAGCTTCAAGACCCTGAGGGCTGGACTCTTATTAGCGTAACCTGTTTCAGGTTTAATGTCATCGTTTCATAATTTATGAAGCAGGAGATGTGAATACCCAGAATACGTATGCATGTTATAGATTGACCAAAAATCAATTGTAAACCATTTCAAGCAAACCTTCACCTGCGCGTGTGTGTGTGGAGAGAAAGTACCGGTTCGGTTTCCAACGATCCGCTCTGCACTTGAATGCAACACGGCGTCGTCTCCGGCTGCGTGGTGCATCTCAGATCACCCGGCGGGCACCGCCGCCATCCCTCTCCGAAAGCCACCCGTGCAAAGAATGTAAGCCACTTCCGCTCCCACGGGTTCCCCTGGAGCCGCCACGCCCACATGTACCGCCGGAGCTAAATAAGACACAAGATGTTCGTCTGAATCTCAACGCCTGGGCTGAGTTGGAAAGTGGTTTCCAGCCGTGCTAATGGGATTGTGTCGATTTCCCCTGTTGGTCTAAATTCAATTCTGTTGGTCAGTTCCAGGTAATCTCTGGGCTTAAAGGTAGAGAAGAGGTAAAAACCTCATTTCTCTGCAATAAAACGAGTTCTCAAACTGTCCAGTTGAGCCGTGACATGCTTGCACGTCTTGCTGCCTTCACAGCCGCCCGGTCAAAAAAAAAAAAGTCTCAAAAAAATAAAACATGCAAGTTCAATTTCTTTCATCATTTTAAAATGGAATCTAGATATAAAACATTCCCACAAGCGTTACCGATATGGGAAGAAGATGTGGCTTCCTCTGCCATAGACATTAAAGATGTAGAACCTCTGGTCCTCTGCTCTCTGTACATTAAAGATGTAGAACCTCTGGTCCTCTCTGCTCTGTACATTAAAGCTGTAGAACCTCTAGTCCTCTGCTCTCTGTGCATTAAAGCTGTAGAACCTCTGGTCCTCTCCTCTCTGTACATTAAAGATGTAGAACCTCTGGTCCTCTCCTCTCTGTGCATTAAAGATGTAGAACCTCTGGTCCTCTCTGCTCTGTACATTAAAGCTGTAGAACCTCTAGTCCTCTGCTCTCTGTGCATTAAAGCTGTAGAACCTCTGGTCCTCTGCTCTCTGTGCATTAAAGCTGTAGAACCTCTGGTCCTCTGCTCTCTGTACATTAAAGCTGTAGAACCTCTAGTCCTCTGCTCTCTGTGCATTAAAGCTGTAGAACCTCTGGTCCTCTCTGCTCTGTACATTAAAGATGTAGAACCTCTGGTCCTCTCCTCTGTACATTAAAGCTGTAGAACCTCTGGTCCTCTCCTCTGTACATTAAAGCTGTAGAACCTCTGGTCCTCTCCTCTGTACATTAAAGATGTAGAACCTCTGGTCCTCTCCTCTCTGTACATTAAAGATGTAGAACCTCTGGTCCTCTCCTCTGTACATTAAAGCTGTAGAACCTCTGGTCCTCTCCTCTGTACATTAAAGATGTAGAACCTCTGGTCCTCTCCTCTCTGTACATTAAAGATGTAGAACCTCTGGTCCTCTCCTCTGTACATTAAAGCTGTAGAACCTCTGGTCCTCTCCTCTGTACATTAAAGATGTAGAACCTCTGGTCCTCTGCTCTCTGTACATTAAAGCTGTAGAACCTCTGGTCCTCTCCTCTGTACATTAAAGCTGTAGAACCTCTGGTCCTCTCCTCTGTACATTAAAGCTGTAGAACCTCTGGTCCTCTGCTCTCTGTACATTAAAGCTGTAGAACCTCTGGTCCTCTCCTCTGTACATTAAAGATGTAGAACCTCTGGTCCTCTCTGCTCTGTACATTAAAGATGTAGAACCTCTGGTCCTCTCCTCTCTGTACATTAAAGATGTAGAACCTCTGGTCCTCTCCTCTGTACATTAAAGCTGTAGAACCTCTGGTCCTCTCCTCTGTACATTAAAGCTGTAGAACCTCTGGTCCTCTCCTCTGTACATTAAAGCTGTAGAACCTCTGGTCCTCTCCTCTGTACATTAAAGCTGTAGAACCTCTGGTCCTCTCCTCTGTACATTAAAGCTGTAGAACCTCTGGTCCTCTCCTCTGTACATTAAAGCTGTAGAACCTCTGGTCCTCTCCTCTCCTCTCGGTGTGAACAGCCTGCAGGTCAGGAGTCGGACTCTGCAGAGCGTTGGGTTATGAAGAGAACGATGTGTGGATGTGTGGATGTTTTGACGCTGGCTTGCTGTCGTGTGTTTGCAGTACAAGGCTTCAGTGACGCCGTGGGTGGGGCTCAGGAAGATCAACGTGTCGTACTGGTGCTGGGAGGACATGTCTCCCTTCACCAACACCACCCTGCAGTGGCTGCCCGGCGAGCCGAGCGACGCCGGCTTCTGCGGCTACCTGGCCGAGCCGGCGTCCAGCGGACTGAAAGCGCAAACCTGCATCAGCCCGGTGAACGGCAGCCTGTGTGAGCGGCCAGGTGGGTTCACAGCGCTCCGCGAAGGAGAGTCCACTCATGCACGTTCCATGAAATACCGCCGACATCGTGCTTTCTGTTTGTGTCGCTGACGTCCGGGGCAACCGTGTGATTCCTGACAACAACACAACCATCAGAATCAGCTTCTGAAAGTTGGAAAGCAAAGAAAATTAATTTAATTAATTAATTCCAGAGAGATATTCTGGGGGATGCATTTGTGAATAGATTTGAGGTTCATTATATAACTTGTGATTGTATTTGAGGATCACCGTTGTTCATCTGTTCTCTGTGTGTCTGCTCTCTGGATAGAGTCACATTCATTCTCCTCTTGCCAATTGCTCCCCAGCCAACCACAGCGCCAAGCAGTGCCGGACGCCGTGCGCCATGAGAGCCACCTGCAGCGAATGCACCAGCAGCAGCTCGGAGTGCATGTGGTGCAGCAACATGAAGCAGTGCGTGGACTCCAACGCCTACGTGGCCTCCTTCCCCTTCGGACAGTGCATGGAGTGGTACACCATGAACAGCTGTCCACGTAAGACGTCTCGCTCTCGCGTGTTCATTTACAGCTTTAATACGACAACCATCGGGAGCACTCCGAACAATTCATTTATCTTTGAGCCGGTGCAGAACTATGGAAGAGCATTAGGGCCATGAAGAGGAGAGGGGAGAGAGGTGGAATTTTAGATTTTCTAGAACAAAGTAAAAATGTCAAGAATAAATTTGAACTTTCAGTATTTGCGCCGACCGTAGTAGTTTGAATTATTCTACGTTTATTGTCAACATGTCAACTTTATTTCAACATTTTGAGAATAAAGTTCGTTTTTGTCAAGATTTTTAATTTAATCGAAAAATGTTTCAACATTTCGACTTAATTCTCAGAATTTTTACAAATTATTTTTTTCAATTTTTTCCTGAAAGTTCACTTTTAGCGTTTCAAATTAATTCTCGAAATGCTAAATAAAAAGATCTTCCTCCTCCGTCATTCCTTAAGCCTGGCACTGATACTACTGCATACAAAACGGTTCATCTGAACATGCGAGCATGTCTTCATATGTGGAAGATGAAGTTTTCATCATAAACATTTACTTTGTTTGAAGCTTTTCTTTTCAGGACGTTCCTGTAGTTAGTGTAACGAGGCATCGCGCTGAACATCTCGTTAGTGATCTATAATATCTTTTCATCAGCTGACTTGACTCATTGATGATGTCATACCTCAGTGTAACAGCCTTTCTGCAGCATCGGCACATCTTGAGTGGAAACCCATTGATTATACTTTAAGTGCGCACAAATCTGAACATATATTTCTTATGCCAGTTACCCAGATTTATTCCAAACACATCACTGTGGCTGCCACAGAAAAGTCTCTCTCTCTCTCTCTCTCTCTCTCTCTCTGTCTCTGTCTCTCTGTCTCTCTGTCTCTCTCTCTGTCTCTCTCTCTGTCTCTCTCTCTGTCTCTCTCTCTGTCTCTCTCTCTCTGTCTCTCTCTCTGTCTCTCTCTCTGTCTCTCTCTCTCTCTCTCTCGCTCTCACGTGAACATGATGCAGTGTTCTACTTAAACCTCCGATTGAACTGCAACGGCTGCACAATTAAATCACGAGTCGTTCATGGAGCTCGAGCACCGATCTGAAGTCCGCTCACGTGCAGTTCATCGACTCCACCACTGGAGCGTATGTAGCTCTTAATCAGACTTTAAAGAAAAGACCCCAGAATGCAACAGTCTAAATCCCGGTGGGTGTCTGAGCGCAGCGTCTCTTCAACGTTTGGCTGTTAAACCGCGTTAAACCGGCGGCCCTGCAGCCGGTGAGATGGCGATGAATAAGCTGGTCTCCGGCTGGTGCTTTGTTTTGTGTACAGCGCAGAAGAGAACAATTTTCATTCATGTAACCTGGCAGGTCAATTAAATACAAGTTGTAGCTTTCAGCCATTTGCAGGGAAAGCCCTCGAGGGGTTAAACTACGGGAAGATCAGGAATGAGCGAGATTAACGGTTGAGCCGTGCAGAGGTGTTGTGGGTCTCCGGGACCTTGTTTACAGACGTCCTCACACTAATGCTGTAGTAGGGCAGTCCCTTCTGAATGACGGTTCTGCATGTCTCTGCTTGCCGTGTGCTCTGCTGCAGCGGAGAACTGCTCCGGCTACCGGACGTGCGGTCAGTGTCTGGACCAGCCCGGCTGCGGTTGGTGCACCGACCCCAGCAACACGGGCAGAGGGCAGTGCATCGAGGGCTCGTACCGCGGGCCCTTCCAGACCTCGGTCCCGGCCCCGTCCACCCTGCCCGGCCTGCCCGCCGGCCCGCAGCCCGCCCTCAACGCCAGCATGTGCCCCAGCGAGGCCAAGTACAACTGGTCCTTCATCCACTGCCCAGGTGACCGCTGACAACACGCACTCCTGTGAACGTTACCGAACTTAAAGGGAAGTCGGGTCACTTGTCTTTTGGAAGAACAAAGGGGAAAACTGTTTATTTCAGTTTGAATGAATATCATTTTCAAAGGGATACTCCTCGATCCATATGTTTAGCAAGTGAGCAACTCTTTGAGATCCTTCTGATATACACGGTAAAGACTCAACCAGGCCCTGAACCCCAGAACAACTGGACACGTGTCGCGAACTAAACCAAATCAACAAGGTATAGAACTGAAGCGTCGGTCTTCCCTCGCTCAGGCTCCACGTGTCCAGTTTGTCATGAACCTTCTGATCCAAACGTAACGATACACAACCATCGTCTCAGGCTCCTCCGTGTATATGATCATAACACTACTCGCCCTGCAATAACAATAATATCTGAAGAAGTGTTCCCGTTCATTACGATCCAGACTAACGATCCAGGACACGTTCCACGTTCTCTGCTCTCACATTAACATGCATCTCCCCTCGTGTGTGGGCCGGGGCTGGTTATTGTTGTTTTCCCGGTGGTGTTCATGCAACGTGGGCTTTGTTTGCAGCCTGTCAGTGCAACGGTCACAGCCAGTGTGTCAACCAGAGCGTGTGCGAGAAGTGCGAGGACCTGACGACCGGCCGGCACTGCGAGAGCTGCATCTCCGGCTTCTACGGAGATCCGACCAACGGCGGCAGCTGCCAGCGTGAGTATCCGCTGAGTGAAGCAGCTTCATGGAGCTCCTCCGGCTGTCATGTCTGCCTGCAGATGTTCTCTGCAGCTGATGCTGACAGTCGGTCAATCAGAAAACAAATCAGTCGTCCGTTCCTTCAACAGCGTAATTGAGCGTACCGATATAAACACAGCCACTCTGTTTCTCTCTTGTTGTCGGGATGCTCTAATTCCCTTTGGAATATATGTGTATTTATATTGACTTAGTTCTACATCAGTGACGGCCATAAAGCAGCCGCTCTGCATATCTGCATCTTGTCAGCATTATGCACTCGTTGTCTATCTTCTTATTTCTGCCTCCTGCTTGCAGCGACGCATCCCATTAAAGACATGTCCTACTTGACGTCTAATCGTGTCATTCTTTACATCACTTTGACTCAGCGGGCGTTAATGAGCGTGTAGCGTGGCTTGTTGTTCCACCAGCTCTCCCCCACGCTGTTCACAGACTTCCTTCATCATTTGCAGCTGTTTGTAGCGAGCGGCTCAGTGATCTTTGATGAAAGGACGGCTCACATCTATACAGCTGTGATGGTCCTCAAAATCACCAAACGTACATTTGGCATCTGTTCCCGGACACACAGTGTCTCTCGGGTCAGCTGGGATGGTCGGGAGCCGGAGCTTTAACGTCGGCTCTGGAGCTAAGCTTCTGGATTTATTCCCTTCTTGTCCTTTCCTTGGAGAATGAGACACTTGATGAGACAGTCAGGAAAAGCAGAGTTACCATCGAGCTTTTCATAACCGTGTCAAAGTTCATGTAAGACAGGAACAGCTGGTATTCAGTAGAAACACAAGTACTGTTAACTGAATCAAAGTGATACACGAGAACATGTGGACAGAAGCGTCGTGTTTCTAAGCACCAGAGTCCGTTTAGAAAACTTTACTGCATTCACACACAACATCAAAGCCATTTAAAGGAAGGAGCTCACGTTCATGCTGCATGAGAGTCAACCATCAACGTCACTGACTGTTAATAAAGTGTGCCGGTGTGTCTTCACTTAAAGTTTGATGTCTCGTGTCTTTTGTTCAGCCTGCAAGTGTAACGGCCACGCCAGCATCTGCAACCCCAACAACGGCAAGTGCTTCTGCACCACCAAGGGCATCAAAGGAGACCGCTGCCACCTGTGAGTCTGTCCCCGCCTGTCCCCGTCTGTCCCTGCCTGTCCTCTCCTGTCCCCGTCTGTCCCTGCCTGTCCTTGCCTGTCCTTGCCTGTCCTCGCCTGTCCTCTCCTGTCCCCGCCTGTCCTTGCCTGTCCTTGCCTGTCCCCGCCTGTCCCTGCCTGTCCCTGCCTGTCCCCGCCTGTCCCTGCCTGTCCTCGCCTGTCCCCGCCTGTCCCCGCCTGTCCCCGCCTGTCCCTGCCTGTCCTCGCCTGTCCTCTCCTGTCCCCGCCTGTCCCCGCCTGTCCCCGCCTGTCCCCGCCTGTCCCCGCCTGTCCCCGCCTGTCCCTGCCTGTCCCTGCCTGTCCTCGCCTGTCCTCTCCTGTCCCCGCCTGTCCCTGCCTGTCCTCGTCTGTCCCTGTCTGTCCCCGTCTGTCCCCGCCTGTCCCAGTCTGTCTATACATGGAAGATTTCTCCAAGTGCTCACAAGTGTTACCGATATGAGGGGAGGGGGGTCAGGCTCTCACATGCTATACTATTTCCACTGTTGCCGCCCCTCTCTCTCCCTCTCTCCCTCGCTTCCTCGCTTCCTCTCTCCCTCTCGCCCTCTCTTCCTCTCTTCCCCTCTTCCCCTCTCCCTCTCCTCCTCTCGCCCTCTCTTCCTCTGTAGTTCAGGTGACCTTCGCAGCATGTTGGTCATGTGACTGTTGGTCACGTGACTGTTGGTCACGTGACTGTTGGTCACGTGACTGTTGGTCAGTTGGATCACCAGTTGCACTGAGAGCCTGAAATGTAATGTTTTTTTTAACAGGATCTTGTTTATTTTTGGCGAAATATAAAATGAGACATTTAGAATAAAGCAACTTTGATTAAAACTAATTTAAAAAATCACAATTTTCAGCTTAGGTTTAGTTATTTTTCCTGATTTATTGGTTTGTTTGTGATTGGTCTGAGATATGTTTCTGGCTCTGGTACATGGTGTAACTCCGGCCATGTTCTTTCAGGAGCTTGCAGATGTTTGTGTGTTGTGCGGTTCAGAGGCGTTTCTATAAACTCTGGAACTTTACTTGTGTTCTTACACAAGCCTCTAGCGGCCTAAACTCGTGTTCTGTGTGAACTTCATTGAAATGAATGTGTATTTGCACACGTTTTCAAAAACTCTTTTTGTTAAGTGCCCAAAAAAACCCACTTTAAATTCAAGGATTTTGATTAGAAACGTAAATGTACAGAAACCTTGAAGCGAACATGCTAATATGTTTGAAGACTCGGCGCCTCTCTTCGTCTGGCGTCCAGTAATAGCAGCTGTTCATTAGTGCTCGCAGCACTAATCTCAACATGGCCTTCATCACCATCGGGCCCCAAAACCCATTAAATACTCGAGACAACTTTCACAAACCATCAGTGTGAAGAAGAGGCTGCTCTCTGTCAGCTTCACTCTCTTTCTTCTTCTTCTCTTTGTGACTGAAGCAGAACACCAACACCTCTCCCACTGTCGGCAATAAAGCCTCCTAATGTGCCCGTTTTCTTCTCTCTCTCTCGCTCTCTCGCTCGTTTGCCGTCTTCCCCTCGTGTTACGCCTCCCTTCCCCTCACCTGTCGGCCGCCTCCTTCTTTCAGGTGTGAGATCGAGAATCGCTACCAAGGAAACCCCCTCAAAGGAACATGCTACTGTAAGTGGAAATCCAATTATCGACGTGTGTGTGTGTGTGTGTGTGTGGTTGCATTACATTAACCGCTGAGGCCTTCCTCTTCCCCACTTGTTCAGGTCGATGCCGAGACAGTTACACGACTCCTAAATCAAAGCAGGTCTCAAGTAGTTTGATGTTTAAAAAGGGAAAAAAGAGAACCGCCCGAGGAGGAACAGCGCTTCTTAGAAGAAGTCGAAGGTGAAAAGAATCGACATGACAGTGTTTTTCTGAAGAATGGCGTGACGCTCCTTGAAGGGCCGTGTTCCTCTTCCTCCCCCGGTGCGACGCCGGTTGGATTAGTCTGCTGCTGCCGTCGTTATTCTTCCTGTCATCTATCATTACGTGCTGAGGAATATGATAATGTGGACGCTGTGGGATTCTAACTAACTGTGTCCTCCATGGCACATAGACACTTATTCCTCATTATTTTATCATTGAATAATGCATTTCTGAAGCGTACAGAAGGAGCTATAAATAATGGTCGACAAAAACACAAAGCTGTCGAACTAAATGGGTCAACTCGTGTCGTCCACTGCCGTTTAGTAACCCGCCTCTCTGACGTGCGTCTCGCAGTTTAAATGAATTTCATATTATTTATGTTCAGCGCTGACATGATCCGATGACATCAGTCAGCTGATCGTCAGGAAATTAATCTTGGATCGTTCCAGCATCTCAAATAAAAGGATTTGCAGTTTTTCCACATCTCTTAGATTTGATTGTAATCTGTAATCAACATATAAATAATCAACAGTAACTTGAGCTAAACTCCAAACATTCTTTGGGTCCGGCTCGGTCCGATGTGAGGCTTCGGCTCTCTGTTTTTTTAAATGACTCGTGCGGTTCCTGTTCTCCAGGTTGCTTGGCCGGTGGTTCACAAGAACCTCTAATCCAGACAGCTTCACACTCGACCCTGCGCTTCCTCTAATCCACAAGAACCTCTAATCCACAAGAACCTCTAATCCACAAGAACCTCTAATCCGGACAGCTTCACACTCGACCCTGCGCTTCCTCGAGTCCTTCGCGATACACCCGCCGCCGAGTGTGAGGTCGATCGGGTGAACGATTGTCGAGAGAATGAAAGGAGACGGAGAAACACTCCCTCCGTCTCACTTCGGTTGTAAATTGGGTTTTCGGGGGATTCTGACTGTTGGTTGATGACTCGGCTCTGGGATCCGGTGAAACCAACATTCAATATTAGCTTCTGCTGCTTTATAGGTCTTTAATGTAAATGATCAGATCCCATAAATAATATAAGTCATTTAGTATTTCACAGATTTTATATTTTAGTATTTTTCACATATTTTACAAATAATTTCCCCCATATTTTACTCATATTTTACTCATATTCTCCCATATTTTACTCATATTTTTCTAATATTCTTTGAATAATTTCCTAATCTTTTGATCTTGACTTTCATGAGGTTGCCTCTTGAATTCTGATACTTACTGTTACCGATCAAACGATCAATCAACAGTAAAAAATAATCATCAGTTGCGAGTAAACAGTTTAAACAGTTTAATGGAGAACAAAGAGCCGCAGACAGGAAGAGACTGAAGCAGCAGTGAGTGAGTGAGACGTGTTCGCGGTACATATCGAGCGTCGTTCTGGTGAATCTTTGTTTTTGCAGTGTTGTGAATATTGTTGAACGTCAGCCTGTGACAGCTCGTTGAGTCAAGATGTGTCTGCATGAGAAGAGTTCACCAGAGGCTGGAATAACAAGTGGAAATCATTTGGGTGGAGTTTGACTTTCTACACGTCGTCACGGTTGTTGTGACGGAGACGTCCAGCTGCTGTTTAGTGCAGGCTCGCCCAAAAAAAGTCAATCAATTTCAAAACAGGAAAAAAGAAAAAGGATTCTGGGTCGTTTTCCGCCCCGAGCGCTGTGTGAGAACATGTCCTTGTGTGACTTTCAAACTAATCGAGCTCTTCTTCTTCTTCTTCTCTAATCCCCTCCACGCTCAGACACGCTCCTCATCGACTACCAGTTCACCTTCAGCCTGTCGCAGGAGGACGACCGCTACTACACCGCCATCAACTTCGTGGCCACGCCTGAGGAGGTACGTCTCCGGCAGCGAGCGCCCGCCGCCGCAGCAGCTGCCGCTGTTATTGGATTAGAGATCGCAACGCCGGTGCAGGATGGCGACGATGATTTTCCCTCACCTCGACACTTCTCCTGTCGTTTCTTCACCAATTCAGTCATGACGATAACAGAGATTATGACATAATAGTAACAATAAGAAAGTCTGAATATAAAGTGCTGCTGTCCTGTAAACTAAAGGACGACGGCCCGGTCGTCTGCTTCGTGACGGTTCACTCTCCAGCGAGAGGATCTTTAAAGGTTTATTTAACTCGAGAACACACAAAGTCCCAATCTACATCCACAATAACCACGAGCGCCACACTAAAGACCGCTTAGAAGTGGCAGAGAGATTTTAACTCCAGAGTAAAGTCAAGCAGCGACCGCAATGATGGGAGAACTTCCCCTGTTGGTGCCGTTACAATCCGGTTAAAAGAATATAAACGGTATTGCAGTATACGATATATTACAGTATATCAACATGGTACATTTATTAAGAGGGGAAAGTCCCTTTGAGACTGAGATCTCATATCTACAGTACATAAAAAGGTATAACCGCATAATTAAACTGAACATTTTTATTAGAATATAACAAGCTACTCAAGAACTGGCACAAAGAAGCATGACTTCTAATAATATAAGAACACGTTGTAGAGTACAAAAGAGGAAATAATAAAATGAATGATGCGTCTACACGTATCACACAGATGTTTTCCCTGTAAGTGGAAGCTGGTCTGGTCCTGTTCACGCGGCTGCAGCATCTGGAGACGGAACAGCAACACGAGGATCTGATTAGATATTGCAGATGGTGCCCCCCCCCCCCAACAACAAGTACCAGTTTAAGAGCTGTAATCCCGTTGTGCTTTTTAAGTCAGGAGGAATAGCGTTTCGATGCGTCTCTTCTGTGACTTCATGTATATTATCCTGCAGAGACGTTACCTCCAGCCTTCTGCACGAGGGTGTCGTGTGATGTTCAGCAGGTATTAGTCAAAACAACAATGTATAAATTATACAAATGTAATAACAAATATTCAGAGCATCTTTACTCAGTCATCGCTAAATGTCTTTAAATGATAATTAACCAACGCTGCCTGTCAGCCAGTAAAGTAAACATCTCAGCGCCCACTCCAGGTTATCGCAGCAGATATCGCTGAACAACTCCCTCTGAATGCAAATCATTTTCATCATCGACTCCTGTTCAAACATTCGTGTTGCTAATGCAGCTTCCATTAGCAGTGTGGGGGGGGGGGGGGGCGGCTCTGCATTACTGTAAAGCAAAGAGGCCTTTTGATCTAGAAACACTATTTGTACATGTTTTTAGTGATTCATCCTCCTTTGCATATTAATATGATAGACCATAATAACACTGATGATGACGACGACGACTGCTCTCTGTGTCTTCTCTCCCTCCTCAGCCAAACCGGGATCTAGACATGTTCATAAACGCCTCGAAGAACTTTAACCTGAACATCACCTGGGCCTCGAGCTTCACCGGTAGGTCTCTGTGCATCACCCAACACAATAAGAGCACAACAGATCACCCCAAGACAATAAGAGCACAACAGATCACCCCAAGACAATAAGAGCACAACAGATCACCCCAAGACAATAAGAGCACAACAGATCACCCCCAAGACAATAAGAGCACAACAGATCACCCCAAGACAATAAGAGCACAACAGATCACCCCCAAGACAATAAGAGCACAACAGATCACCCCCAAGACAATAAGAGCACAACAGATCACCCCCAAGACAATAAGAGCACAACAGATCACCCCCAAGACAATAAGAGCACAACAGATCACCCCAAGACAATAAGAGCACAACAGATCACCCCCAAGACAATAAGAGCACAACAGATCACCCCAAGACAATAAGAGCACAACAGATCACCCCAAGACAATAAGAGCACAACAGATCACCCCAAGACAATAAGAGCACAACAGATCACCCCAAGACAATAAGAGCACAACAGATCACCCCAAGACAATAAGAGCACAACAGATCACCCCAAGACAATAAGAGCACAACAGATCTCCCCAAGACAATAAGAGCACAACAGATCTCCCCAACAATCATTCAGCAAGTAGAAAACACACTCTCTTGATCTAGCTTTTCAAATGTAAGGATTTTCTCCGAGTTCTCTGATTTACTTCATCGTCATTTGAAGATCTTTAGTCATTTACTGCAGTTTGAAGATGCATCAATCATCTCAATAATTTGCCTAAAAGGATAATCAGCAGATGAACTGATAATTAAAATGTGGTTGCAGCTGAGCACTTACTTAAGGTGGCAGCTCTCACGTGGAACGGTTCAGATCAGATTCAGCGTTAATGACGGCGGGACGGTTAAACCCAGGCGCTCGTTACTCCTCCTGCCATTTCAACATGTTTGGTACCCTAACCCTTATCACACACAGAGTGCTGTCATCTTCCATGTGTGCATCTCGTACAGATGGAAAATAAGCTGATGGTTGTAGTTTAAGTTCATCTTCTCTTGAGTTTAAATGAGACGGATATAAACCAGGGAGCTCGTTTTAGTCTTAGTCGATTAAGACTTTTTATGTTTTTCTTTTCTCTACTAACAGTTTGAGTAATTGATAAACACATGATTACTCTGCGGGGGAAGTATTCCTTTTATTTGTAAATCTCTAAAAAGTCTTTCACAAGCTCCTCATTCGTCTGCCTTCAGCTTGTGGCTTTATCCTGCTCGCTTTGTTGTCGTTGCCCTCATGTTTCCTCCAGCCTCCTGTCCACCTCCTCACATTCTGAGCTCTCGTTTCCCTCTCCGTCCTCCTTCTCTTCCTCTCTCTGTCACTCAGCAGGCACTCAGAGCGGGGAGGAGATCCCCATCGTCTCCCGGAGCAACATCAAGGAGTTCAAAGACAGCTTCTCCAACGAGAACTTTGATTTCCGCAACAGCCCGAACATCACCTTCTTCGTCTATGTCAGCAACTTCACGTGGCCCATTAAGATTCAAGTAAGGTTCGCCAGTACAGCTCCTTCACTTTGATTTGACGTCAGAACCATTTTGTGCTTCAGTACAATCAATTGTCATTTTCGCCAAGCTACGCTACTTATGATTTAATGCTTCGCTAAGATAAATGCACATGCTTTCATATGTGAGGAAACAAGACTATTGCAATGCATTTTAAAGCACATCCTGCTATGATAATTCACCGTGATTTAAAATGTAGGTCTAAACTAGTGCTGGGCGGTATGACCACAAATGTGTATCGCAGTATTTTGTAAGATTCTGGCGGTTTCACGGAATATTACGGTATTTTTTTTTTCCGCGTTAACGCATTAATTAAATAACGCCGAAAACTAACAAGAACCGGCCAGCGAGCGGTGAACAGCTGTTTGTGTTCCTGTTTCCTTCACTTCCTCTTTTCTTCACTTCCTGGTTCCTTCACCTACATTCCCCTGGGTCCTAAGTCCCTCCATGTACAGCTTCTTATCACCCTCTATGTACCAACGTACATTAAATACCACACATAGTACACGGTAATCAGCATTGCATATGTGTCTGACCAAAATACCCAAAAAGCATCCGAGGACCGTAATCGCACACACTCTTCGTATTCCAACACATCGAGGAAGAATATCGGACTGAATCTGTAGAAACTTTATCTCCATCATCTTGCAGAGAAACAAAGTTTCCGGCTGAGGCGATGGAGTAAATTGCTAGTGTTGCCACCAGAGGCAATAACAGCGGCTCGACAAACTTTACAATATATCGTCTTTTGATCTACGTTGGAGTTTTTTAAAACCAAAAAAATCGCTCTGTTCTTTAATGTAGCGACAGAGCTTCTCCTAGCTGTTAGCAGACTGTTGTGCTAGCGGGCTAGCTAGCTAGCTAGCGAGTTGTACCCAGCATGCCGTTCGGTGGTGTAATCCTATAAATGTACAATTATTAGTGTTACGAATTGTTTAAGTGTCACAAACTGTTGTGTCGTGGTGTTTTGCCGTGTTGAAGAGTGTTAGTTGTGGGTTATTAATTGTTGTTATAAAGTTATAACCATGACTAGGGCTCCCTCTCAATACACTTAAGACAACTAGCTCCGACCGTAGCGCGCTCAGCGCTGAACACAATATATTCTGCTGCCTGTTGAGCGACAGCAGTTGTTCCGGCTATGCACCGGTATGACGGTGTGTGAAAAATTTATATCATACGAGACATTTAAACCGGGATACCGGTTCATCCCAGCACTAGTCTAAACCACCGGAAACGCTGCACACTGGGAGAAATGTATTTGTAGAAAAAATGAAATACTTTTTAGTGCGCTGAAATCCTCAACAGAGGAGTCTTTGTGCTGCTTTAGATTCATCTCAACTGGCCAGGTTTAATGCTGGCCGACAGAAAGACACATGCAGCTGTGACGTCTGAGGTTTAGCGTCCACTGACGGTGTCGTGTTGATTCAGGGGAAGAAAGCCGACCGGTTCAATATGACGCTTGAGATCTATAAATGGGAGGCTTTGTGCTTTGACAACATGGGCGACGTCGGCGATCACTGGAATGAATGTGAATGAGATGTTACAGAAAAGGAAACTCACCATCACATGAACGTAGAAGAGAGAAACGTGAGAGAATTGATCTTCCTGGATTTATTATTTATTCATAGAGTCCAACAGTTTTAACAGTCTCGCTTTATTCAGCGCTGCTAATGTGGACATTTAGCCAGGTTCAGCTTTTAAAGCCAAGTCATGTTGCTGCTTCATGTGATGCACACAAACATTTCAGGAGCAGCGTGACTTACAAAGTCACACAGGCCATGCCGTCCTTAATACTCACCGACTGCAGCGCCGCTAATCACGCTGAGAAGATGCATTCATGCACTTTGAATAAAAGCATCTACAAAATTGCACATCAGGCCTCCTAATGTGCTTTCCTGGTCAGGGCTGTGCCCCATTCGGCTTCTGCGTATGCGTGCAAATAAATAAACGCTTACGTGCATGCTTGTTGCCCCGCATATTTTTCCAATCAAAGTGCCACGAAACTCGCGGCCACTTTTCACAAGACACGTTTCTACTCTATAACGGGAAACGTTGGCCGGTCAAAATGGCAGAACGTAAACTGAACCAGGCTCAGTGCCGAGCGGCTCACTGATGGAGAGAAACCTGTCCCTACTGAACGCCGAAGGCAAAGTCGTGCTGTCGCGTGTGTATAATGCCTGTAATATGTAATTCTATA
Source organism: Lycodopsis pacificus (assembly GCA_028022725.1). Lineage (NCBI taxonomy): Eukaryota > Metazoa > Chordata > Actinopteri > Perciformes > Zoarcidae > Lycodopsis > Lycodopsis pacificus. The sequence goes on along the minus strand of CM051701.1, from coordinate 1,433,865 downwards.
TTAATATGCAAGTGCTCATACGTGGTCATTCTGTGTTGTGTGAACATAGACCATGGTCACAGAAGATAGCAGGTGTCCATAACAATCATACAGCTGCACACCTCGGGATATTGTTCCGGGCCTGTTATTATTGAATTTAGTAATCAATATTCTATGCTCAGCTGCCAGTTTATTAGGTACACTTAGCTAAACTTCCCAACCCCATTTAAATCAACATGTGTATTCTAGATACCTCTCAGTTTAATGGAGTATTCAACGCCACAAACTACAGCCTCCGAAATGACCATTAAGTTCTCTCTAAAGCTGCGTCAACAAAAACAAGCCGGAAATAATTGTTCTCGTTTTATTCTGTTCTGGGACAGAATATTACAAATCAATGTAACGTGTAAACCAACGGGCTTTTGGGCCATTTGTGTTGAGAGAGAGAGAGAGAGAGGCAAGATAGGTATGTGATCAAACTTTGATGAATTTCTTATTTAGATGCACTGGTGCAGCATGAGATCAACACGGAAGATGCCGTATTTGAAAAGTAACTCCCCGATCACTTCTGGAAGTGATTTGACTGGTTGGCCCTTTGCGAAGCTCCTTCCCCCTTTACCCTCCTCCTCCTCCTCCTCCTCCTCCTCCTCCTCCTCCTCCAGAGGAGGGAAAACGTCCTGCCTCCATCCTCCATGTGAGGGCTTTTAGTCCCCTCTGCTTCAGACTGCCGGCCTCCTCTGGTCCACCGAAACCCTCCGTCTTGCTGGGTGGGATCATGGCGTGATCGCCCCCGTCATAGCGTTTCATTTGTCTTCCTCGCACTCATGCAGCTTTACCTTCATCAGCGAGGTAACATTTTCCACTTTTTGTTTTGGTTCTTTTTCTGCCTCCTCGTCTGCAAATCATCCCTTCTCAATAACAGCCCTTCTTTTCTTGCCTTTTGACTCGCTCTCCTGGCCTTCAGTGGTCTACTGCAGTTTGGTGTGTGTGTGTGTGTGTGTGTGTGTGTGTGTGTGTGTGTGTGTGTGTGTGTGTGTGTGTGTGTGTGTGTGTGTGTGTGTGTGTGTGTGTGTGTGTGTGTGTGTGTGTGTGTGTGTGTGTGTTGGGTATTCGTAGGCGGCTGGTAATCCAGCGGTTGGCAGGCAGAGATCGCAGTGTTGGAAAGCGGTTCATAAACAGCAGCGGAGCGAGGGCAAAGTGGAATGTTAAATTGAAACACATGCTGCATTCAGAGTGGGCAGTGTGCAAGCTAAGCTCTCTCTCTCTCTCTCGCTCTGTCTCTCTCTCTCTCGCGGTGGCTTCTGTTTGCCTTCACGTGGTTGGGCAGTAGCGTAGGAGCGGTGTGCATGCCATATGCAGCTGAGGGAGTTTGTCCATTTGCGTTGACTCCACTTGTTGCGTTCACCAGCCAAACTGCAGTCAGCCAGCAGCCCACTTTAATTCACATATTTTCTACCGATCGGATTTCATTTACGAAACTACGAAACACAGATGTTTGCTTGCAGGAATAACACGTAGATATAGTCATGTTGACCCACCACGATGGAGATCTTTTACGATGTTCGAAGTGTGTTATGTGACGGCTTCATTACCGTTAAAGCGCTCGCAACATCAAAGCAGCCAGATTACTTCTCCCACCCTTCTTTTATTTATTTATTTCTCCTGATGAAGAATGGATCTGAATTTAATGATGTTTGTAATGAAACGCAAATCCCAGACTAATTACGTTAAAGCGCTGTGATCTCCTGTTCCGTGCCTTGGTGAACATGTCATGATATGGTAGAGATTAGAACAGCCTCGAGTTAATGCCCGCGGTGGAGCAGCAGCAGCTGCAGCGCTCTGCGTCTGTGTGGACTCGTGGAGCCTGATGATGCTGATCACACACCGAGGTTGGAAAACACCGACCGAGCGCTTTTGTCAGCGTGCAACAGCGGCTGCTTATTATTTAAACGCTGGATTTAGAGTTTATGCAGACACATGAGATTAATGGGAATAATCCATCCAATAGCATTTAAACAGAAGTCTGAACCTCATGATGACGCGAGAAGACAAGTCCGAGGATCACCAGAGTCAGACGGTACATCATCTGGAAACCATGCATGTCTGTACAGAATTGAACCAAATGTCAGTCACAGCACTAGCTTCATGGTCTGGAACCACTGGAGGAGTAGAATGCTTTGATCGGCCGCTGACACAGAGAACCAGCTGAAGAGGCTTCTGTGGTAGAAGCCCTGCCTCTCAGAGCTCCACACAATCTTTGATCGTTCTCTAATCCTTTCATTTTCACATTCATGAGCACAGGAAGTGAGATATTCCCTCCAACCCGTTTTCTATTCATCGCATGATCCCAATTTGCACCTTTTAGAAACTTATTTCCAAAAAGTTCTCCAGTGCTTTGTGGCGGCACAGGGACTGTATGTTTTCATTGGTGCTGAAGTGATGAGTGGATCGGTCCTCGACACTCAACAAGCAGCATTGCATGAACTTGCCGGTTCCAGCCTCGCAAAACGTGAGGATTTTCTGCTTTTCTCTGCTTGGCATCACTATAAATTGGATATATTTGAGAATTGAGCAGCTAGTTGGACATAATGAGCAGTGGTAAGTCGTCCTTCCCCGTGTCTACATTGGAAACGACGGAGTTGAGGGTGCTGAAAACACGACATGTGAACTTCCCCTAAAATAACTCAAGAGCTGTTTAAAGCATGAAAGAAACTGAGACGAAATCAGAAACAATAACTTGATGAGACCAACATATCAAGATCCTAAAATACCGGCATCCCAAAGAGAGAGGGCGTTCTGTCGATGAAGACTCTTTGGAGAATAAGCGACGAATCGAAATATTAAGGGAGCTTCAATACTATCGGCATATTAGCGCCACGCTCTGTCCACTGCGGTGCCAGGGGATCGACCGCCGGACCGCCGCCGCCTTTGAAAAGTTTCCTGTGGGCGTGTTGGCTCCTGAACTTCTCTTCAGTGTTCAACAGTCTGGAGAAAAATGATCACACTGAGGATTCGGCGCTCAACAGTAATCAACAGCAACACATTAGCGATCCAGATGGCGCTGACTACACCAGTAAATTCGACCCAGCCGTCCCCCGTCCCCCCGTCCCCCGTCCCCATCTCTCCACAGAGGCCCTGCCTTTGGCCCCGCGTCACTGTAGCTTTACACACACATGACACCAAGTCTCTCGCTGCATGCATTGTACTTCCTGATCACATTAAGTATTCATATTGTAATCTGGCACACACACGGCTGCGTTTACCAGCTTGTGGGCCTCCATTCCGCTCCTTTCTTTTTTCTGCACTGGAATTGTATGCAAATCCCCGCTTTGCTGGGGAATAATAAGCAGGAGCGAAGATAAGTTCTGGTCCGAGGTGTCTCCTCGGAGAGAGGACGCGTGAGTGGAGTTCTGCTGCTTGGTCTGGAGGTGCAGCACCCTGATGCCACCAGAGGGAGGCAGTGGCGGGTTGTTGGGAGATGGTCGCGGCGAGACACTTTCAGGGGGTTGGAGGAGTAAGTGTGAGGAGGAGGAGGACGTTACCCCTGGCAACCTTGATTAAGACAGGCTATCGTCAGTACAATTGCTCTTGTGATGATTACACAGTGACTGTTTCTGCCCACATGTGCAGCAATGACATTTTTTCATATTCCCCCCCCCCCCCCCACTCTGAAGCTCGCATGTGTATGAGCGCATAGCGCTGACCTGTTTTAAATCTCCCTTACTGAAGCGTATTTCTGACGAGGCCTTCTGTCCCTTTCGTTCTTCCTTTCTTCCTTTCTTCCTTTCTTTCTTTCTTTCTTTCTTTCTTTCTTTCTTTCTTTCCCTTTTTGCAGATCGCCTTCTCGCAGCACAGTAACTTCATGGATCTGGTGCAGTTCTTTGTCACGTTCTTCAGGTGAGCAGCCCCCCCCCCCGTCAATTCACTTACTCCACACCACAGATGTGTTGATGTAGAAGTGGTGTGTGTGTGTGTGTGTGTGTGTGTGTGTGTGTGGGTGTGAACCCCACTGATGGATCACCACTGTGTGCAGCAGCTGTTATGTGAAGAAGCGCTGCAGCTCGCTGGTTTATAGGAGCTGGTTAGTTGTCGCTATGCACACAAAGTTCATTTATTGTCATCGTCCGACAGGGCTGAGCAACGCGACGCAGTCCCAAATTTGATGCATAAGAAAAAACACACAAACTTTATCTGAAGGATGCAACTCTTCTTTTACTCGAGCGTTCATGCACACACAAGCAGCTCCGCCTGCTTCTACCAGCTGCAGGTGAAGAGGGAAACAACGTGCTCGGGACTTCATTCACCTTTAACCGGGCAGCACATCATCTTCTACATCACCAACCTTTTTAGTGCCAAAGCGGAAAGTAGCTTTTCCTTCATGTAGCATGTTGGAGGAGCGCGGCCCCGTCTCAGGCTCTCAGGCTGCGCAGCAGAGGTGTGGAGCTTGGGATTAAGATTCACCTGTCAACGGTTCTCGAGGCATCTCCATATTTAGCATCCGTTTTCTACATTTGCAGCTTTTCCACCAGTTACTGCAGCTCTCAGCTGGCATGTTGCAGTGCGTGGATTAGCTTGGCGGCTAGCAGTCTTTTCCCTACCCATAGCTCTTCTACTCTTACTTGGTTTAGGTCTCTGCAGCTCCACACAGGGTTCTCCACACAGGGTTCTCCACACAGGGTTCTCCACACAGGGTTTGATTTCAGCCCAGCTGAGAGGCTACTATTGGCAGCGAGAGCAACGCGTTAGCGTGAGAAGTTAAGAAGCGCTGGCGTTCAGCTTCCAGCCTTTGAAGTCGACCATGTATGACAGTATCACATATAGACTCTATTCTGTATTTATTTATTCAGCAGATGAAATATTCAAACCCACGATTCCACATCATGGAGAGGAGATGGAAAATGTATTTGATGTCTTTTTAGCGTTGCACACATTCCTCCGTGCTTCACGCTGACAGACGGTTGCTTTAAAATGCTCGTTCAGGGTCCTCGTCAGAGCAACGCGTTGCTTTCTAAAGATGGAGGTCCTGGTTCTGCTGCTCGGTGCTGAACACGTGTGCATGTGCTGAGCTGTGATGAATCCCTGAACCTCTGATGTGTTATTGATTTATTTTTCTTCTTTTTAAATGTGAGGCACCACAAATTGGGTACACTAGTGTTTGATGCATGCTGCACTGCATGTGTGTGTGTGTGTCTGGTTCTGCTGTGGATCCTGTGTGTGTGTCTGGTTCTGCTGTGGATCCTGTGAGTGTGTCTGGTTCTGCTGTGGATCCTGTGAGTGTGTCTGGTTCTGCTGTGGATCCTGTGTGTGTGTGTGTCTGGTTCTGCTGTGGATCCTGTGAGTGTGTCTGGTTCTGCTGTGGATCCTGTGAGTGTGTCTGGTTCTGCTGTGGATCCTGTGAGTGTGTCTGGTTCTGCTGTGGATCCTGTGAGTGTGTCTGGTTCTGCTGTGGATCCTGTGAGTGTGTCTGGTTCTGCTGTGGATCCTGTGTGAGTGTCGCCTAGAACTCAGAGGAGGAATGTCGGACGTCTTCGTCTCCACAATGTCCTGAAAGACTTGCCGGCTTTTTCAGCTCGTACTGCTTTTATTGATCCAGCTGCCATGTACAGTATTTATATAGTGTGTGTGTGTGTGTGTGTGTGTGTGTGTGTGTGTGTGTGTGTGTGTGTGTGTGTGTGTGTGTGTGTGTGTGTGTGTGTGTGTGTGTGTGTGTGTGTGTGTGTGTGTGTGTGTGTGTGTGTGTGTGTGTACGTGTGTGTGTGTGTGTGTGTGTGTGTACGTGTGTGTGTATATACATGTATGTGTATATACATGTATGTATGTATGTATGTATATACATGTATGTATGTATGTGTATATATACATGTATGTATGTATGTGTATATATACATGTATGTATATACGTATATACATGTATGTATATACGTATATACATGTATGTATATACGTATATACATGTATGTATATACGTATATACATGTATGTATATACGTATATACATGTATGTATATACGTATATACATGTATGTATATACGTATATACATGTATGTATATACGTATATACATGTATGTATATACGTATATACATGTATGTATATACGTATATACATGTATGTATATACGTATATACATGTATGTATATACGTATATACATGTATGTATATACGTATATATGTATATAGTGTATAGTACAGGTAGAGACAGCTCTGATGGGGTTGATTTCAAATATAATTTTTTTTGCCAATACAATGATGTTTAATAACCGTATGTTTCAGCATCGATTGACTAAATCACGTCCACTCTTGATGCCTGTTTGTTTGTTTGTTTGTTTGCTTGTTGTTCAGCTGTAATAGCGGCGCTCTGCACGTGCCGCCTTCGCTCCCTCTGCAGATGAATGCAGAGGCTGCAGTTGCTCGCTCATGATGCTCTTATGTTCATACGCTCGCGTCAGCATCTGAATGTTTGCATGTCAGCATTCAGAGCGTGCAGCCAAGCAGGCAACGCACAAACACAGCGACCCCCCCCCCCCCCCCCCCCTCTCTCTCTCTCTCTCTCCTTACCTCCTTACCTTTTTTATTGCCTTCCCTTCTTCCTTTCTTTCCTGTTGTCTCTTCACCATCTCCCCCTTCTGTTTACTTTCTCCTCTCCCTCTCTTTTTCCATCCCTCCTTCACTCATCATTTTTGCATCCTCCCTCCCTCTCTCCACTTTTTGTCTCTCCCATCCTCCTTATTTCCCTCCCCCTCATGCTCTCCTCTCACTGTCCTTTCATCTCCTCCTTCTCTTCTGCTTCCCTCTCTTCTGTCCCTCGCTCCATCGCCCTCTCTTCCTCTCCTCTGTTTTCTTTCCTCCCACCTCTCTCTCTGATTTGCTCTTAATCCCACAGCTCAGTCTTGTGTGTGCGCTGCCTGCCGCTGATTGAGCGCAGATGAGGAGACCTGAAGTGAGCGAGCTCGCAGCCTTGTCCCTGTTTGCTTCTGGTTCTTTGGAGCGCCGCATTGTTTGTGTTTTGCGGGGGAGGGGAGGGATGCTAATTAACGTGGAAATTGTTTGCTGTTCTTCACTCCCGACTTTCTCTTTCTCTGCGTCTTAATCTCCGTCTTCCTTCGCTCCCGGTGCTTTCTCGCTCCGTGCCATGTTCCCCTGTGGGGACAGATGAAGGTGGTGCCGGCCCGTTATCTGCAGCACCAGCAAAGATTCCCCCACCAGCGTTCTCCAGCCGCAAAAACAGAAAACACGACGCATTAAACATCAGCAGGAACAGTAAAATGCACTCGCGTGTTCACGTCCAGCTGTCCAGCAGCTTCTCACCTTCGGCTCGTTGAGTTGAATCGACGCTCGAAGTCAGGAACCTTTTCATGACTGTCATACAAACAGAATGTTGTCTAGTTGTGCAAATTAAATGTTTTCTTCCAGGCCTGGAAAGAATCTCCTGAGAATTAAAAAAAAAAAAAAAAAGATTTTTGGAAATGCCATGAAAATGTATTTGTGCGCTTTTTCTTTTTTTCACTCAAACTGTCACATTTTTAATTTAAAACTTGGCGGCTGCTAAAGCGAGCATCCTTTGAAGTAAAAGTGACCTGAATGACAGATTTCTTGGCTGCATAAGTCCAAAGTGCTGCATGGAGGATCATAAAGTGCAACTTTTTGAACATTGCACAGTGGGACAGATATTGCTGTCGTGGCCATTTTTGAAGTCTAACTTTTTACGTCATCTCGCCTACATCCTTCACAAAGAGAAAAGTCAAAGTGTGTTTGTGTGTAAGTCGTTTATCTGGTTCATGAAGCCAGCGTTCAGCAAAGGTGCAAATGAAAGTGAGACCTAACCGACTCAGTGTAACGAGTCTTATGGAATGACTTGTACCCTAATGTATAATTCAACAACATCAAAATGATGAAACTACTCTTTAATGTCCTTTTCAGCCAAGTGTTCATGTCAGTCTGGCAGTGAAGTGGATCCGGCTCCTTGTTGTGGGACCAGATCGTCTTTTCTTTTTGATGGGTACATTAAAGTAACAGGAATGAAACTAGTCCCCGAGCACACTGACCACTCGTTGGCGCTGCGGCGCCTTTTATAAAAGAAGAACTTGACTTCTAATAGTCAGCGCGGCACCGACACCAGAACATCCTCTTTTCCCCTGAGAGATGTCCTCGCTGCCATATCCAGCGTTCTGCTTTGCACTTACATCCAACCAAGTGCCTGCGTGTATTTGTAGTCCGTGCCTGGTCCCAGAGAACCCTTCATGCTGGCGGTGTCACCAGTCAAAGATACTCGAGTCTGAATATTGAAGAAAGAATAGGTTCTGATCCAAGTCCATTTTAAACCAGGCGGCAACCCTCTGCTTGTGAAGCCAGTGGAAGTGTCTTCAACCTGTAACTCTTCTAATGGCCAGCAGGGGGCGAGCAGACGAGTTAGGAAAAGGAGAAGGACTCGACTTGTCTCTTGATTTATTACCTGAGTGAACATTGTAAACACGAGTTCATCGTCTCGTTCTCTCGTTCAGGTCTGTGTGTGGATGGAGTGGTTGGTTCACTGTTGTTGATGCTTTGAGGTGGACCTGGGACTCTGGGGCCCACCCGAGTTCACACCTCAGCAGAAGTCGTGGAAAGCCTGACACAGCTGCTGGCTGAAGCCCACAGGAGCACATTTAAGAGGATAAGTCAGCTGGTTTTATTATTGTACTTGTCAAAAAATCCCTTGAAAAGACCAAAATAAGCAAACAAATTGATCCTACTAACAAGTATTCTGTGTAGTTTCGGTTTTGCGCCACAAATCTCCATTGTTGTCCACAAAGCATTCCTGTAAGAAGGCATTAGTGAGCACCTGGTGACCTGCTCCTCATAGCGGTCCACATGAATGAGCGCAGAGCTCCATCAGCACCTGGCAGCTCCAACACCCTTGAAATGTCATCCTCTTCCAGATGAATTATTGAAATACAAAGCCCACTTAATTATCTTTGTTTACGTCCCTGTGCAGCGTGTTTTTAGAGTCGGTGGTTCCTGCTGGGTTGCCGGCTGTCTGCACAGAGGGGAGACGTGAGTTGGTTCTGGGCAGCAGAGGCGTTAAAAGCAGGTTGACGGATTCTTTACTGGTTTTGATCTGTTGTGATTTTGAGTATCAAAGCGCTGCCGTCACAATCTACCCGACGATGAATTCTTAATCGCCCCGAGTGCCGGCGTCGGCCATCAGCACGCAGCAGCGTTCTTCCCCTCGCAGGCCTCGTTCTCCACCGTTTAGCTCGTTAAAGCGGAGCGTGATTAGTGTGGTCGCTCCCGGGCCTCTGGAGTCGCTCTCCACCTCACCTCTGCCTCCTCCTTTGCTTTCCTTTCTCTGATCCTTGTGCTGGAATGAGACCTTCAGGACAGCGCTGTTGCCTCAACTTTGCCTGAATTCAGTTATTTTGAGGGGGAAATAAATCGTCTTGAAGCAGCTTGGGTCACAAAGGTACCGGTCCTCCGAGAAGTGGTCTAAAATCAAGAGCACAGCTTCAATTATTCATTCGTGGGGAGAAGTCTGCAACTTCTGCCAGTTGCACTGTCCGTCCATCGGACTGCTGCTCTTCTCCTGATTTTGCTTTTGAGGATTCAGCATCTCCCATTGACACGCATAGTTAATTTACACATATATATATATATATATATATATATATATATATATACATATACATATATATGTATGTATTTACACACATAGTTCAGCGTGTGGGTTCATCTTATTGAGGAAGAAGTCAAAGCTTGACCAGCCTCTCGTGCACACACATCATCACATCAGTGGGGCTGACGAGCCGTTCAGTCATCAGTGGAAATGACATTTCAACAAATCCATTTCTCATTTTGACTCGTTGGATTAAGATTTCTGTAACGTTGGTATCAGTACTTCCCTTTTCACTACTATAGAATAACTGTTAAAGATATCTACAGCTGAACTACCACATGTGGAAAGAGGATTGTGACGAGTTCATTTATTTTATTTCTCTTTCAGACATCAGACGTAGAACGTCAGGTTCATCCATTTCAGATCTCGGTCATCTTCACCTGGAATGCTGGATATCTCATGTCATCGTTTACCAATACACTTTCCACTAGTTACTATTTGACTCATTGTCCGATGTGAAATGCAATTCTACATATCTCTAATCGCCTTACCATTCCAAGCCGATCAATAATTACATTTTGAATGTAATATTTCATATCTAGCATTCCGTTCATGGCATCGGTGATGTAGAAACGGGTCGATGTCTGCAGTGAACATTTTGAGAGAACTGAGTTGTGCAGATGCCGATAATTGGAATTGCCACGAGTCCAAAAACTTCATGGATATTTTGGCTTGAAATGATAAAACGTCAGAATTGACGACCTGTAATTCAGTTTGAACAGAAGTCAACGGTAAACATTTACTGGTTGTAGTTCAGTTCAAGATATCGTCAGTGAACATTTCCACTGGTGAGAAATGAATTGTTGACATCAATAAAGTTATGAATACATTTTAATTAATAAAGTTATTAATCAATTTAATTAGAATTGCTACCAGTCAGAATTACATTATAGATAAAATGACTTTGAATTATAACGAGTCAAAAAGCAATTGTTGACACCAGTTACTATTACTGCTTAATGTTAGGACACACACACACACACACACACGTGCGGCCTGGAGCGCGCTGCCTCGCTGTTTCCTCTCGCGCTCGCCTGTTTGTACACACGCGTCGGCCTCCATCAGCATCACCGGCAGCGCTGACGGGCGGCTGATTGGTGATGGACAGCAGGACGGTGTGTGTGTGTGTGTGTGTGTGTGTGTGTGTGTGTGTGTGTGTGTGTGTGTGTGTGTGTGTGTGTGTGTGTGTGTGTGTGTGTGTGTGTGTGTGTGTGTGTGTGTGTGTGTGTGTGTCTGCAGCGCAAACAACCGAACATGAACCTGAGCTGTGATTTTATACAACTGTCGAGCGGATCAACGCAAATGTCTCTTTCTCTCTCGCTCTAGCTCTCTTTATCGCTCTTTTTCTATCTCTTTCTTTCTCTCTCTCCCTCTGTCAAAACAGAATTACAACTAAAACATGTGCCTCTTACTCTCTCTTTCTCAGAGAGAGAGAGAGAATTCAAACCCTGTCCGCCTGTCCTAAGGGGTCTCCCCGGGCCCTCAGCAGGGGCAGCTCCAGCCCTCCTCTCCTCTCTCTTCTCGTCCTCTGTCTCCTCACTCGCTCCATCTATATCCGAACCTTTGTTGGTCCATTGACCTCCCTGCCTTGGTTTGTCTTTTTGTTGTGCTGCTTCTCTCCACCTTCTTTCTTATTCCTTCCACATTGCAGCCGTCTCTTCATCTTCCTCCCCTGTCTGCCTTCGTTCTCGCTGCCTCTTTTTCTTCTATCTTGCATTCTTTAACACTCTGTCTGTGTATCTGACCTCGTTGTCAGGTCATCAGTGAGATACAAGCAGAAGATGGAGCAGATAGAGGGAGTGCAAGAAGCCGCCGTGGCTAAACCTCCCCCCCCCGATAGGCCCGCGAGGAGCTGAAAGCCGTCCCGGTTAATAATGCACGACTCGGATCAGTCGGTTTGACTCGGCGCGTTCACCCTCTGCTGCTCCTCCTCTTCCTCCTCCTCACCTGTAATGAGCAGGGAGGAGAGCAAAGGGAGCGTGAGCAGGGAGGCCAAGTCTCTCCTTCCCACCGGCCTCGTGTGTCTCGAGTGCTACGGATCTCTTGAAGGTTTGTTCATCGCTTATTTGTTTGCAAGCGTTTGCTTCTGTTTGATGGAAGAGCATCGTCCTCGGAGTCCTCGTGCTCCTGGCCCCCCCGGTTGCAGGATTGTGGAAAAGGCCCTTTTATTGGCTGTGGTCTGATCTCTTTGCCTGTTCAGAATGAACGCTGCGTTGGCTCGACGTGCTCCAGCTTTAGAGGGAAGCTGCTCCTTTATTCACCAATCAATTTCTAAATCCTCCTCTTCCCTCGCTTGTTTTCGTCCCTCTTTCACTGCAGCTTTTGTTTTTTTATCGCCACTGCTGCGTTTTCCACTAGATCACATCTCAGACAGCCTCCCCTCCCCAACAAACTCACATTCAGCAAGCCGTCAGCCTCGAACGGCTTCCTACAGGTAGATATCAGTGCACCCATTGCAGCTCCAGATGTTCAGTATAAATGACGTGTTTTAGCACAAAAATTGTCGCAAAGGCTTTTGTTTTCTTGAACTCCCGAAAAGGGCAGTTTTCAAACCAAAAGCGGCCGTTTTAATTAGCCGTAAGCCTCTCGTCTCAAGAGGTGGAACGATAACTGTGGTGGCAAATTTAATTATCTGTAGCTAATTAACATCCATGAATTGGCAGTGGGAGCGATGAACAAGGCTGTTTGAAGAAAGTGCAGTTCAACCTGTTCACGCCTCACTGCAGCAGCAGCAGCAGCAGCATGCTTCTGCTTCTGCTGCTCCTCAAGCGGGAAATACATCTTTAGTCGACTAATTAATAAGTTGATGCAATCGACAGATCTACAAACAAAGAATCGTGCAAATGCAGCACTTTAAATCTTGTTCACCAACGACGTGCTCTTAGGTTTCTGTCAATCAGCATGAAAAACAATCAATTAAAGAAGTATTACTTGACTAAGACAGAAAGCTGCTAACCTGCCTCATGAGGACATATTGCACTGAGCTTTTGGTCTCTCCTACCAGAAGAGAATCTAGTGACTGCTTCCCAGCTCCTATTGTGCTCGGAGTGAGTAAACAAAGAGATTCATGCAGGAATTTGTATTCTGCGACATGTTGAGCTCTGCTTCCATCTCAGCTGTGTCAGAGAGGCTGCAGTGTCCCGCCCCCCACAGCGCTGCAGGGCTTGTAACGGTGACGAGTGCCGGCCAGAACCGGACCTCCGAGCGGCTGAGCAGACAAACTTATATCCGCCGTAGTGAAACGGAAAATGGCGTTTGGCTGTCGAGCAGGTTTAATTTCCCACTCTGGGGTAAAAGCCAGCGGCAGGATTAGTATTCAGCAGAGCCGGTCCGTTGCTGTTTGCCCTGTGGCTGTTGTCTGGCTGTCAGGTTAGCCAATGACACGTCAGAGCTCACCTCGGCAGCTCGTGGATATAATACTCTCTCTTTCCACACTGCAGTCCGCCGCTGACTGGACAGCTTCCATCACCTGTAAACCTGCCGCTCAGGACTTCTTCTCGCCTACAGTCACATAATCCTACTGTGGACCTACTTTACTGTGTTCCAGCACTAAACTAATTCAACATGCTGGCCATTGTAGCAAAGGTATCACTCAATATAGTATCAATATAATATCATTTATTGCAAAAAGTATCCAGTATTTCTGTTAAAGTGGAAGATGCTGAGCCTGGAGATCGACGTGTGTTAGTACACTAACAGGAAGGCAGTCCAGGCCCTCAAGTCTTACACGCAAGGAAGGAAGTGTTTACAAAGCATACGCGGCTAAATCATAAAAAGAAGCCGAGATGTTTCGACCACTGTAGGTCTTCGTCAGGGCGTTTAACAAACGGACACAACGGGTGTGGCCTCACCTGTAGTACCAGGAACCAATGAGAGGCAGCAGCACGACCTGGATGATGATACGACGCCTGAAACAGATTTTAATTGATTACACTTTGGTACACATGTATAACAAAAGCTACATATCGGAGCATGTTGTAGTGAACGTGTTTAATGAAGCACATACTGCCTTTTGTTGTGAAGTCATGATGTCATCATGATAAACCAGATTGTGAAAACAAAAAGAATCGGAGAACACAAACATGGTTTTTTTAACTCGTCATTTGCGGAGAAAACGGCATGTTTATCATCATCTCATTTTAAAAATGTGTTTTCAACATTTCCCTAATTAGCTGCCCGAGAGGAAACTTTCTTTATCTTTAAAGATAAAGGCATCTTTAAAAAATAGTATTTTTATGACTAATTTGCAGAAACAGTTTTTGGCCACTAGGGGGGGGGGGGGCATAAAATAATTATAAAAAATAAAAATAAAAAAACTTTCATAAGGGAATCCACATATCTTTTGCCAGCCAATGTGAAGCACACAGATGTCTGACATGACATGTCTGACAGAAAGAGTTGGCAGCAGTGAAGACCGAAGCCAAAGCAAACATTCCTGCCTTCAAAACATTCAATAAAAAGCTTCGTAAACGCTTCACGAGGTCAGAAATCCATTCAGCATGTTCGTTAGGCCTTCAGGACAATATGATGAAGCCTCAAATGCAAACAGAGCAGATTGTTTCCATGGAAAACTGCACAGGATGTACTCATTTTCGTTCTTTATACATGTATTATTCATACATGTATTCATACCTGATGCACCGCATCATTCTGACACGGTGCCTTTAACCTCCATGCCGCCGCTGCATCTCCGTCTGTTCTCAGTGACACCAGAGAGTCCATGTGTTGCTCTATAGCGGCTGCAAGCAGAGACACGACGTAACCGCTGCGTGATAAATCCGTTACAGTGCAGCGCCTACACGTACCAGCATGCATTGCACTCGAGCGTCTGGCCCCACAGAGTCCCTGCCGGCTGTAACCTCTCCGCTGCGTTCCTTGAAAGTTCTTCCTTCCATCCGCTGTCACATCTGATGACGCCACTGGATGCAAGAAGAGCAACAGATTTCATAGTGAGGAATTCAAATGCTCTGACCGGCCACGTTTACCATCAGCACTGATTGTGCATCCATATAAAAGGTGGCAAAATGTGCCTTTAATGCGACGGCGGCGCTTCAGAGGAAGTGCGATTGTTGCGGGCGCTTCTGGTGAGGCAGCGTCTGCCGCTGGATGTTGATTTCTATTACCTGGGTGTGATGAGGGGGGGGGGGAGCTGAAGCCTGACTAACTTGGCCCTGCCTCATCACTTTACTTCCATATCTGTCTTCCACCATTACTGTCCTTTTCCCCTCTGTCCCTTTGTCTCTCCTCCTCCTCCTCCTCCTCCTCCCGTCCTTTGTCCGTCTCCCCTCTTCCCTCCCACCCCGCTGGGCAGGGAGGCCTTTTAGATGAGGGGCTGATATCTCTTCACGCGGGTCGTTCGTCAGCGCCGTGTCGCTCTTTAAGCAGACCAATAGGTTGGCCGAACGGAGACTCGTCCTCGGCCGGGACAGATGAGGGTTTTTATATTAGAATGGGTGAAGGCATTTAGATTGGAACGGTGGTGAAACATCTGCAAGGGGTCTCGCTGGGAGGCCCATGTGTCCGGAGAAGTTCTGCCTCAACTTTGAGATTCTTATTAAATGGAGTGTGAACATGTTGTCTTCTGTCAGGCTCAGTGTGGGTACATGGCGCTGTGAGCTATGTGAACACAGGCTGAATGACTGCAGGTGGATTAGATGCTAAATATAACTGCTGAGATGAAGCCACAGCGGCTGCATTGACACTTTGTGTTACGGAGATGAATCTTCAAGTGTAGTTAGTTTTTATTGATGTGAAATGTAGCTCATTAGTCCCGAAACCCAAAACACACGCACTACATTCTTACCCGGGTTATTGTGTCTCATTGTGACATCGTGGTTCGGATGTTTTGCCGAAAGGAATATCTGAGATGACGTTTGGATCGCTGGTGTTCGAGCGTTTTGCCATCATTGCTGCTGGTACGTTGCTCATCAGCAGCCCGGCGCCAACACCGACGTGAGCTGCACGGAGGAGGTCCGAGCCGCAGGGCCGCTGACAGGAAGTATATATAATCTGTAGTACACATTTTGGCCTCACGAGGGAGCCTGAATCAGAGCTGTGTGTGTGTGTGTGTGTGTGTGTGTGTGTGTGTGTGTGTGTGTGTGTGTGTGTGTGTGTGTGTGTGTGTGTGTGTGTGTGTGTGTGTGTGTGTGTGTGTGTGTGTGTGTGTGTGTGTGCAGGGATGGGGGTGTGTGTGTGTGTGCAGGGGTAGGTGTTGACACACCGAGCAGCCGTGTGTCTGATCCACCAGCCTCCCGATCCTCTCGGCGATATCGTGGAAAGTGCAAAGCGCCGTCTTCCTCCCTCGACAGCTGCCTCCTTCGTCTGGCAGGATTTCACACTTCCACCTCCAATGTTGTGAAGCAGTGACATCATCAACTCAGCTATCTGGTGAACTGTGGCTGTGGAGATATTTTTAGTTGTGATTCTATATCCTGTTGCAGAGCAGGCTGGGTTCGATGCAATGTTTCATCTTCTGTGCTTCTTGTAGATGGAGTGTTGGATAACTTTAGAGCAGTTCTCTAGTTGTAAGTACAGTGTAACTGCGGTGAAATGTTCAAACCGCAGCTCATTAATGAATAACACAGACCGACGTCATCGCCTCCTCTGCCGAGCGCTGGCAGACGAGAACACTCGTGAATTCAACAAACAAGAGAGAATCTGTGCTCATTGGTTAATCTACAGCAGCGGTTCCCAAAGTGTGGTGCGCGCACCCCCAGCTGCCTCTCGGGGGTGCGCGAGAGGAAAAGTGTAATGGCGGTCTGATGGTGTAATAATATTAAATATAAAAAAAAAATGTAATTTTAATTTAAAAAGTGGGATTTTTCACAAAATAAAAACATGAATTATAAAATGTCCCTTCGCCCCGAGCCTTTCCAAGCCGACCTAGAGCCGGTCGCGGCGCACCGCCACGGGGGAAATGCGCCCGGCCGGGGCCAGCCGAACGGGGGAGAGGTCCCGCGAGGGGATCACACACTTGGATTGGCAACGCAGATTCCCCAAAGCCACAGTGCGTGGTGTGCAGTGAGGTTCTGGCTCACAGTCTGAAGCTCTGATTTACGTCGCCACCTGAACACCAAGCATGCCAGTGCAAGTCTAAAGCCCCTTACATATTTTAATATCGAAATTGGAGGAGTTACAAAACAGCCAAAACAACTGAGTCTCATTCATGTGTTGGTCTATAAATGACGCACTGCGAGCTTCATATCTGGTCAGTTACCGCACACAATCACTGAAGACGTGAGCTCACCAGCTGCAGAGAGATGGTGGAATGTATGATTGGTGAGAAAGAAGCAAAAGAAAGTTGGACGTGATCCCGGCGTCCAACAACACCGTGTCGCCGCATCGATGCTTTGTCCGAAGACATCCTGGCTACATTAGTCGTCATTAATTGTAAATGAAATGATAATCTGCCTCTGAGCCTGTGCGTGTGTGCTCGCATCCGTATTGCTCTTTAAAAGTGACGCCTTGTGTAACTGAAAGTTATTGAAACTTGTTGCAGTGTTTCAGGGCGTTTTCACACCTTCAGTTCGTTTGCTTTGTTCTGATTCAGGGATTCATATGATACAATGTTGCAGTTGCCCCTTTGTTGGGTTTGTGTTCACACTGCAACATTTAACAGCGGACTACATCTTGTAAACTAACGCCACGCGCGAGCAAACTGTTCTCTCATTGGTCCAATTTCTATGCGGCTATAAAGGCTCTGTTGCTTTTTAAAATTTTTTTTTATTAAGGGGGGTGCGCGAACCCGGTCGGGATGTAAAAGGGGGTGCGCGGCCTAAAAAGTTTGGGAACCGCTGATCTACAGTATGCCTGGAACTGACGTCGTCGTGCACTTCTTTGGCTACAAATAGAACCTCGGCTGCCCCACAGTGTTTGTCGCTTCCCTCTTCAATAGTCGGTCTTTGTGTCCCTCTTTGATCGGTGTCCTCCTGTCCCCGTCTGTCCACAGCTGCTTCCTGTCCCTGCTCCTCGTGGCCGCCGTGGTTTGGAAGATCAAACAGAGCTGCTGGGCGTCCAGGCGACGAGAGGTGAGTCAGAGACCCACGCCGACTGCAAACATTGACTTTGGCTTCTCTGGTCGGTGAACCAACAACCAGCAGAGCACAGATTGTGTTTGTCTCCATTTGGGCCGCCGTGCAGCTGCTGTTCACCTCTGGAAGTATAAAGATACCCGCGGTGACACCGCGACAGCATCTCTGCACGACAGCTACAACATAAGTCACAGACATGATTCACTTTGATGGGTTTTGCTTTTCAGAGTTGAATTTTAATTGTGTTTTCTTAAATAACCAAGATTTATGATCAGAAAACATTTTGAATGGAGAAGAACAGGAACACTTTGTCTGGACTCTACTGAAATCAGCAGGACCCCCCCCTGTATCGGTCTCCGTCCTTAAAGGGGAATGGAACGAGCAGTGGGGATATCAAAGACGATGGCTGAATTGTAATTCTACTTTCTTTTGTGTGCTTTGAATCCAACTTGTACCCTTGAAACAACCCACTGTTCTGTGTGGAAGCTGAGGAAAGAACAGATGCATAGCGAGCTCTCCCATCACTCATTTAACCGCAGCTGTAGTGTTCGGTTCTCTAACAGGCACAAGAACCTGGACTTGGTTTTGTTGAAATACAAGAACATCTGACCAGTATTGTTTGAAAGCGCTCTCAGCGGTCCAAACAGCTTCCACGTCAGGTTAATACAGAGACCACGCCTCGCGGAGCAAAAGGGTTCCACGAGCAGACGGGTTCTTAGTCTCGACGGTCAAAAAGCAGAATATACATGCAGATAACACACGCGGGCCGATAGTCCATCAGAACCAGTCACCCTCGGTGTGGTGCTGGACGTGTAGAGAGTTGGGCTGAGTTGCGGCTCTGGACTGAAGTCTGGTTCAGTGGATGCTGCTCGACACATCTTTAACCGTTTCATGCCTGCTTACGACCCGTTGAATCGCTTTGGCACCTTGACGACGATGTTCCATTCAAAATATCATTGAGAAGAAGTACAACACTTAAACTTTGTCCTTGTGTGTTTTATGAAACATCTCTGTTGTTTGATGGCCTCCGGAGATGAACGTTGAATAAACACTTGAGATTGAAGCTCTACCTCTGCACAGAGCCGCGGTAGCTGCTTCTACTCTTTATGCTAAGCTAACGGCTGCAGCCTCGTGTTGGACAGACGATATGAGATTCGTATCGAACGTCTTATCGTGCAAGCAAATCAGCTCTTTTCCCAAAATGCTGAACTGTTCCTTTCTTACGGCTGGTCATGTTCCCGAGGCTCCGTCCTGCATGGGACCAGTGCTGCCGAGCGGAGCGCAGCATTGATTTCCTGTTCTTTTCATTATCTGCGCTCGTCGTCGTATATTTCTGAATCAACCGGTGATAAATCCGTGCTGCTGATAATTGGTTCAGTACGAACAGTTGCCCCGCTGAACAGAGATGAGTGAACGTTTTAATTACTGGAGCAAAGACCAGAAGAAGAGATGTGGAGCTTCAATCTGTTCTCTGGCTTTGTACTCGTACTAAACGCCGTCCGTGCTTTTATCTCACGCCGGCTTGATGAGCCAAAGAAAACCTTCAATTACATAAATGTCATTCAGCATGAAGCCGTACGGATGCTGACCAGGACATCAGCGTCTCATGCTCATCAATAGATTCTATTCATAGAAACTGTTATTTGGCTCGTCAGAGCATTTAGTAGAATTGTGTCTTTTTCAAATGTTTCTTTTATACTCGATATACAGCTAAAACTATATTATGCAGAATCCGAGACATTTGCAGGTGTTTCTTTCCTATCAAGTCATTTATTAATCAGATTATTAACCCTCTATAGATGCATAAACGAGGTGCATATTCATGTAAACCTGCAGATGTGAAGATATTCCGAAGTTCATCGACATCTATGGAAACCACCGGCTTTCATCCTGTAACAGCGTATTTACTTCACGCTGTTGGTCGTTGAAGGTGCTTCACTGAGGAGCAGAGTTCACTGATGGCTCAGCACACGCTGCCAATCACTGTTTGAACACAGGACGCCAACGCAAGCTGTCAAACCGAGGGAAGCCCTGCAGGGCGCACACAGGACAACCTGACGATGTTCAGTGAACAAAATTAGGTAAATCCATGAATTCATGTCGTGATTCTGTGGGAGGGGAAGTCGTGCGTCGTGCTGTCATATCTTTGAATCAGGGAACGAACTCGTCAGATGTGTTGTGATACACCGCAGCTTTTAAGCTTCGGTGGCTTTAACCTACTTTTTAAAACACACACACACACACATACGCACACTCACGCGCACACACTCGCGCACGCACACACGCGCACTCACGCACACTCACGCACGCACACTCACGCACACTCACGCACGCACACTCACGCACGCGCACACACGCACACTCACGCACGCACACACGTACACGCACACTCACGCACGCACACACTCACGCACACACACCCCCACACACGCACACTCACGCACACCCCCACACGCACACTCACGCACACATACACACACGCGCACACACTCACGCACACACTCACGCGCACACACACGCGCACACACTCACGCACACACTCACGCACACCCCCACACGCACACTCACGCACACATACACACACGCACACACTCACTCACGCACACGCACACGCGCACACACTCACGCACACATACACACACACACACACGCATACACACACGCACACACACACACCCCCACACACGCACACACACTCACGCACACATACACACACACACTCACGCACACACTCACGCACAGACTCACACACACGCGCACACGCACACCCCCACACGCGCACACGCACACCCCCACACGCGCACACGCACACCCCCACACGCACACACTCACGCACACACTCACACACACGCGCACACGCACACCCCCACACGCACGCACACACTCACGCACACACTCACGCACACACACTCACGCACACACACACACCCCCACACACGCGCACACACACGCACACACACGCACACACACGCGCACACACACGCACACACACACACTCAAAGTGCTGATGGACAGAAAACGGGCATCCTGACAAAGCTCCCGTGTGATTGGTTTATGCCTCCTAAGACAAAAGATTTGCTGCTTTTCATGATTTTATGTCTTTCTTGGTCATCGTCAGTAGCTGTGATGGTATTTTAGTCTGTAGAGGAAACAGGATGAGATGTTCGTAGCCTGCAACATGTCATGAGGTGCTGGTTGGCCTGCTTGATGAACTTGTGTGGTGACGTCTGACTGATTGAGCTGTTTATAGCGGGGCTAACGAAGGCCATGTGGAAACTATGGAAGTGATGTTGCACATGAAGCGCTTCCTCCCTGAGAGAAGTGTCGGCGTGTTTTGATGGTGCTTCCTGAAGGGGTTGAACCACCTTGTTGAATGAGCGGCTGAAAGGTTTTGTGCACGTGGGCGTGTGTTCCTGTGTTGTGCTTGATGTCGGTTTGGGCTTTTTTCCCCGCGCTCGTCTCGCCCACTTGAAGTGCCTTTCGGCTGTAACCTCGCCCAGAGTGCCGTCATCGCCCTGACCCCCGGACCCCTCTCAACGCCCCCTTCACCTGCTCCCACTGCGCCCTCTCACCATCACTCAGCCACCGTGGTCCAGCTGGACCTCTACAGGCCGGCCTTTAGACAGAACCAGCTCCGGACCTTTGTTGAGAGGGGGGGGGGCAATAGTAAACTCCCCAACAGAATCTGCTCGGTGTCCCCTAAAGCAGATCGACACGGGAACATGAGTGAAATGTAGATATTTACATTCACAACATGACCTTCAATATATCAGACCTCTATGGAAACAGCACAATAATGGCTCGTATTAGAGAGAAGTCGGACATTATAACGTATCACCGTTACAACGCCATACATCATAAGAAACGTTGAATTTCTTCGATAGTGATGGAATCTATACATGCAACATTGTTCCAAGTGTTGCCCAAACAATAGTTTGAGGCTCGATGCGGTGTAAGTCCTGAACTACTTTCTCTCTTCAACCCTCTCTGGTCCTCTCTGGTCCTCTCTGCTCTGGTCCTCTCTGGTCCTCTCTGCTCTGGTCCTCTGTGGTCCTCTCTGGTCCTCTCTGCTCTGGTCCTCTGTGGTCCTCTGTGGTCCTCTCTGCTCTGGTCCTCTGTGGTCCTCTCTGCTCTGGTCCTCTCTGGTCCTCTGTGGTCCTCTGTGGTCCTCTCTGCTCTGGTCCTCTCTGGTCCTCTCTGGTCCTCTGTGGTCCTCTGTGGTCCTCTCTGCTCTGGTCCTCTGTGGTCCTCTCTGCTCTGGTCCTCTCTGGTCCTCTGTGGTCCTCTCTGCTCTGGTCCTCTGTGGTCCTCTGTGGTCCTCTCTGCTCTGGTCCTCTGTGGTCCTCTCTGCTCTGGTCCTCTGTGGTCCTCTGTGGTCCTCTCTGCTCTGGTCCTCTCTGCTCTGGTCCTCTCTGGTCCTCTGTGGTCCTCTCTGCTCTGGTCCTCTCTGGTCCTCTGTGGTCCTCTCTGCTCTGGTCCTCTCTGGTCCTCTGTGGTCCTCTCTGCTCTGGTCCTCTGTGGTCCTCTCTGCTCTGGTCCTCTGTGGTCCTCTCTGGTCTGCTCGGTGTAATCAGCCTGCAGGTCAGTAGAAGTGACTTCCTGTCAGGTGACTGTCGGTCTCGGCTTCCCAGCTGTGCTGACCAGCGCAGAGTTTGGTGTTTTTTACAGGATCTGGTTATTAAACGGTTCATTTTTAACTGACTTTTAAAAGGTTTTGATGAAATATCACAATTAGTTTCCTGACATTTTGTCATTTACACACAAGGGCTGTGGCTGTGATGAACAGCCTACTTCTGATGCCTTTCAACCGGCTGGCTGTGGGTTCAGAGGGTTGAGGTCACATTCTGACCTCATACCTTCATTGTTCTTTTACCGAAGCATCAAACGTAAACGTGTTGAAAGGAACCGGAGCTGTGGGACTGAAGAGAGAGCCTCTCTGAGGGGAGTCCTGATCTCGGTCCTGCACAGTGAGAGCCGGAGCGCTTAAAAACATCTCCAAACGTTCTGTGCATCATTATTGGACCAAGCTTATCAAAAGCTTGAATTTTTCTTGTTTGTTTTCACGATATTAGCCATTGATCGAGCATGGCTTAGCACATGGCCAGAAACCATCATCACATCAGCCTTTCTACCTTGAAAGTTTATTTCAAATCAACCACTAGAGAGCGCTACAAATCCCCCAAAATGAGTGTGACATAACTCAAATCTTCACAAAACTGGCAGGATATGTTTGATGACGATGTTTAACCGCGTGGAGCTGTTATAGGCGTAAACATGTGGCTATAGATCAGTGAGTTTGTCACCAAACTTGCTGAATATTTGTACTTATGCTGTTGAAACATTTTCCCAAAATTGGCAAGAAATATGACAAAATGACTGAAAGGCAGCGTGGTTGTGTTGATGAAGCCAGTGTGGGATCGTCTCACTTCTTCTTCAGACGGATTCTCTTCCAACTGAGCCGCTGAGTGTTTGGAGCCGTTCATCGCTGCTTGCAGCTTTATTTGTTGTTACTTTCTGATTTTGACCCCATTCTGGAAGTCAACACGACTTTCCTGTCTTTGTTCTCATAAACAACCAGGACCAACATCGATTCTACTGAAAGTTACGTTTCTTTTAAAATGCAGAAGTGATGATGGAGTATCTAGGAATAAGAGATACAATGTTAGTTATGTCGTGAGCGGCTCCTGTCGCAGATGTCGAGTTGAGTTAAGGCTGTGATTCCTTTAGGAATACTCACACACACACACACGACTCATAACTTGAGCAATGGAGAATAATTGTATTACTGCTCCAACATACAAACCGTTATGATTTTGGACTTTTGGATTTCTCGCACATTTGCAGCTGTGAGTGACGCGATGCATCGTGAGTGGTAACGGTGGAGGAGACGCAACGTTTCCCTGGAGGACGGGAGGAAGAGGACGCGTGTGATTGTGCCAGAGGAACTGTGCGAGGCTCATTTCTTCTTCCAGCTCTGGCTGTAATTACCTCGTGGCACTCATGCAGAGAGGCACACAGTTCCACGCAGCAGACCTGCTTTCCTCGTGACGCATCGTTTTTCGGCGAGCAGAAAGCTAATCATGTTTTTTCCAACGAGGCCGGCTCTCTGGTTGCAGGCGCCTGCTGTTCTGACACCGGGACTGGTTCAGGTATTTTTCGGTTTCCCTCGTTCATGCCGTGTTGCTCGGTGCTTGCATCAGCCCAGCGGTGACACGCATTAGCAGCAGATTATGCCCACAGGCGCCTCACTTAGGCCCGGTGCCGTGACACACGGTGGCCGTTGCATTTAGTTTGGGGCGTTTTCAGGGTTGCAGGACTTCAGGTTGTGGCCCTGGTCCTGGTCCTGGTCCTGGTCCTTCTTACCTACTGGCTGCTTGTCATCTGACGTAAAGAGTTGCAGCCTGTTGTGCTGTCTGTCGCTGTAAGTGGCTCTGGGTAACAGAGTTAGCTTCAGCTCTAAGACGTAAATGTCACTGTGAGCTCTTGCAGCAGAAACACCACTTCAAAGCAACTCTTTCATTATTTATTTTGTTTTACTGACAAAACCTGCGTGGTTCCGTCTAAATGACGACCATTAAGAATAACTACATATAGATAGATAGATAGATAGATAGATAGATAGATATAATCTCTATCTTCTCATTGATGGTCTTGTTTTGCTGTCAGTGTCCAATCGAGGGAACAGTATTCAATGAGACCGTTTCATAGTCAGTTGAAAGTTCCTTACAATAACTTGAATCCATAAACAAGGCTTTCCCTCCGGTCAGCAGCTGGAGATATGAATGCTTTGTAGATAATTGTCTTTGAAAGTGAAAACCACACGAGTATACAAATGGAAAGGTGGACATCAAATCAGAACTTGAAACCACATCACCTTCTGTTGCACGCTTATCATTCGCCTTTTCATTTTGAACCTGAAAGCGCTTCCTGTCCTTTGATGAGCCCGCATCCGTTTGCATGTACTGCTCGTACAGTAACGTCACGTTTCCTCCGTTATTGACTATCGACGTACAACGCTGGAACATGAACATAAGGCTTCTCCTTACCTTCTTAAAGTCGTGTGACTATCCTACAATGAGGTGACTGTTCCCACCGTGTGCTGAAGAGCAACACGCTGTTTGAGTCCGTCTCTGTGGTTGCACTCGTCTATAGTTCTGATTCCTGATGGTTCAGTTCGCCACGATTCATTTCCGACTCCCGTACGGTCGTACTGACAACTGTTGTGGTGAGTAGAACCGGGCTGAGGACGGCGTCTGAGGTTCCTCTCTGTGGTTCTCTGGAACAACCCGGAGCCCACCTGCTGCTGCCGGTGTGCTGGTTTGAGTGCGTTTCAAAGCGTTGGGTTGCATGTTTTCCCTCACGTGCGCGTGTCTGCCTGCATCTGTTTGCATCTCTGTGTGTGTGTGTGTGTGTGTGTGTGTGTGTGTGTGTGCTGTCTGATTCCTTTGAGACCCGGCAGTCCCTTTGAAGGAGCTGCCAGATGGCAAAAGGCAGACCCAACCACGGCAGCCATCTTTGGCCCTTCAGTCCAAAACAATTCGAGCTCTGTCGGTGCTGGTGGATTATTCCTGCGGGAACATT
Source organism: Lycodopsis pacificus (assembly GCA_028022725.1). Lineage (NCBI taxonomy): Eukaryota > Metazoa > Chordata > Actinopteri > Perciformes > Zoarcidae > Lycodopsis > Lycodopsis pacificus. Next base: position 1,408,623 of record CM051701.1, on the reverse strand, counting down.
TGACGACAGTATGTTTTAGGTGGAAGAATTCAGACTTGTACACGTTTCTCCCCTGACTTCAGTATTTCCATCTTTAAAGTGATGAAAGGAGGAGCAGAGCTTTCTCTCATCAGCAGCCAACAGTTCCAGGATTCAGTCACATCTTCGCCAGCCCTGCAACAGACAAGAATTACAGAAGTGCATTGTTTTGGAATACAGATGAGCACGCCAGCTGATTGGAGCAGAGATCCAGCAGAAGCGTCCTGTGGCGCGGTGATATATCATGATGCAAAATACTGTAATAACGGCGGCGCTTTAACGCTGGCGTGCTCTGCCTCCGGGACAGACGCTCTCCTTTCACTCGACTCCATTGTGGCACCGAAACCAGCAGGCGAGCTTTCAGCACCTGACCGTGCAAGAGTTGAGTCGTATGTATTGATTCATATTGGGGCAGTAAATAATGCTAAATACTCAGTCTTTCATGTTCACAGTGTTCTTTCTTTATTTGCCTCACACTGTGAGACCCTCCTCTCCTGCTGTACCCCCCCGACGACGACGACATGTGTGTTTACCCCGACATCCATCGTCGCCCTAACACAGACATACATCACACGTAACTTGACGTATATGAGACACTTATTGCGCCCCGAGGTATTGACTGAAATGCAGAATGCGATAATGTCTGATCGGTGCCGCGGCGTGCCACATGATTAACTGAGCTGTAGATTCTTTACACTTCGCCAGAGGCGGGCGGGGGGGAGGAGGTGGGGGGGGGAGCGGCGTAAACGTCTCCAGATACCCTCACATATTTATTACCCTATTAAGCTGCCCCCCCCCCCCCCCCCCCCGCCTCCTCCTCTCACCACCGCCTCCCTCCACATAAATATGAATGTCAAGGCCCCCCCCCCCCCCCCGTTAGAGATTCCTGCTATTATGTCATAAAATGAGTGGGAAGCTGCTCAATGGCCTGTGATGTGTAAACTTAACTTTTTTTTCCTCTCATCAAATGTTTTATAGCTCAGGTTGTGTGTTGTTAATGAAGTGATGTGCAGAGGTGCAACTCCCCCGAAAAGTCTTCTCTCTCTGAAAACACACACACACACACACACGCACACGCACGCACACACACACGCCCTGTGTCGATGAGCGAGCGGCCAGCGCTTCCCTTCTCCGTGTGATGGTTCTGTGAGGGAGAGTTCAGTCGGCACATAAAGGTTAGTGGAGAATAAGAGCAGATGAGAGGAAAGATCAGAGGAGTGTGTTAAACAGTTCACCTGTTCAAGAAGCACCGGGTGCGATGATGTCATCTTGATCGTGAAACGGTTTACGATGGAAACCATAAATGTACCGTCACAAGTTTCAGGTCGTCTGGCTTGTTGTGGGCCTTGCTGGTCCTTCTGCCGGTTTGCATTTGATGATGTCAATGAAGTACCTACGAAACCGTTCTGTCGATTAATACCAGAAAATCTACTTCCAACTCTTTGTTTCAATGAACACATCTCAATAGAGCTCTACCTATGTAGGCGGATAGATGCACAGTTCCCCACCTGAAACACTTGGCTGCATCTGTCATTATCTTTCTGCCGGGTCGCAGAGCCAGCAGGCACACAAAGAACCTTCTGGGGAACCTCTAAGCGTCCTCTAAGGCTCCTCTCCAGCGTCTCGTTCTTTGGGTCACTGCCCAACGCTCGCGAGGGTCGGCGCGTCGATCGTAGCTCTGATGGATGGAGCGCTTGGCCTTCCTGCTCATTTCTCTTCAATGATCTGGTTCATCACTGCTGGAAACCGCCTTTTATTAAAGAGCTGATTTCATTTCTTCCTTCTTTAACGTTCGTTTCTGTAAGTCACACTTTGTATCCCTGAAGTACTCTGCTGAATACCTCCAGTCAGTAGATAAACTTCACTTTACACCAGATGAGTCCATATCTGCTCTGTGAGGTGCAGAGGGGGGGGGGGGGGGGGGGGGTCAGAACTGCAATAAAGTAGTTTAACGGCTTCGTCCTTGTGTCCGTGCCCTCTGCCACCGCAAACTGCTGACAGTCTGTTTTTTGGGCGGGGGCCGTGTCACCGAGCCTCGTGCCCTCCTCTCCTGTCTGCCCCCGTCCTTTCACACCGTGACCTCTGACCCCCGTGCCATCGCCGACCCTTTCCGCTGCTTTCAGCAATCCTGCTGCTCGTGCACGTCTACCTCCTCACACACACACACACACACACACACACACACACACACACCTTCAACACCATCACTTAATTTGACCAAGAAAAGTCCCTCAGTGAGATTTCAAATCTTTAATTGGAGTGCACTGACCACAACGTAGCAGCACACAGAACAGATAACATGCAAGTTACATGGAAGAGAATTATAACAACAATACAACAACAATGATACAATCAGAAGGATCATCAGGTGGTAAATGTACGGCTGTTCTACAGAGATATGTAATTAATACGTGCATACACATGAACACCGGTGGCAGCAAATTGAAAACCAATCCTAGATGTGACTCGTCCATTGAATAAAAGTGCGTTAAGTGTTTTCGTACGTTAACCATCCTGTCCTGGTGAACCTTACATTGAGGGTCTCGATGGATAAATAATCAATAAAGACTGATTCTTAGTTGTAAAGGTTCTGAACAGTCACGGATGCTGACGGATGTTAACAGATACGACATGTTTACGATCAGGCTGGCAAACTGGTTAAGATGTGCAGTAATGGAGATGAGTGTAGAATAGTGAGTATTTCATCTGGCTACGTCCTCCCACTGGCTACACACACATCCTTGTGGAATTTCCTATTGATTGAAGCATATAACACAGGCCTTCGTCACGCCGTTATCTGGCTTCATGCGCTCCGTTTCTCACCGTACACGTGTTTGCATCCCTGTACAGCACGGAGCAGTCGGTAATGAACCTCGGAGGCATTTTTGTGAATGGCATCTTCATAGTCGGTCGCTCCGTCTCCCTCAGAATCCTTCCCAACGCATTAAACATCCAGCGACTTCGCTCACACACACACACACACTCCGCTCGTACGCACCGCCTCACGTGCACCGACGTCTGCAGCAGATGGTTTGGTGTTGAAGCTCAGTAGAGTGGGAGAGATCGGCACCGAGTCCTGGAATACAATGACGATCTCGCTGAGCACGCACAGTGGAGCTCCACATCAAATCAGTTTCCGGAATCATCCGGAATGATGAGGATCCTCTCACACCAGCGTGGCTGCTCCTGAACCCGCACGCTCCGGGTCCCAGAAGCAGATGGCTGGATGTGAATGCAGTTCACACATGAGCAGGGAAGGAGGGAAACAAACAACTTTCCACCTTCACTGTGCAGCTGTTACGCCCTCACCGAGCACTCCGCCATCAAGCTCTGTAGCACATTATCATGTTAGGATGGTGTGGATGTTCAGTGTGTTCCACATCACAGTCCAGAGAGTGGATGAGTGGATGAGTGGATGTGTGGATGCCTCCCCTGATAGCAGTTTGATACACAAGGCCCAAACCTGATGTGCCACATGTTGTCATTCTCTATTCCAAAAAGATTACGGCGATAAAACTGAACTCGGCAGAGAGCGGGAAGAACAACCCATTGATAAGTCACGACAGCCTGATCACAAGTCGGAGTAATTGAGAGTTTGTGCCGGGCTTCAATAACTCCCCGAAAGAACAAACTGCTGCCAAAACAGGTGCAACGGCTTGTAGCTGAGTCTCAATGAAACACTGATCAGCACCGATGACGTCATTGCAGCGATTTCAAACCGGACTCCGTAAGCACAACGTAACTATATATATATATATATATATATATATATATATATATATATATATATATATATATATATATATATATATATATATATATATATATATATATATATATATATATATATATATATATATATATATATATATATATACACACACACACACATACAGTGATTTGCTTCAATTATATGCTGGACATGTTTTCTTGTTAATTTCAACAAGACACGAGAAAGAAGTCGTGCATAATCCCTCGACTGTTTCTCGGTCATCAATTCATCAAATTTGAGTAATTGTCCGATTGGAATTCATTCCCCAAATGTAGAGACTTGTTGCAGGTAAAGTTTAAGCCAGTCTAACTCTTCTTCTCATTTGCTCATTAAACCATTCTTCTCATTTAAGGCCACTTGATGAAAAGGCATCAGCGCCGGTATTAAAAAAGCAAATGGAGAGATCCTTGTAGAGCCGGGAAGCGTGATATTCTCGGCCTCTTGAAAGAACTGTTGTAATGCTGTCTGAGGCTGGAGGTGGATCACTGTTACCATTGTGCACCCTTGAAATTGGGTTCAACCATGCCAGCACTCAGTAAGAATAATTGCGCCCTTGGAGGCAGATTCCTGAGGCCGTGGTCTCTGTTCAGGCTCAGCGGTACAGTGAGCTGCGAAAGTGCATCATTGCTTTATGAAATATAAGGAACTCGGGACTCTGCTGGCTGTTGGAGTCATCCCAGCACTTTATTAACTACTCTGTTACTGTCACTTGTGGGTCTTGCTCTGCATGTGAACAAAATGCTGATATTATCCCCCCCACTGCTCCTCCCTCTCTCTGAAGCACCGGCACACTGAAACCAAACGTTTCATAATGATTGACTGCGCGACGGAACGCCACGTGGCTCTCCGGGGGAAGTTGTGGTGTAAGAAATATGCAGGTGATGAATGTTCTATCATTTAATAGCTTATTTTAGCTGTAATGGGGGTGTGTTTGTCTTCTGGCAGTCTACAAATGAAATCACAGACTTTCTGCCTTTTTGGCAAACAAAGGAAACGGTCTAAGAAGTTGAGGAAGAAACGGTTCATTGAAGAGACGGATGTTTGTCTCATCGGGGATGTTAGGACCACAGGCTGTATAAGAAGTGGACGTAATCATCGTGACGTCGCCCGCTGCTTTGTGCACCGCCGTTATGAAGCCTCAAGTTCGGCGCTTTGGCCATCGCCATCTTGCCTTTTTGCAACCGGTGAACGGAAGTGACCATATTTGGTCTGCTGCAGGTGGGAGTTTGATCGGTCAAAGTGACCCCGCCCCCGTTCTGCCCGCCCCCTCGTGCCGCCGCCCCTCCCACCTCCCGCTCTGAGCTGTCGACTCCCCCACCATGTTCTCCCTGCAGCGTGCTGCCGTGTGACTCCGCCTTTTCTCGGTGGGTTGATGACGTAGACATCTGTGCCCCTCTTAACGGGCCAGAGCTGTAGTAATGGAACATGCTAATGTAGTCAATTAGCAGCGAATACAATAACCTCTCCAGACATATTATGATCACTGGAGAACTCGTAGTCCTTATAATGTAATGATGTACTACATCATCAGGAAATGTATTATCACAGGATCAGATTTTATTACACTTTCACTCCATTTAGAGAAACATTTCATTAAATCCTCTTATTTCATTTGCTCGTAACTCTAAAGAGCTGCCCATAAAAAAAAAAACAATACTGCACTAATTCTCTGCAGTTCCCCGAAACGGCATTAAGCCGTAAAAAATTATGATTTTAAAGCAAAGCTAATGAAAGTCTGTGCTGCAGTTCTGAGATGATTGAACAGTAAAATTCTCCCTTGAAACCATTGCTGATCCGACCGCATGAGTCTGAAGCAGCTTCTAAATGATGCAGGACAGAACACTGAGCAGGGAATTAGACCTTTCAAGGGCGCAAGTCAATAAAATATTGTAAGAGCAATTGTTTTTTATCGGTGAGCTGGAGGGACGCACGGATACAAATATCAGGCCGGTACTGACTCAAACAGCAACGGGGCAGATCTATGCAGTTCAGTTCTGTATGTGTAAGCTATATCGATCATGTACTGGAACGTGGATTCCTGTTTGTTCGCTGGCGTACGATTTATAATTTGCACATGATAACTTTGCCAACAAGGAAGCTATCGGCGTTGCCTGAGCTGCAGATCATGATGCAAATGAACGAAGGACATGCGGACATGAACGGGAAAGTGTTTCCTGTGTGCGGAGGCAGCAACGTCAACGCTGTTCTTTGTAGCGCTGTGAGGCCCCTGAAGATTAACCAGAGCGATGCTTTAAGATTCCAAGAGAGCTGCCTTCCATCGCCTCCTCTCTCCTGAGGTCAGCGGTCGCTGCACCACCGCGCGGAACAAAAGGCTTACTTCTGAGGTGATCAATCCTGAAGTGAAAGGCAAGGAGAGAGGCAGCAGTGAAGGTCACTCGCACAGGAAGCGAGGAGTCTTTGGGAGCACATGCATCCTCCGCAGAGAGGAGGCCTCCGTAATGGTTTCCTCCGCATCGTCAAGCTAACAAGAGTCTCCTCGGGACCTGACAGGATGCGGATTCATCAAAACGTGATGAAAAGGAATCTGGAGCCTCTGCAGCACTGGCAGCCGGCTACCTCTGCAGCGGTGTGAGAAGACCAGCGAGTCCAACGAGGAAACGATGAGCTGCATGCACAGAATAGACGGCGAAGAGTACTTATACTGTGAACAATCAAGATGTACTTTGTTATCGTCATGTGTAGTGTTCATGAAGGCAAAACAATTCAAGTGATTAGGAAATACAATCTTGACGCATCTTGTCATTAGTAGTTTTAATGATGTATTGTAAACAGGTTAAAGTTCTAATATCTCTCTAATATCCATTTATGTTGCTGTGAAAACATCTCCTTCAAGCAACTGGACTTATTCAAGTTTCTCACCAAAACTACATTTTAGGAGATCACATGTGAACACATCATGATCACGTTATAATTTACCTTTACCCAACACTAATGTTCACCGAACAGAGCCTGAACGCATCATAATATACCTGAACGCAACCTTCGTTGGTTAGCCGTTAGCGGTGCTGCTAACGTTACTAGCTCTCCTCCTGTTGGTTAGCCGTTAGCGGTGCTGCTAACGTTACTAGCTCTCCTCCCGTTGGTTAGCCGTTAGCGGTGCTGCTAACGTTACTAGCTCTCCTCCTGTTGGTTAGCCGTTAGCGGTGCTGCTAACGTCACTAGCTCTCCTCCTGTTGGTTAGCCGTTAGCGGTGCTGCTAACGTTACTAGCTCTCCTCCCGTTGGTTAGCCGTTAGCAGTGCTGCTAACGTTACTAGCTCTCCTCCCGTTGGTTAGCCGTTAGCGGTGCTGCTAACGTTACTAGCTCTCCTCCTGTTGGTTAGCGGTGCTGCTAACGTTACTAGCTCTCCTTTGGTCAATTTAAACACGTTTTGGTTGTTTACAATGAAACATTATCAGATCAGTGAACAGAAAGCATAAATGTCCTGATCACATATATTACTGAACATTATAACGATGTCAGTAAAACTTGATGGTTCACGTTAAACTGTGTATTTAATCCACGGTTCACGTGCCGATCCGTACGGATCACGACACGTCACACCACCACTAGCCTGAGCGTGCGTAGGTTGGTTGCATTGTGGCCTCTTCCCACGTTCTGTTGTTTCAGCACAGCGGTGGTGTGTGTGTGTGTGTGTGTGTGTGTGTGTGTGTGTGTGTGTGTGTGTGTGTGTGTGTGTGTGTGTGTGTGTGTGTGTGTGTGTGTGTGTGTGTGTGTGTGTGTGTGCGCACACGTGGCGTCTTTGTCTCTCAGAGTTCCCAAGATGCTCCTAAACCCAATAATCTTACCTCCACAGAGATGGTGCATATAATTAGAGCTTGGATCAGCGCCAGTGTCTTATTGCTGACGATGTGCAGGCTGGCATGTGGTCCCGACCCCGAGTACACTGTGGGTGACACCCCCCCCCCCGTGGTGCAGGGCTTATGATAAGCCCACAACCTCTGTCAGACCCCTGCTCCCTTTTGATTCTGTTTCATCTCCTCTTAGACGTCTTCACTTGCTTTACTTTTCATTTTCTTCATCTTCCCGCTGCTGCCTCATCATCGTTCACTTTGTTTTAACCTCACTGCACCTCTCCCGTCACTCTGAAGTCGAGCTGTGATTCCTCTGACGACTGCTCACTGTTGCAGATTTGTTCACACTCACAAAGCGTGTGATGTGTTGGAGGTTAATCTCGGCACAAGATGGAACTCCTGTTTTCCTTTCATCTGTGCGTTATAACAGCGAGCCGAGTCTCACGCTGCTTCGTCTCTGTATTAACCTCTTCAATACGTGTTGCAACTGAAAATCACAAGTTTCATCACATTACGATATTATATCGATTCTTAAGACAGCTTAAAAAGCTTATAGGATAATTGCTGATATCACAAAGTTTTCCACGATAAGATTTTCGATTTGATTCAGTTCAGTTCCTGCGATTGATACGAGATGATATCACAGCCCCATTTCACACATTTACATGTAAGCAACTAGAATATAATTTGCCAATTGTATTACTTGGTGCTGCCGTGGGAACTTCAAAACAAAGGCGCTTCTTAAAAGACGAGGATATGTGTCATTATTCACCGGCGATCGTTGAATTGATATGAGGATCCAGATCGACGTATCGTTGCAACTGTGCTGAGGAATTGGCATGTGAAGCGGGCAGCTCGCGCCGTTGGCTTGTGATGAGTCCAAACACAGCGTGAGAAAGAGATCGGATGTCCTGGACCGTTGGATCCGATCCAGCCTCCGTTGTCCTGAAGCGTCGATGATCTGAGCGCCTCCAGGACTCCTCGTCCACGTTGGCTCTCATCCGTAGAAACCTTTTGTCAGCTGCTGCTTCCAAGTTCAAGAATGATGAACACCTTCATGTCCGTTTACTGCCGAACACAGACTCGGATTAATTAAAGAGTCAACGTACAGCATAAAGACGTTGTTTCAAATAATTAAAAATAATGTAAACTGCTCAGGTTCAGCAGAAGATGTATCCTTCTCTTTCTTGCTTACATCTGCTGTATTAAAAATGAACCTTTTATTTGAACAAGAGGGTGGCAGTGGCACAGTTTGCAAAGAATAATAAGCACAATTGAAAATAGAGAACAAAACCACATTCACACAATACAACGTGGTGTCGGTTCTGAGTGGAAACTCTGGCACTGACCCAGCGTATAGAACACGGGGATACGTTTAAAAACACAGAGTTAGGGGTGTCGAAGTCACAATCGCACAGTGGGCACAGTGGGCTGCATTGGTTTGGTTCATATTTTAGATCTGACCAGCAGACGGCAGCTGTTCCAGGTGTGAGTCATAGATCAGGAACAAAATGTTTTCACAGCATCTGCGTCAGAAAACCTCATTTCTAAGGCGGCTGACTAAACACTGTTTTTATTTAAAACACATCTCTGGAGATGTGAGAGTGGCTTAGATATTAATGCCGGGCTTTGGTCCAGTAACGGCTGATTGTCTACTCGTACTCCGTGTTTTGTGTTTTTAGGGTCTCCCGTCCTCACAGATCACTCGCATTAAGGCGTCTTGTCCTCCGAGTGTTTGCTTCACACGGAGACGTGTGAGCGCTGCAGGAAAGTGCTCTGAGTGAATTCATGTTTAGGGTTTCCATTGTTCCGACCACCTCCATCTCATCCCGAGCCTTCTGAGGCTTCTTTACTTTTCATTTCTCCTTCTGCTGTTGATCGGCCGCTGCTCTCTGATGGCGTATTGATCAGCACGGTGGACGAGGCGGTGAAGTCGCTGAATGTGTACGGCTGCGTTGCAGGAGATGGACGGAGAGGTGCATGACAGGGACAGCGGGAGGCCGGTGGTGAGAAGGAGGGAGGAGGGGGGAGGGACGGAGGTGGGGAAGAGAGAAACAAAAGGATGTGGAGAGAGTGAGGGAGGGATCAAAGCCGTCTCCCTTGTCAGCATTCACGGCGTGCCTCCTCCACACCCCACCTCACCGATGGAGAGATGAAGCGATGAAGCGAGGTAGAAGCAGCAAGCCGCTAACGTCGCTTCACAGACGAAGATTTCCCTTCCTTCCCTCCCTCCTTCCTTTCCCCCCTCCCTCCTTCCTTCCCTCCCTCCCTTCCTTCCTTCCTTCCTTCCTTCCTTCTTCCCCCCTCCCTCCCTCCTTCCTTCTTTCCCCCCGTCCTTCCTTCCCTCCCTCCCCCCTCCTTCCTTCCCTCCCTTTCTTCCCTCCCCCCTCATTCCTTCCCTCCCCCCTCATTCCTTCCCTCCCTCCCTTCCTTCCTTCCCTCCCTTTCTTCCCTCCCTCCCTCCCTTCCTTCCTTCCTTCCTTCCTTCCTTCCTTCCTTCCTCCCTTTCTTCCCTCCCCCTCATTCCTTCCCTCCTCCCTCCCTCCCTCCCTCCTTCCCTCCCTTCCTTCCTTTCTTCCCTCCCCCCTCATTCCGTCCTTCCCTCCCCTCCCTCTCCATGATTCTCACTCCAGTTTTCCTTCAGTGATGCTGAAGGATGATTGAGAGCTCTTCCACCGACAGCATTTTTAAACGGACGCATCAATAAATAAACGGCTGTGTGTGTGTGTGTGTGTGTGTGTGTGTGTGTGTGTGTGTGTGTGTGTGTGTGTGTGTGTGTGTGTGTGTGTGTGTGTGTGTGTGTGTGTGTGTGTGTGTGTGTGTTGTTCGCCCGGGTGATCTGGCACTCCATCCCCTCTTCCCAGGGGCGAGCTCTTTGAACGTCTTTGTCTTTCTCTCTGCTCTCGTTTCGTTCTCTGCTCTCTCCTGAGCTTTTATATATTATTTTTCCTTCGCCGTGTGTTTGTCGTCTCTCGTCCTCCCTCGTTCTCTCGTCTCATTTCCCTTCTCTTCTGTTTCTCTCCTTCTCTTGCTCTTTTTCTCTGCTCTCTGCTGACGCACTCGATCTCTTCGGCTGCTCACTTTGAGAACACGATTCCCTCGCACGTCTTCTTTCAGCGAGTGAACGCAAGCATTTCTGAATCCACACATTTCTTCTGAGGCTGCAACCAATTTTACAATTTTCCTCGTTATTGATCAATATTATGTGTTTGCCTTTAACCCGCTACTCCCACAGTTGTGGTTCGTCTAGATCATTTATTATATATATATGATATAATTGTTGTGGCACTTGTGTGTTCACACGCATGTTAGCTTATCATTATTTATGTATTCATATTTTCTATTATGTGCACTTTATTCTAACTTCACCTGCAGGCACATTAGCTCGTGCCATTTTCCAATGTCCCTCTCCGTGTGTGTGTTCCAGAGAATTCATTTCATGAATGAAAACCTTCCCTCCATGTGCAGGTATCTCTGAACTACCTGCCTCCATGTGTGTGCCCGTCTCTGTGCACACGTCTCATAATTAGTTTTATTTATGCAGAGTTTGCTCTGCCGCAGTCAGATACACACACACACACACACACACACACACACACACTAACTACCCTGCAGAAAAAACAGAGCCAATTGAAGAAGTAGGCGCCTTGCACTGCAGCTCCTCTGGCGTCTGGTTATCTTCGGCGCGCTGAGCGTTTGCCTCCTCGCAGCGCGGCTTCATGAGATTCGTGCAAACTGTATCTGGCGTAGGACTCGGTCCAAGGCGGCTGTGCTCAGAATGCTCACGCCGCCTCGACTCCTCCTACCTGCAGCCCTCCTCTGGCACCTCTGCTGTGAAACATCTGGCCAGCTGCTCAGTGTGGTGTTTAGGGACACGACTGTAAGCTGTAGGTTTGAGGACTTCGTCTTGAAAACGCATCACTTATAACTGAACTATGTCAGATCTTTTGCTCAGTTTGTTTGCTGTGGTTTCTGGCCAGCATTTCTGTCGGCACATGAACGATTCAATCAGAATGTTGGTGATGTAGCAGCAGATGGTGTGTGTTGCCGTGTTGGACTCTATTGTCGTGATGGGAACATGTTCCCAGACCTCAGGAGGTGATTCTGAGGGTGAAATGTTCTCATAGCAGAGCAGAATGAGGGCCAACACTTTGCTAGAAGGACCCATGTTGTAAAAGAACTCCATTCTCTTCAACCCTGTTAACTGTATTGTTGTTGAGCACATTGTTCTGGCTCTCTGTTGTTGTTGTTGCCATGGATACAGGATGCATGCTGATGTCATGCTACAGCCCTCACATGTTTTCTTTGGTTCAGACTCAAAGAAGTCATTTCCAGTAGCAGACGGTCGTTATTGTAAGTGTGAAAATGTCTTTTATACTTGAGACTACATTACATTGTTGTTGTTATTGTTATTTATATTTAGTGAAGCTAATGGTGACAGGATTAACACGACGGGTGAAACAAACAAATGAATGAATGCCAAACGCTGGATCTGATGCTGCGGGGGGTGTTTGGTAGCGGCGGTGCTGATGGTGCCGGGCAGCGGGTCGCGTGGTGTTCCTGTGAGTGTGTATGTGGAGGTTGTTTCTGTTCTGGGAGAAAGAAAAGAATAAAGAAATGATGTCTCGTGGTCCAACCATTTTATGATATTATGTCTTTATTCACATTCTTTTAATTTTCCTTTCTGAGGAACTACATTACATATTGGCTGTTGAACATAGAGACGCACTTACAGCCAGATGTTTCCCAGATGTTTCCCTCGGGAGACGGTGGAGACCAAAAAGGGGAGTGAATTTTGGACTTTTTCAGATGCACAGAAACACAATTTTTATGAAATGATAATGTTGCTGTGACAACTTTATGGAGTAATAATAGTTAAACGTGTTCACAGCTGGTTCTGCTGTCCTCAAGTTGTGAAAGTGGTGAACATGTTTGTGTAAACAAATCAAATTATACAAGAAAATTGTCTTGAAGACATGAAACTGCGTCCCTGTCCCTTTAAGAAGTGCAGGTTTCTGGTTTGTTATTAACGGTCAATAAACAAACGTTTTGAGTTGAGGTTGATGAAACTCGCAGAAGCTCCAGTGGAGCCGCTTATTGTTCAGAGACGCACAGGTGAGCGCTGAGTCAGACGGGAGGCCAGGCCGTGTGCAGCGAGGCGGAGGCATGGGCTGAATCTATAACGTGTGTTTACTGCAACATTCAGATGCTCCTCATCCAGTAAATCAATCCCGTTGCTTTGTGCTCATAGAGGAGCTCCGATTATGAAAAAGGATGTGTCAGCATGCAGATTCTCGCTGCTTCTGCATGCTGTTTGCCAAACGGATGCAGCCTGTGACGTGCTCGGCCCGTTGCGTCATTGCGAATGAAGTTGCGAGAACTTCTCCATTCTCTTCCCTCGGAGTGAAACCCGACTCTTAGCAGTGTTGGGCCGGCCGGTCGGCCGGAAAGTCGCAGGATTTATTCGTGCTTAACGAGAGTTCGTGTTCATGGCTTGTAGTTTGTGTCAAAGCCAGACTCCAGTGCAAGATGGCGGAGTCCCAGTGCGCCCACAGCCTTCACACCACTCGGGCTGCATGTTCTGGCTCTCAGACGCTTCCCGCGGTGGGACGTCTCATCATGACGGATCGGGGACTCGGCACAATCACGTGCTCATTTGCGTTTTCATTTGTTGCTGCGCGGCAACAAGACGCTGGACCGGCACGTCGGAGGCTTCAGCCTGTTCATGTTCATGTTCGTGGTAATGAGGCTTTGTGCGGGGATCCGTTCATACTTCATGGTTGTTATTGTTCTATTCTGCATTACAGTGTTTCTATTCGTCTGGTTGTAGCTTGTCATTTCTTAATCGCCTCCACAATTATTTCTAATTGTGTTTTGTTTCATAAAGCACTTTCATGTTTTATTAACTCACTCACTCAGTAAAATATCTTAATATTAATTCATGCAGTATCCAAGTAGGTTGTGCACCATCCTCCATCAGATGACATTAAAGTGGCTGCAGTGTGAATAATTTACCGATTCATCTGCCAATGTGATTAATTGATTCATCCTTTGGTTCATAAAATGTCAGGAATAATGATTGCCGTCCCAATTAAAGGAGAAGTGATGTCTGAAAAACTGCTCCACTATTCTTGTGAACTGTCAAAAAAAACCATGAAATGAAGTAAAATCACGGTTCGACTCGTATCTGAGAAGCTGTAATTGCGCATATAAATGACTTGCATGACTCGTTATCAAAATAGATAATAAAATGCTGCAGGAAGGTTAACTGCTGAGAGTTGGATAACAAGATGGACTCCGTGTTAATCAGGTCACCTGCAGGTAAAGGTTGGTTCATCGGCTCCTTTTTAGTTCCACAATGAACGAAGAGAGTTTTCAATTTAGATAAATAATTATATATTTTCATTCTTTTCATATCTTTTTATTTATGGAAGTGTCGTAGTTGAGAAAGGTTGTGTTAAATGTTTATGAAACGTAGTTTACATTTGGCCCACAAAGTGTACTTTGGCCACTAAATTTAGAGGCTTGATGGCCCGTTGAGCACTCTCATTGTTATCCTTTAAATATGAATATGACGTTAGCTTAGCATAAAGACTGGTAACGGAGGGAAACAGCTAGCCTGGCTGAGTCAAAGGTAACCTCACAGAAGTCAGAGTATAATGTTAAATAGCGATCTTTAGCGATGCTGCCAGGCTGGCACATGTGCAGAGCCAGGCGAGCAGTTTCCCATATTCCAGATTTTTTATTTTTTTATTGCTAAGCTAACCAGCCACTGGCTGCAGCCGCATATTTAATAGGTATAAAAAATGGTATCGATCTCATTTATTAGTCGGCAGGAATGTGAATAAGCATATTCCCTCAATGGCTCAGGGAAAGAGAGGTCCGTCTCCTCCTCGCCAGCTGCTTCAGCAGAGAGGAGCGTTGGGAGATTTGGCTTCAGGCTTCAGACGCATGCAGGACTTTAATGAGCTGGCTCGCTCCACAAAGAGAACCCGGGACGTTGCATTGAGACATTTCTTTTCTCTTCTCAGGCTGTGCTGGAGAGAGAGAGAGACTTTCCCTGGCTAAGGATATGATTATAAGGCATTTAATTAAGAGAGGAAAGGCGAGCAAGTCAATAGACACAATCGACAGCCTCACGGGAGGATGAAGACGCTCGGCAGATTAACTGCAAACTGTTGAGGCGGGCTTTGACCCCCCCCCCCCCCCCCCCCTATCTCCTCACCTGAACATCCATCGACACAGAAACAGCCCATGTGTGATTCCTGCAGCGCGTGTTTCCATGCTGAATTGCACTGCTGCCCTATACTTGCACCTACAGCTCACTCTGATGAGACGGAGGCCGACGGGTCGTGTCAGGCACCTTTAGACGTTTGTCCACATGTGAAACTCTTCACACGTGAACCGCATCACTCTCCTTCATCACGTCCTTTATGTGCTGCAGCGCTCTGAGATGCATTTACACGCTGATCAGCTACGGGTAGATGTTTGACTTCCTCTTGCTCGTGCGTTGGTTGCAGGTGTTTTGGGTCTAGGGTCTTTGGGTCTGGGGTCTTTGGGTCTGGGGTCTTTGGGTGTAGGGTCTTTGGATCTAGGGTCTTTGGATCTAGGGTCTTTGGATCTAGGGTCTTTGGGTCTAGGGTCTTTGGGTCTAGGGTCTTTGGGTCTAGGGTCTTTAGGTGTAGGGTCTTTGGGTCTAGGGTCTAGGGTCTTTAGGTGTAGGGTCTTTGGGTCTAGGGTCTTTGGGTCTAGGGTCTTTTGGTCTAGGGTCTTTGGGTCTAGGGTCTTTGGGTCTAGGGTCTTTAGGTGTAGGGTCTTTGGGTCTAGGGTCTTTGGGTCTAGGGTCTTTAGGTGTAGGGTCTTTGGGTCTAGGGTCTAGGGTCTTTGGGTCTAGGGTCTTTAGGTGTAGGGTCTTTGGGTCTAGGGTCTTTGGGTGTAGGGTCTTTGGGTGTTATGTCTTTGGGTCTAGGGTCTTTGGGTCTCGGGTCTTTGGGTGTAGGGTCTAGGGGTGCACTGCTTGCTATCAGGTCTTGACAGTTGACGCTGAGTCTCTATTTATAGCACGTTGGCTGCGTTGGTGGGCGACGACACAGGTGCATGGCCTTGGTTACTGTGGTCTTACCTCCTCTTTCACTCTTTGTCCCCTCCCTCCCTCTTCTCCTCACCCTCTGCATCGTTCACATCATTACGTTCCGCATCCACCTCTCTCCCTCTTCCTGTCAATTTGCCTTATTTCGGTGCTTTCTTTCCTCCTCTCCTCCCCTCTCCTCCCCTCATAATCACCTCCCTCCTCTTCCTCTGGCCAAGGTCCATGATATAAATCAGAGCACAATGAGACTGCTCCGCCTTGCCGTGGTGGAACAGCTACGTTTCAAGTACACTTTAAAAGTACTTTACTGCACTAGTACCATGACATGGCTGTTTATTCTGCACCACAACATTTAACAGGGAAATTAATAAATACTTTTCACTCCACTATATTAATCTGACAACTACGCAGAACAATGTGCTTATAAAACACTTCTTACAGGTGGCCAACAGGAAGTATAGAAGCTAGAAAGCATTAAAGGCATCGTCCTGGTTAATGATCACTTCCCAAACTTAAAGCTGCACCGATGAACGTATTCACATTCTTAATTGATTAAATGATTATCTGTACTGTCACAGTGATGAGTTCTACCTCCAGAACAGTATATTCATCTTTTGTTTCTTCAGTAAAAGTATTTCGTCCATCATCGCCTCCTCGATTTCAAGTTGTGTGTGAAGTAGTCCTTTTAAAAACAACAGTGTGTGAATACATTCTATCCAGCAATGAAAGACCTGCAGATGAAAGACCTGCTGTGCAGTTGACAACGAGCAGTCTGTTTATCTGTCTGCTCCTCTTCTTCCTCCTCCTCCTCCTCCTCCCTAGCAACTGCTGAGGGAGATGCAACAGATGGCCAGCCGGCCTTTCGCCACCATCAACGTCGCCTTGGAGACGGACGACGAGCCACCTGACCTGATCGGAGGAAACGTCAAGGTGAGCGCAGGCTTTTTTATCTGAACCCCGGAGAGCTTCCTGTCTCTTCTTCTGGGCTGACAGGAAGCTCCATCCATCATCGGTGCCGTCGCTCCGTCTTCTTCCTGTCGACGGCAGATTACAGTCCGCCGTCCTCTCTTACAAATACAGGACCCCCTTTATGGTTCCTGTGGAACCTCTATAAACCCTTTCAGAGGGTTCCACCTAGAGCCCAACATAAAGGGCTACACCTAGAACCATCTATGGAAGGTTCCACTCAGATCCTGCTATGAGAGGTTCTACAGAGAACCTTCTTTGGTGTAATGGTTCCCCCCAGAAGTCTCTCTCGAGGTTCTTTCCAGAACCTTTCCACCTAAACCCACCCCCTGGGTTCTACCAAGAGCTCTCTTTTATATTGCGAGGGTTTCATGGAGAACCCACGAAGGGGAGGCGAGGTGTTGGAGAGGTGCTGAGTTTTACTCCTCAACTTCAGGTCCAATGTTTTGTAAGACTCCTGCTCTCCTGTTTTGACAACTAAAGTTAAAATATAACACAATGTGGATTCTCAATCGTGTCCACACATGAACTTTACATTTTTACCCTCAGAAGTTTCATAATTTACCAACATTTTGACAGGAGACTTCTTCAAGGTAAAAACCCGAAACGTTGGTAAATTATTAAATGTCTTTTGCATCGACTGTTTTTCATTTGCACTTGCGAGGATCTTTAACACCGATGCTTCCAACAGACCCTGAAGAACCCTTTCTTCCAAAAAGGTTTTTTTGGCTGTAAGTCTTGCAAAGAACCTCGGCCCTTCAGGAAGAACCCCTTCGGAACCCGTATGTCTCAGAGTGTGTGTTAGTAGATATTCCTCACACCATCTGTTTTACGTCATGTCTCAGTCTAAGCTCTAAAGGTGATTCCATTAGTTTTCAACAAGCCCAGGAGGCTCTCTCAGGAGGAAGAGGTTTGTAGTGTAGTGCAGGTCTAGTACACCCAATGAGGGTCAACGCAGTCTACATTCAGCCGGGACCCCGTGAGGGCCCGATGATGATGAAAGTGGGCTGTTACACCAGTTATTGTGGATAGGCTGTGAATTCTAATGAGAAGGAATGCAGTCAACCCTGGAGTTAAATACATGCAGATGAGAGTCTTGTAGATTAGGACGCTATACTTAGAAATGAGATAAGAGCTTCATGCCAACATTGAGATATTCTTCATTTGGAAAATGAATAATTCTATAATGCCTACGCGCAGGAAGTGTTTGCTGGCATGAAACTGAAGAAGATTAGGGGACACTGTGAAAGTCAGGACTCATCTCAGAAAACAGCCGTGGTGTGGTGCGTCGGACCGTCTGTTTGTGAAACACTGACGCAGAAATCAAAAGGTGGCGAAGTCAACACGGACGTACGGCTCGTTGGTGCGAAGTCATTCAAACAGAAGTGAAGCTTCCATCGCTCTAACTTCAGAACTTCATGCTGCTGCTGGGACTGTGTTTCATTACACCAGGTCACAGGGTTCAAGGTTTTAATGAAGGTCCTGCAGTTAAGATTTGAGTCACATGACACAAGTTGGAATTGTAACCCCTTAAAGAGCAGACACAAACACTCACCTTTAGGTTGTTGGGTGCGTTACTATTGCTTTAGTCAAGCTACAGAAGGAGTATTAAACTAAACCAAAGTTTTCAACAATATAACAAGTGAATAAAATATTTATCAAGTGACGAAGGAATCACAGCAAACGTTTGCTTCACATGTTCGCCTTTGTGTAATATTTTGCATTCATTACTTGTAGTGTCTTTTATTGTTGTTTGTCTTGAGATAATTCATTTGAATGTGTTTCTTTACTAAGACAACAAAAGTCTCATACTTCCAAATCACAAACACATTTTATAACTATTTGTATCTGGTCATGCTGAGGTCTGTAGATATCGTTCTATGAAGCTCCGCCACCGCCATCGTTTGAATGCTCAAAGCATTCAAAAAAGCCTTGCTGCTTTTATTGTTTGTCCTTTTATGCATTTGTCTCTCTGGACCCTGAGTCTGAAATAAAGTTGATCATCTATTCATTCATTCATCCATCCATCCATCCATCTATTCATCCATCCATCTATCCATCCATCCATCTATCTATCCATCTATCATCCATCTATCCATCTATTCATCCATCCATCTATCCATCCATCTATCCATCTATCTATCCATCTATCATCCATCCATCCATCCATCTATCCATCTATCATCCATCTATCCATCTATCATCCATCCATCCATCTATCATCCATCCATCTATCCATCCATCATTCATCCATCCATCCATCTATCCATCTATCCATCTACCCATCCATCCATCTATCATCCATCTATCATCCATCTATCCATCCATCCATCCATCCACCTATCCATCTATCCATCCATCCATCCATCCATCCATCTATCATCCATCTATCATCCATCTATCCATCCATCCATCCACCTATCCATCTATCCATCTACCCATCCATCCATCCATCATCCATCCATCAATCCATATATCCATCCATCCATCTATCCATTCATCCATCTATTCATCCATCCATCCATCTATTCATCCATCCATCTATCCATCCACAGTGTCCTAACAATGGGATTAATGCAGTCACAGTCAGAAGAATAGAGGGAGATACAAGCCGTCTGCAAGGTCTTCTAATCAACCATGATGATCTGGATAAAGTCCCGACACTTAAGGAGATTATGTGTAAACACAATCACAGTAATCTGCCTCCACAGGTAGAAAGCTGGTTCCCATAAAAATGCCAGCTGCTCTTTAGCTTTTAAAATATATATTTGCATCAATGCTGTGAGCACTACAAAGCAAACTTCTTCCACCGCCACTGTATCAGAGTAGACTGCGTCACTTCATACCACCGTGTGTGTGTGTGTGTGTGTGTGTGTGTGTGTGTGTGTGTGTGTGTGTGTGTGTGTGTGTGTGTGTGTGAGAGAGATTTGGAAAGATGGACCCTTTAATCCAGTGCAGCACTTAGTCGCCTGTATGTATCAGTTCTACTGAGGGCTTCTGTTGACCTTTGATAATAATCAGCACAGATGTAGCTTTGCTCTTCAGAACCACTTGGCCTCTGTCTCTTGTTTCATTGACACTTCAATGAGACTTGCTGATCAGATATATTTCATGGTCAGAGGAGCGGCTGTAAAACGCTGGATAAGCACATTTCCTTTACCTGTAAATTGTTATCAATACAAGTTATATTTGCTGCTCACTGTCCAAGCCTCACTGAGGTCTGATCCAGGCCACCTCGGCACGTGGTCTGGTTGATCGGATACCAATGTGGCGTCCTGCCGTGATCGGAGGACAACAGTCACGTTGAGAAACCTATTGAACGTGTAACCCCGGCCCTAGTCAGACTCATGACAGACTAGACTAGATTTTTCCTTGTCAAAACCTGGTGCTCTGCATTACCCACAATGCAACGCGACCGCTGGCAGTCTTGTCAGAGATGTGGGTGCGTTGCGCTGACGTGGCCTCCAGAGAATGGCAGCGGGCTGCAGCTCACATCTTTGTACCTCCACACATTTGTTTCACAGTCTTCTGCCCTGAGCGACGCCGACTCAACTGACATCACTTAAGGCAATTAAACACACTTCACACGGCTCCCTCTGGAGCCACAAAAACAGACTTTGATGTGTGAGGTTCCTAACATGACGAACTCTTTGGCTGTCAGGATGTTCTGATCGCACTCTTTGTCACCGAGCTCAGGGCAGACTTGGTTGCAAAACTATTGAGATGGATGTTCATATGGAGTTGAAGCTCAGTGGTGTTGTAGTAGATGGAAACACAGAGGAATCGGTTTACCGGATTAAGAGTCGACCTCGGGCCCGTTGACGTAGCAGAAGGTCGATTTAAAGGTCGAGACGAGGCGGAGCTGGAGTCCTGGAGAAGACTCCCTTGAAGAGAAGAGGTTGACGCTCCGGCGGGTCGGAGGCGGTTGCAGCAGAGCACCTTGAGGAAGTAGGAATCGTGCCGAGCTAGAGAAATGGCAGCCGCAGGCGGGCAATGCAGTGACTGTGCACGGTGTGATGAATGGCCTCTGAATGAGATGAGATGTAGTGCAGGATTATAGGGCCGGTTCAGCAGGGTGGCTCGGGGCCCTCGGCTCTGACAGGGGCCATGCATCTCAAGGGGCCGGGCTCCCCAGCACAAGGTGACTCCGGCTAAGGCTGCAGGGCCCTCGGGAAGATCAGCGGCTCATCAAGTCGCTGCTCCGACAGAAAGGACTCGTCTCATGTCCTCTCTTCTCTTCTTTGCCTCCTTCTTGTTCCTCTGTTCTCTATTTCCCCCTTTGTTCATATTCTTGTCTTCTTCTCTTTTGTCCTTTTCTTTTCTTGGCTCTGCTCTGTTCGTTGTGATTTATTTTTGTGCTTTTCATTTAGACTTATCTTTTTCGCTCCTCCTTTTTCACTTTAGGTTGTCTTCTATTTACTGTATTAAAGTTCTCTTTCTCTCCTTTCACTTTTGGGTTTATCCTCCTTTTCCTCTACGTGTCTTTGTCTCTTCTCACCTGTTTTACACCTTTCCTCTCACATCATTTTTCCCGTCTCTGTTCAATAGTTCGATTCACTTTGTTTCGTTTCGTCAGATTTAATGATCTAGCGTCCTTGTTTGCCTTCTACTAGTTTCACTGTCCTCCTCTTCTTCCTTTCCTTCTTCTCCCTTTCCTTCCCTTTGTATCTTTCTTCTCCCTTTCCTTCCCTTTGTATCTTTCTTCTCCCTTTCCTTCCCTTTGTATCTTCCTCTCTCTCGTCTCCTGTCTGACATCCTTACTTTGCTCAGGTGTTCTCCTCTAATTTACGAGCCCGTCACTGATCCTATCGGCTGTCGGTGGTTTTCTGTCGGCCTTATCTGCCCGTTCCGTGTGTGTGTGTGTGTGTGTGTGTGTGTGTGTGTGTGTGTGTGTGTGTGTGTGTGTGTGTGTGTGTGTGTGTGTGTGTGTGTGTGTGTGTGTGTGTGTGTGTGCGCGCTGTGGAAATCCAGCGCCGTCCACCTCCTCCTCCGTCTCTGCTTTACCTTTTCTTCTCCCACCTCTACTCTTCTTCTTCTTCCATTCTTCCCGGCCTGCTCTCCTCCTCTTCATCAGGGCGGGAGCATCCCAGAAGCAGAGATCCAATTTAGATTCACCTCCTCAGCTTTCTCTGCCTTCACCGGCGCCGTCCTATCTGCTCCCAGGCTGAGACTGAGCGGCTCGCAGCGGCTTCCTCCCCTTGTTTCCGTGCTGTTTTATCAGGATGCTGCAGTTGTGTATTAAGACCCGCGACCGGAGAGTACGGGGGGCCGGCGCCGCACAGCGAGCTGGAGATCATTAAAGTTGTTTATCGCCTCGGTGGGAAGTCCAGACTTGCTCCGCCGATGAGATATATTCACTCGGCTTCTGCCAAATGGAGCTTGCGGCCCCGGCATCACGGGCAGATGATTACCTTTCTGCTCTGCTTTTATTTATAGACATCGTGGGACGAGAGTAAACCGGGACATTTGATGCAAAATAAAAGGGGGGGGGGGGGGGGCAGGAAGCAGTCTGGTTTATGGTAACAGGATTGTGGTGCACAGTTCCCTTCTGTCAAGCTGTCTACCTCCACTCACTACACATTGGATTCAATTAAAAGCAAACGGCTGTTTAAACAACAACAGCAGCGATGTGGTCATCTTAAATTCCATGATTGGCCGAGTTACAGGCAAATAGAAGTAAGTTCAGATGAAACACCAGAGGAATCTCAATGCTGATGATGAAGTGTGTCATTAATACAGAAGCTAACAGACGGACTCAGCGCTGTGCTGAGATGCGCAGGCGTAGCAGGAGGCGCAGCGAACAGGAGGCGACAGCAGACGGCAGATTATCTGTATGTATATATATATATATATATATATATATATATATATATATATATATATATATATATCCCATCAGATGTAGAGATGAGAAGAGGCGTGATACAATTACACCTTTACCGTCCCACGTGTTATTTATATCTAAGTTGATTTGTCTGTGATGGTATTTATATCTAAGTTGATTTGTCTGTGATGGTATTTATAGCGTCTTTCAGAAGAGCGAATGGTCTCCTGGATAAGAGCTGTTTCAGGAAAGCACAGGTGCATGTACAGAGCTCATGAGATGTTTCAGGTAGCCAGGAGTTTTCACCTCAACAGTTCAAATAGAAACGGATCGAGCTGAGAGAACGGAGACAAAAGGTTTAAAGTCCTCTCTTCCTCAGAGGATCTGCTGCTGAGTCGTGTTCGGTTTGATGATGGTGGTCATTGTTGACTTGCATTGGTTTGTAGAGCTGCACTCTTATCTCACATTTCACATCAAGAGTCCTCATCGCCTTTCAGTTTAAGAACCAAAATTCTAATTAACTGAGATAAAGTTCATTAAACTCATCTTGTTTATCTAAACCACTTTCTGTTCAGTTTGAATACGTTGCAATATGGCTTCATTATCGCGGGCTCACAAAACATTTGCTTTTGCAAACTGAAGAACTCATCAAAGTGGGCTCAGTGGAAGAGGCCGTACCTGGTGAGTCACAGCGACGGGGAGTTTGACTCGTCCTCGGCGCTGGCGGAGGAAAACTCATCCCCAGCTGCTGCTGAAGTAGAAAGCGGAGCAGCATGCAGCCGCAGTGTGTGTCCACATCAGCGTGTGTGTGTGTGCGTGTGCGTGCGTGCGTGCGCGTGTGTGTGTGCGTGTGTGTGTGTGTGCGTGTGTGTGCGTGTGGGCGCTCAGCAGCGATTCTACGTGCTGGGCTAATTACTGGAGGTAATTTAACAAAACCTTTAGCCGCTCTGCCTGGCCGGTCTAGATAACTCTCCGGAGTGATGCTGGTGGGGGGGGGGGGGGGGGGGGCTTCGACGCTATAAAACAAAGGCATCTGCTGGGGGATGTTATTAACACGAGGCCTCTGAAGACGACCACGGGAGAAGACGCACTACCTTTGGGGAACATCTTAGGCAAAAATTTCAATAAAAATACACATGCACAAAGAGTTGGATAATTGAATTGTTCAAGGTGTTTTTGCGTGGTGCGTGTGTGTTGAAGGAGATGAATGTTGTTTTTTCATGTTTTTTTTAGGGCACACTTTTGTGTTGGTGAAGCGAAGCATCTGGCCTGTCAGGTTTAAATTGAGGTCGTACGATGGATACAGTAGTCGCTCTGACGAACACTCGATGGGATCGATTATGAAACGAGTTGAAGAATAATCC
This sequence comes from Lycodopsis pacificus, assembly GCA_028022725.1. NCBI lineage: Eukaryota > Metazoa > Chordata > Actinopteri > Perciformes > Zoarcidae > Lycodopsis > Lycodopsis pacificus. Next base: position 1,384,775 of record CM051701.1, on the reverse strand, counting down.
CAATGTCACATCAGTCCGACAGCAAAGTCTCTTCCTGTTCCAGATGTGCGTCTCTTCCCTCTCCGGTTCCAATACGAGAGGCTGGTGCTAGAACACGAGAGACGAGCGCGTAAAGAAGCGAGAACCCGAGAGCCCGGCAGCTGCTGCTGCACTGGAAACTGGACTCGTCAGACGAGTCTTGCGACGGCTCTAAATGTGACATTAGAAGCTGCCAGTCTTCTGTTGTTTCTTAGAGTACGCACAGAGTACAGATGTGTTCAGCTCATCACGGCAGCTCCTCATTTTCTCCAATTGTAAACGCGCTGGATGAGAAATACATTTTGCCCCGAGGCACAAACAGACCTGTGGACCGGAGCAAAGCGAGCCCGGCTGGATCGCTTCTGGCAAGGTCCAAATAACTGTTTCATTTTACGTTGACCAAGAGATCGAGGATTGAAATTAGCCAAGTGTGATATCACACCACCTCATGCTGGTTGTCAGTAGTTCTCTTCACATTCCTCAGCAGTCCATGGAAGCTGCATAATGAAGTTCTTGCACCATGGTTCTGAGAATGGAAAGAAATGATCCTGCTCCTGAGTCATCACTCATTCATCACACCGAGCTGTAAGTGATATTAATGTTCTCTCGCCCTGAAACACGGTGGTGCCTTTCACTGTCGTACAGTTCAATCTCAACAGTTAGAGCCACAAAGTGATTCTGTTTCATATTCTAGCAGGTGGAGATAAATAGTTGGTTATTTCAGTTAAATTCTATAAAAACAAATGTTTCACAGGATTGATGGACAGCAAGAGCCATTCAATGTACTATTTGCATTCTGTGATCTATATAGCTGCTCATCATCGTCACTGTGATGATGATGAACAGCAATGGCAGACTGTGTGAGGTCAAGCGGTTGTCTCATCCTGTTTTGTCATCGATGATGAAAACGCGTCACTAACTGGGCGCCAGGACACGATGCAGCAGCTCCATCAGTGGACCGCTCTGCTATTGATCGGGTTAATATTACTTCACAGACTGTAACTTTGACAGCTTGTAAACTTCTTCGTGTCCCACGGTGAGACCTTTTAGATTCAAGCAGTTCACGTGAGATCGGCTTCAGATGAGCCCTTTGGGACAAACCTGTCTTAATTCTGGCCTCTTAAAACAAACTTGAGTTGACAAGAGAGAGACGGATGATCAAGGAGGGCGTTTAAGAAGGAGAGGATATGAAGCACAGCGGAGACCCTTTCCTTCACCTGCTGACATGAATCACGCTCATTTCTCAAAGTCACAGCAGCGTACTGTTAGAACCCAGCAGCGTACTGTTAGAACCCAGCAGCTTACTGTTAGAACCCAGCAGCGTACAGTTAGAACCCAGCAGCGTACAGTTAGAACCCCGCAGCGTACTGTTAGAACCCAGCAGCGTACAGTTAGAACCCCGCAGCGTACTGTTAGAACCCAGCGAGTCAGAGTCCAGCAGCGTACTGTTAGAACCCAGCGAGTCAGAGTCCACCAGCTTACTGTTAGAACCCAGCAGCGTACTGTTGGAACCCAGCAGCGTACTGTTAGAACCCAGCAGCGTACAGTTAGAACCCAGCAGCGTACTGTCAGAACCCAGCAGCGTACTGTTAGAACTCAGCAGCGTACTGTTAGAACTCAGCAGCGTACTGTTAGAACCCAGCAGCGTACAGTTAGAACCGAGCAGCGTACAGTTAGAACCCAGCAGCGTACTGTTAGAACCCAGCAGCGTACTGTTAGAACCCAGCGAGTCAGAGTCCAGCAGCGTACTGTTAGAACCCAGCAGCGTACTGTTAGAACCCAGCAGCGTACTGTTAGAACCCAGCAGCGTACAGTTAGAACCCAGCAGCGTACTGTTAGAACTCAGCAGCGTACTGTTAGAACTCAGCAGCGTACTGTTAGAACCCAGCAGCGTACTGTTAGAACCCAGCAGCGTACAGTTAGAACCCAGCAGCGTACTGTTAGAACCCAGCAGCGTACTGTTAGAACCCAGCAGCGTACTGTTAGAACCCAGCGAGTCAGAGTCCAGCAGCGTACTGTTAGAACCCAGCAGCGTACTGTTAGAACCCAGCAGCGTACTGTTAGAACCCAGCAGCGTACTGTTAGAACCCAGCAGCGTACTGTTGGAACCCAGCAGCGTACTGTTGGAACCCAGCAGCGTACTGTTAGAACCCAGCGAGTCAGAGTCCAGCAGCGTACTGTTAGAACCCTGCGAGTCAGAGTCCAGCAGCGTACTGTTAGAACCCAGCAGCGTACTGTTAGAACCCAGCAGCGTACTGTTAGAACCCAGCAGCGTACTGTTAGAACCCAGCAGCGTACTGTTGGAACCCAGCAGCGTACTGTTAGAACCCAGCGAGTCAGAGTCCACCAGCGTACTGTTAGAACCCAGCAGCGTACTGTTGGAACCCAGCAGCGTACTGTTGGAACCCAGCAGCGTACTGTTGGAACCCAGCAGCGTACAGTTAGAACCCAGCAGCGTACTGTTGGAACCCAGCAGCGTACTGTTGGAACCCAGCAGCGTACTGTTGGAACCCAGCAGCGTACTGTTAGAACCCAGCAGCGTACAGTTAGAACCGAGCAGCGTACTGTTGGAACCCAGCAGCGTACTGTTGGAACCCAGCAGCATACTGTTAGAACCCAGCGAGTCAGAGTCCAGCAGCGTACTGTTGGAACCCAGCAGCGTACTGTTGGAACCCAGCAGCGTACTGTTGGAACCCAGCAGTGTACTGTTAGAACCCAGCGAGTCAGAGTCCAGCAGCGTACTGTTGGAACCCAGCAGCGTACTGTTGGAACCCAGCAGCGTACTGTTGGAACCCAGCAGCGTACTGTTGGAACCCAGCAGCGTACTGTTGGAACCCAGCAGCGTACTGTTAGAACCCAGCGAGTCAGAGTCCAGCAGCGTACTGTTGGAACCCAGCAGCGTACTGTTAGAACCCAGCGAGTCAGAGTCGGGGTGCAGCGTTGCTGCAAGCTCAGAGGCATGAATCCATGCAGAGCAAACACACCTCTTAATAACCGTCTGTGTGCTTCACTATACGCTCACACAGGCAGCAGCCATGTTGGAACCACTGAAAGCCGCTTTCACACGTGACATTTGTAATTTAGCTGGCTTCATTATCTGTTCACGTAATTGGTTTTTGGTTTTGAAACATGTATTCTTTACGTCATTTTCATCGCTGATAAATGCTCTCGTCCATTTAGTCACTTGTCAGACGGAATATAGAGTTCTGCTCACTGTTGTATTAGTACAACGTCCAAGCAGACTTGGGAATGAGAAGACGTTGGATCCTGACTCTCAGTATGTTCCTGATGACTCACATGCTGTGTGTAGAGCTTTATGCTGGCTATTCATAAGCAGTCACAATAATGAAATTGGAAGAGAATGCAAACAGATGATCGTTGGGGCTTCTTAGCTTCTTTGGCATTTCTTCCCCTCTTGGTTGCAGGAGGAAAAGAAACTGATTAAAACACACTTGCAAGACTGATCTGACATGAGAGGAAGTTCTGCAAACACTGAACGGTGCGCAGCTATTTCATTCTGTTTAAACCTCGTTAGCCTCGCGTTAGCCTCGCGTTAGCCTCGCGTTAGCCTCGCGTTAACCTTGTTAGCCTCGTGTTAGCCTCGTGTTAACCTTGTTAGCCTCGCGTTAACCTTGTTAGCCTTGTGTTAGCCTCGTGTTAGCCTCGTACAGATCGGGCTACACTAACATCATTAATGTCATTAGATGTGTCGGTTCCATTGATAGTTACATAGGATTGTGATTAAAACTTTCTCAATAACTCCAGAGCCCAAAAGTCAATAACACCAATTGTAATGAATTTAATTTATTATCAGATCCCTTATTCCCTCATTTGAAATGCCTTTTGTTGTGCACCACTTTTTCTGCCTCTCCATTTATTTTCTTACCTTAATAACTTACTGTCTCTTACGAGTGTCGAACTCTGCCCGCTGCTCTCAGATTATTGAAAAAAATAATAATAATTTTTTTAATTCATATTTAAAGAGCATTTTTACCGTCTTTGATAAGCTGAAATATTGTCCTTCGATCCACATTTGTTGGCGTTTAGCTTTTTCACTGCAGTCAAATAACAGTTTGCTGCACAAAACGTCATTCACTAAAACCTCAACAAAAGCTTTGAATACGTTTATATTCAAAGTACACGTTTACACATCTTCTTTGTTACAGTCACAGTTATCAATAACACCCGACTCTGTGTGGACCCACAGAGAACCATAATCACTGCCTTAGAAAGCGCCGCTGAACATCTCTACACAGAGTGTGATGAAAATGTAAAACATGTCCCACCGAGCAAGATTGCAGTCGTGGCTTTTACAGAACACTCATTTGAGGGCTTATTGATACATGAGGCAGACATTACAGCGCATTTACTGAGCGAGGAGCACGTCTGTGACACATGCAGTGAAGAGAACAGGATAAAACGCCCTTCTGTCAGATCGGACCTGAACAGACAGTTGCACAGTAAAGCCGATAGGTGCTATAAACACACATCTGCAGCAGCATGAACAAATACTGAATCCCCCCTCTGGTACAACATCACACACACACACACACACACACACACAGGCATCCAGGTCTTTGTGCCACTTCCCCAGCTACCTGTGTGACAGCCGGTATGAAAGGTAAGCCTCAGAGAGACGCAGCAGAGAATAATTGTGTAAAATGGGTCAGAGCCTGAATATCATTACTGCCCCGCTCCCCATGTGTACACTTACACTTTGAGTGCCTGTAAGACAGCTGTGATGAATCTGTGTGTGTGTGTGTGTGTGTGTGTGTGTGTGTGTGTGTGTGTGTGTGTGTGTGTGTGTGTGTGTGTGTGTGTGTGTGTGTGTGTGTGTGTGTGTGTGTGTGTGTGTGTGTGTGTGTGTGTGTGTGTGTGTGTACAGTTGCATGTAAGTGTGAAAACTGTGTTGCAGTGTGAGCAATTAGTGTGTCACAGTCCTGCAGCAATGCCACTTGGGGTGTTAAGCTCAACTCTCCAGAGAACGGCGTGGGAAGGGACTTGTGTTCGGAAGTGTGTGTGTGCGAGAGAGGCAGTGTCAGGAGTGTGTGAGAAACCATGCCATGGCCCAGTTTGAGAGAGAGAGAGAGAGAGAGAGAGAGAGAGAGAGAGAGAGAGAGAGAGAGAGAGAGAGAGAGAGAGAGAGAGAGAGAGAGAGAGAGAGAGAGAGAGAGAGAGAGAGAGAGAGAGAGAGAGAGAGAGAGAGAGATATCTGTATGCGGTTGAGGTGTTCTCCATGTCCTCCGTCGAGGTAAACCCATGAATATTGGACGAGGCAGAGCGGCAGCAGATCCGGCCAGTGTTTGCAGGCGGGGAACTCATCCCCACATATGGATGAGTTACTGATAAACAGGAGTGCACCGCCGACACAAACCTGCACTCCCAGGACCGCCACTTGATATCCAGTCGCAGCCCCGCGCTGCACACAGTCCATTGTCATGGATTTGTGCACAGTGGGCGAATGTGTGGGGGGGGGATCCAATTTGTGCCCACAGATCAGTCCGTGTATCTCAAGCTATTTCTTTTTGTGGTTTCTGTGCATGTTGCTGACACAAAGAACAGCAAAGCCTGCGTTATCCGTGTGTGTGTGCGCTCCCCAGGTTCTGGCAGGGTTGTGATGTGTAATTTTTGTTTTCTGTTTGTTTTCCTTTCCGCAGTCCGTCCCAAAGCCCATCGCCTTAGAGCCGTGCTTCGGCAACAAAGCCGCCGTGCTCTCCATCTTTGTGCGGTTACCCAGGGGCACCGGCGGCATCCCTCCTCCAGGACAGTCTGGTAAGACGAAGCCGCTGAAACCTTTCGCTTGTTTTCATTCCTCCTCCGTCTTTGTTTGATTGCTGCTCACCTTTCTACACCGCCTCTCCTTGAGCCCCTGTCCTCCCTCCGTCTGCTGAAGCTCTTTTACTTTCACTCCCTTTTCTTATTTCTTTCATATTATCCTTCAGATCGCTACACCGTCTGCAGATGACGTCTGTCCACACCAGAGGTTTAGGTTGTTTTGCGACAGGTTCTCGCTGAAACACCCAAACAGCAGCAGAGATGAAGCTGTTGCTCCTCTCCCGACTCTCAGCTGAAGGTGTTTCCTCTGGTTAAAGGTGCAACGTGTAGTACCTGGCCTCATGCTAAGCTAGCTGGTTAGCATGCTCCTTTCAGTAGATATCTCTGCAACTCAACACTCTTACCTCTTCACACTCTGCCTTCTGTTCAGTTGTTCTCTCACATCGTGTATTTATCTGTTTCTGCCGTCAGACGAACAGACCACAGCGTGCCGCCTCTTTACCAGGTGAACTCCGTCCATCACATCACCGGCTCGTGAAGTCGTCTGGTAACAGAAACGTAAATGCATTTGCACGCCGGTGTTGGGTCGTCACATATTTTGGCGTTAGCAGCGACGGACCCCAGAGAGTCGTTGATGACAGAACGCCGGCTCGCTGCCTGTGCGTGCGAGCCGGCCGTGGTCTTGTTCGTGGAGAAGCTTTACTTCTCTCATCCCCGTTACGATGCCAGAGAAACGTTTCAGTCGTCGGCCTTGGAGCCTTTCAGAGAATAACTGGAAAAGGCCGAGACATTAACCACAGCAGACGTAGCCAGCTCACTCATAGGTGGTCTATGAACAGACAGCGTGGGCCACTGGGTTCCAGACCTCTTTGGCAATTTGATTAATTGCATTTATGAAATTATAATGCACCACACATCAGGGTAGATCCTGGATTATTACTTATGCTGTAGCCCTGTGGTGCAGAGCGTCTCTGCCTCATGAGCTGGTATATTAACGTAGAGAGTGCTGCAGGATGACGGAACACAGAAGTTAGCGTCACGCCGGTTCCCTCTATGAAAAGCCAATTGGATATTTCCATTGGATTTTGCATGATTGCAAACACAAATTTCTGATACTTACATGTTTTGTTCAGCAAGATAATCGTCACAAATGAACACCACTGTTATCATGTTTGAAGCGCGGCTGCAATCAGCAGCAGCTAAAGGCTAACGTTGGGCTGGGAAGCTAAGCGCTAACTGCACCGCGCTCACATGAGCGCGAGAGCACACAGCGAGGCCGTGAAGGTGATGAAGGTGATGAAGGTCACTCGTCTCATTTAGCCTCCTGTTAGCAAACGCCTCTTTAAGAAACCTAAACAGGTTCAGCATCGCAAGCGTTGATTTACTGACGTAATCTATATTTGAACAAAAGTTAAAACCTCTCAAGCTCGTGTGAACCACTGACCTTGTTTCAGGCGTCGATTCAAAAACCCACCGACGTCGAGACGAGGGAACCGGAGAAACGTGCAAAAATGCTGACAAAGGCCTTTAGAACTTTATTGTTCTCACGTTGTGCATGTTGCTGTAGAAATACCTCACACTAAGCGACACGCAGCCTGGTGGGAGTGCAGGCTGCTGGTGTGTCTGTGGGCGGGTAATAACGGCAGCGCCTGCAGGACAGTCTGCTGGCTGCACTGAAGTAAACGTGGAGGCTTCGTGGTCCACACACAGGAGCTGGAGAGGTCAGAGGGGCCCCGGGGCCACCTGATTAATTCAGCCGTGCTTATAGTCGGGACGAGGTCTTGCACATAATATCTAAGATTAAATATTTGCACTTTCTGTCATTGTCTACACTGCATATTACATTCATTTCACAGAGACGTCTCTGCATCGCTGCTCGACAGACTCTTCGTGAAACAAAGGGAACGAGGCTCCTCCAGTGCAAACACAGCAGAATGTTGTTTTCCTCTTCAGTGAAATCCTCTTGTACAATGAGGGAGCAGAGAAAAACAACTGGCGATCCTCAGCGGCAGAACGGAAGAATCGGAGGTTATGGAACACGTGTTGGGAGACGCTGACAAAATCATAAAGGCTGCCAATGGCGTCTCATCAGTTTACAGTCGTTGTTTCACGGTTGTGCCAATAATGTGACGCGGACGTATTGACGTTAAGACTGTCCCGCTGTCCCCCTCCCTCATCCTGTCCTCTCGGTCCTTGGTGGTGAGATGAAGGCCTCTGCCTGTTCGTCGTCCTCATCTTTCTCTCTGCATGTTGTCGTCTCTCTCTCTCTCCCTCTTCCATTTTTCTCTTTCTCCTCTTCTTGCCTGAGCTCTGGCTGCAAAGTGCAGTCTGGTGTCTTTTCATGCATGTCCCTTCGCTCGCCGCTCTTCTTTCTGATGGCGCTCAGATCCTCTCATCCTCTGCTGTGTCTCTCTTTACATTCCCATCCGTCCTTCATCTGTTTCCCTTATCGTTCTTTCCCGAGCCGGTCTGATAGGACCCAGGACTGAGCACTTCACTTGCCTTTCTTCAAGGATTCAAACGAGAACTCAACTTGATTCCTTGTTCTGTCTTCTGTTTCTTCCCCGTCTGTGTTTCACAGCCTCTTTGCCTCCCACAGTTGCAGTCCCCAGACCATCAGCGTGCCCCAGGCCCCTCTTAATTACCACGTAGTCCTTTTTGTCATACCAGAACCGGCTCGGCTCTCGGCGGAGCTTCCCCTCGGGCAGCGTTTGTTGAGGCCGTGTTAGCCGTGTTCCTGCCGTCTCCCCGTTAGAACGCTTTTAACTCGCTTCCCATCTGGCCGCGTTCGTTTTCAGTCCTCAGGCTGCTGCCGACTTGTCGTCAGCGTCACGACCTCGCAGCACGTCTGTTTACGGTTAAGCTTCTTCCAAAATGGCCGCCCTCCTGGTTTTCCAAAACGGCCGAGAGGAGGTCAGCGCTGTAGGTCTGTATCCGGGCCTCCGTTGAACCATCCTGCACCGAGACACGAGCTAGTGGTTGGCAGCCTGATTCACCTGGTTCCCCACACAGCTTCTCTCCTGGGAGTTCATATCTCGCTGCCGGCCGTGTGTGATCGAGGGGGATGCATCCATCATCGCAGATAAATGGAGTTTATTGGAATTTCATGGCTCAGAGAGTATTAATACATGTTAATGGAGTGTGGTACAACTAAATGATTGCCTGCACCTGTGTGTGTGTGTGTGTGTGTGTGTGTGTGTGTGTGTGTGTGTGTGTGTGTGTGTGTGTGTGTGTGTGTGTGTGTGTGTGTGTGTGTGTGTGTGTGTGTGTGTGTGTGTTCCAATTGTACACATCTAAAGTAGACTGCGTACGTAGTGTTTATCGTGGGAAATTGACCAAATTAAGTAAATCCGAATATAAACAAAGTCATGCAAAATAATAATGGACGTTGTTGACCCACAATGCCTTGCAAAAAAGGAAGTGGAGACTGTCTTATGCAAGTAATACTGTAGGCAGGGCAAGTTTATTGGTGTCGCAAACACAAAGGACAATATAAAATACTTTCATCAATCACAAATTAATTTAAAAAGCAAGAAAAACATTTTCAGTGCAGTTGTTGCAGTGATTCGTTGCCCCAAATTTATTTCGCAACTGATTCCTAATTTGTTGAGACTTCTGTCAATATTGGTATTTCAATGTTTAAAAGTGTCTTAATGATCATCATGCAGTGTAGACAGACACATTTCAGTGTTCTCTGGCTGACAGACTAATGGATCTGTGCCTCATCTTCAGTGAGCTGACGCTGACTGCCGGTCCGGCTCTAATCCAAAGGAAATGGAAGTGAAGTAGAGAAATGGATCAATCAAAGACACGGAGGAGCTTTAAGCTTTAAGGTTTCAGGTTCGATTGCTCCTAAAGTCGCCGCTGGTCGTCGTACAGCTCCATAAAGCGTTCAGTACACAGAGAGGACCGAGCTTCCTCTTTTGAATGTCGACTTAAACTTCAGTTTGATCTCTTTGTGCAGTGTTTTTTACTTACTATAAAACTATAAGGTAGATTTATTTATTGTCTACTTATTGCACAAAATTACTACAATTAGTATCTTAGCAAATACTGTATACTCTGTAATATATAAGGTGCGTGTGTGTGTGTGTGTGTCTTTATTTGTCTTGTGACCCCTTAAAACTATCGTCTCTTTCCACCTGTACTCAGACTGAATGATTATAGCTGATTATGATTTGTCCTGCTCTGGAACAGCTTGGTTTGGTTTCTCTCGATCACAGAACAGGAAGTCGATGGCGTGAGAGTGTTTGATGGTCGTCCTGTAATGGTGCTGGTTCTGTGCTCTGTGCTCTGTGCAGGTCTGGCGGTGGCCAGCGCTCTGGTGGACGTGTCTCAGCAGATGTGTGCGGGCTACAAGGAGAAGTCCGGAGGCCTGAGGAGCCGCAAGCAGCAGCCCACCGCACAGCCGTCCACCTGCATCTGACCGCGCCCACCTGTCCTCCTCTACCACCCCGCCACCCGATGCTCTCCCATCAGCCCCCCCGCTTACGGCCCCCTCCTTCACAGACTCCCGCCCAGCTGCGCTACGGCGGGGAGAGGTGCATGCTGGGACGCAGGACTGGAAGATTTCGGCGAGGGGCCGTGTCGTTTGGTGGACTGGAGCCTCAGCGGGGCTTCCCCTCCCTCTCCTCCTGCGGGGGCGATGGGTCCCCACGAACTGAATGACAGGAACTGGACACACGGAGGGAGGGAGGGAGGGAGGGAGGGAGGGAGGGGGGGAGGGGGGGAGGGGGGGAGGGCAGAGCGGGTGCTGACTTCACCCCTTCCCCTAAAATAAGAACAAAAAACATGCTACATTTGTCCAAGCCGCCTCGTCAGAGTCGAGGCGGCCGCGGCTTGCTGCTAGAAGAGATCCTCTTTGCAACCCTCGATGTCATTGTTTGACTTAAGTTATTGATGTTTTTGTGTTTTATTTTGAAGGCAGGAACAAACTGGACACGTTCAGCTGCGCACACACACACAACACACACTTCCAAAAGGCAACTCTGCCGCCCCTTGTACCCATTAGTTGCCCGTTGCCGCCTGCTGTCGCGTTCACAGCTCAGCACTGAGGCGACCGTCACCGGAGTCCTGCACAGGTCGGCCTCCGAACAGGCCGGCTGCGTGTTCGGTCTTCCTTTAACGAGGATCCGCTGTAGGAGGCCGGCCGTCTAAAGAGTCTGACGTGTCTGATGTGTCTTCTCTGTGTCCTGTCTGGAGCTCTGTCTCTCTCCCTCCCCTTCCTGTCTCTCTGTCTCTGAGCCATCTGGCTGCAGAGACGACCACCTTTCCAGCAGCGCAGCCGAGTACGAAACACGACCACAGCAACATCTCAGCCACGCTGGCCGGCCGGTTCGTAATCCAGCGCCGCCGATTGAAACCCTTCCAGCTAATTTCCGCCTCCAGTTGAAGCGAAAGCCGGTGGCTCTGCACACACAGGTGCGCTGGCATGGCTCCCACACAAACGGCAGCACAGTCGGCGGTGAGGAAACCCTTCTGGTGTTCAACGATTTGTCCCTTTGGCAGCGCCGCGACTCCAGCTCACGTGAAGCAGGCTTCCTATAGAACGTCTGACTCTGACTGACTGGTGATGAGGCTGATCTGCGTGAGGGGAGCCAGGGCGACGGCTCGGCATCCTCTGTGATCATCAGTGCCCGAATCCACAGCCTGGAGTTGCTGCTCCTGTGTCTCCAGTGCAACGCTTGGCCCCGCCGGTGCCAGAGATCCTGTTGCTCTCCCCCTGCCGCTCGTTCCGTATCCCTGAGCGATCCACAGCCGTCCAATTAGCCGCTGCCGCAGTGACGTTAGTGCTCGTACTGATGCAGAGACAGTGGAGCTTCTGATGCCAACATGTCTACTGTGCCGACTCTGAACATGAAGCACACAAAGAAAGGCCGGTGGAGCGAGAAGCCACGATGCACGCGTCAGCAATGTTTCTTCATTTGCTAAATGAGACTTTTGAATTCCAATCGAATGGAAGATCCTGAAAAACAGAAGTGACGGGACAGAAGAGCGTTCATGGCCTCTTCTTAAACGTGGCTCCTGAGTGATCTCGCTGCCTGGTCTCTCGGGCTCACTTTGTTTCCTGACGCTGCTCTCAGCCGGTCCTTTTTCTATTTCCTCTTCCTTTTTATCTCTGCTCTGCCCACAGTCCTTATCTGAAATCACTGCTCCATTCTTCAAAGCAGCATTACTTCTTTTTGTCAACTGGGGGAAAATGAGAGAAAACACAAAAAGGAAAACCTCAGGCTGCTCCCGTGATCCCTCGTCCTCCTTCAGCGCTGAACACCAGAGCGGGCTTGAATTAGCCCGTGATGGTCATCGTTGCAAAATCTAAGTTCCGTACCATAACATCTGCAGGTCTTTGACTGAAGGCACCGATATAGAAAATGTGGTTGACTCCCAAAGCTATTAACTTCCCGCCCTCGCAGAGGTACAGTAATAGAACAATTTAATAACTCACATTCTGCCTGAAGAATGCGTCATCTGTAGTTCCAGGCGCCGGCATGTGTTCAGCATACTGGAGAGCTGCTCAGCGCCTGCTTAAAGGGCACACTGTTAGCACCGGGGAAAGGTCAGAGCAGAAAGCATGAACAAAGCTGACATTCTATAATTATAGAGAGCTGGATGTGCTCACAACTCCACTCAGCGACCCCGGAGCGGGTTAAGGAGTCAACTCTGTTCACGCAGGAATCAAAGCTCTTCACTTCCACTCTTGGTTAACGGGCGTCTGCTGCTCGCTCCCTCGTTCAGCCAGCAGGCCCGCTGCAGCGTCTGCAGGGACTTGATGGTGGGAGATAAGCATCCGTCATCACCTGGAAGTGAGAAGGTTTGATCTGCAGTTTGTCCACGTGACGACATTGCAAGAAAACAAGTCCTCCTGGGTTCCATAGCATTTCATGAAACACCGTTTCAGTCGGGAACGGATGTCCTCCTCGCTCTGCTTCTTCTCAGGTTTGCAGAAGCTGTTGTTCATTCCCACACATGTTGTTGAGGGAGAACATTCTGGGATGCACAAGGCTTGAACTTTTACTGACTAGTTTAGATCCTTGGTCAAACTGTTTTTACTCTTTTTATTTCCATTTCCTTTGAACCTGCTTGACAGATTTAGCACGGCTCAGTTGATGAGACGCTCAGACTTAGTAAACCTCGTGTGGTGCTCCAAGCAGCTTTAAAGCAAAAGTACAACAACCCTGAGAGAGTTGAGCAAACATCACCTGCAGCGTCACATGACTGGTCTTGAAACGAGCGATGGTCTTCTGACACTAAGTGCACACGTACGTCCAGCGTCAGCAGCTCTGAGATCAGTCAACGTCTCGTATTTTGGATTTTCTACAGGTTATAAAAACCCCCTTAAAGAATCACATCGTTGCGTTCAATGGTAACGACATCCAGCGGCTCTGTTGCAGGTTTTATTTAGTTTCACGCGACGCAGAAATCTCATTTTGCAAAGAAACTTCATATAAGAATCTGTTCTACGGCTTCAAATGGACTGAAGTGATAATCTCACAAAGAAAGAGGATTTATTTTTTGTCCGCTTCTCTCTTCTCTTCTGTAAATGAATGTAAGATGAGATATTGCCTGTGCAGCTGTAAACGGAGCTCTCTGGGGCTGCAGGGCTCGTAGAGTCCCAGCAGCCTCAGAGCTTAACAGACGCTCAGTGACTGACAGGTCACGGGGTCATGGATGCTTTGAGTTCTTCGAGATGTCTTGAGGGAGATGTGAGGTCTAACCATGAACTCTTCCCTGCTTGATCCTGGTCTGATGTCTCAATCTCGTTTAGGTTTGATTCATTTCACGCATCTCGACAAACTACATTATTTATTGTGTTTCGTCGTCTCACCCGTCACCAATCACCACTTTGGCAGAGTGATGAAAAACAAGCTATTATCTGTAAATATTATTTGACCCAAATCTGTTGCCTCACGCTGGGCTCCTGCAACGCCTCAAAGCATCCAACGCGATGAGGAATAGGGGGGGGGGCAGTGATTCATGACCTTTCACCCCTGGTCCTCCCACACAGGCCTTTTCATTTACTTTTGGCTGATTAGGTGATTTTTTACAGGTGTGTGGGCGTCTACAAACAATGCTTTATTGACGCTCTCCTTGTAGTTTTGTTCCACCCGTCATGGTGCCAATGAATTAGACTTCCATGGACAATAACACCTCAAATCTAGATCACGATAAATCCTCATTGACCTTGATAACGATAAATATAAAGTCCAGCTTGATGGATCCACCCTGTGACCAGGTCTCTCCTCCGAGCCTGACTTTCGCTGAACTGCCGGCGGAGCTCGTCTTTGTGCTGGCGAGCAGATAGAAGTCTCTTCAGCTCTTCGTGTTCTCACTGAACCTCTGGGGTTTGGGAGTTTACTTTGACTCCAACGCTCCTGTTTGATTCTCAGATATCAGCTTTATGTGACTGTTTCGGGATTGTTTCCAGCCCTGTCCCAGCTGTTTGAAGAACATAGAAGGCACTTTACCGCCAACATTCTATCATTCCTGCCACCTGCCGATCCGTGGAACAGTGTGGAATCAGTAGCGGGGACTTGTATCAACCCACTCATCAGAACACGGAGCCGAAGGGACCAACAGTCAATGCTGAGGCAACACACATGTCTTGCTTTGTGAAGTGAGTGAGTGGAGCTTTGTCAGCGGTCACGGTTTTAAACATTGCAGAGCAACAGTGGAAGCAGAGACGGCCACGGCGAGCTGATAGACTCTTACCGCGGTAGAAGAACTCCCACGCGTGACCACATGAGGAGGAACCAGGACGCCCGTCTGGCTTGGGATGGTGGTGGACGCTCACGGCTCAGCTCAGTCCAGACCAGCAGAAATGTCATCACCTGTGTGGGTGTAGCTGGTGTTTCAAATTCCACAATTTTATGTCAAAATGCATATTTGTTCCTGAATCACAAGCTGCAATAGTCCCAGCGTTCCTACCTGAGACTCCATAGAAGTGACGAGTCAAAACTCTAAGAGCACAATACAAGCCCCCTCCTGTTGACCATCAAAGCCCAGTGCTGCTGGTCAACATGACCCCAGCTGTGCACTGATGCTGCGTTACACTACTTACTGGGTGCTACGGGTCACATTTTCCAGATGATGACCCATCGCCACCCTTTGGAGCTGCCCGGGTGTGAAGTGGCCCCGAGCAGCTCTGAATATCAGAGTGTGGAAGTTTGAAAAAGGGAAATGTGAAGGAAGCCTGACCAGTCTGCCATTGAGCCATCGAGCCATCGAGCCTCTGTTCCCATAACGTACCCGTCGAATTGTATGATTGAAAGAGACGAGCAGCTCCCTCCATCTCGCCGCGCTTTCCAAGCCTCAGACTTAATCGGGTAGCATTTTACCTTCGCAGTGGCCTTATTCCATCGTACATCTCTGTATGCACTGGTAGGAATGTACAGCAAATGCGTATTTATAAAAGCGTTGATTAATTACCGGAACTCTTCCTAATATTCACGTGAGAAGAAGTGTTTTTTTCTCAAACTCTGGCAGCATTAACATGTCAAATGTGAAATGCTTTCATTAATACGCAGGTGGACGCATGGGAATAAGGTCATTGTACGATCAGGCATCGCCCGCTCGTTCTCTCCGCCTCTCTTTGTATAGTGGCATTAAATATACGGAGGAAGTCGTTTGTTAATATGTATAATTTAGCAGTTGCTGTTTTTTTGTAAATAATGAGAAAGTAATGTGAATGACATTTGTTGAATGGTTTTGGAAGAACTCCTTCATGGCGAACCTCTCCGGGCTTTTATAAACGCGAGTGCAGTACACGGCGTACTTTGTACGTAAGACGGCAGCGTGAAGACGAGCGAGCATTACTAGAAGCTGATGAAACTACATGTACAACTTGAGGATGATAGTATACTGAACTTGTAATTACTGATGTACATAAAAGAATGACAGAACATTTTTGTCTATTATTAAATGTGAAAATCCAGCCGCCGCTGTTTGTCTTGATAACTGCGTGTTTACCGCTTTCAAACGTCTCCCGAGTGCTGCTGTGACTCTGCAGCCTGGATTGCCAGATGGGTTGTTGCCTCAATGTGCACACTTCTTTTGATGAGATGTCTTTCAAGTGAATACACTGGAATTTGAAAGATTTTCTTTGATGGCACGTCTGCAAAAAGGAGCCCTGCTGGCAGCGGCTCGAGGTGCAGCGTGCACCTCACAGCGGTGAGTCGGCTCGAGTTCAGGGAGTCTTTCAAATCAAAAGCATGAATCAGCTGAGGAACATCGTCCAATTTCACGGCAATCTGCTGCGTTGAAAAGTTTTCATTTGACTTCGGTTTGGAGTCAAAGGAAAACTTTCAATTGTTTCCAAAACTGTTCAACGTTACAGGAACACAAATGCTCACAGATGTGCTCACAGATGTGCTCACAGACAGATGTTCGTGGTGCAGTGAAAGGCCAAGGGTTAATAACAAATTCATCCTCTAGTAAGAAGTACTTTTCCCTGTAGTGGAGTAGAAGTAGAACGTAGCATAAAATAGAAATGCTCAAGTAATAATAATAATACATTTTATTTATATAGCGCTTTTCATGGTACTCAAAGACACTTTACATTAAAATCATTATATAAAAGCAATACACTAAAAACATAAAATACACACTAACGGTCACACGGTAAAAGCAGTTTTGAACAGGTGAGTTTTGATTTGTGATTTGAATGTGGAAAGGTCAGTGCAGTCTCGGAAATGTACATGAATAAATATACTTTATGTTCTGGCATTTAACAGTCGAGAGGTCACAACAACACGAGGATCCATCAGCCGAGCCTCATGAGGTTGAGATGAAGTCAGCTTTGGTCAAGCTGATGTTTTGAGCGCGAGGTCAGAGGTCAGAGGTCGGCCTCAGGGGATCATGAATAAATGAAGCCAGTTCCACAGTCGGTCTGCTCAGCAGGCGTCACGATGTCTCTCTGGATCAAAGGCAGAAAGAGGAAGCGGTCCCCCCGCGTTGGATTGTCGTGTTGTGACACCACAGCCGTCTGCAGCTCCCAATACGCTGAAACAAATGTTGGGAATTATTATTTGTAAGAAGACTTCTTCCCTCCGGCCTGTTTTCAAACGCGCTGCTGTCTCAGCGCCGCTGTTGGATGTTTCTCCGAGCCCTCCAGCTGAGCGGCGGCAGGAGAGGCTGAGCGGTTGTGTTCTCACCACCAATTATTCATCACCAGTCATCCTGCATCTCTCTTTCATTCCTTCTCTCCCTTTAATCTCCCACCTCACCCCCTCTCTCCTTCTCCCTCGCTCCCTGTCTCTTTTTGTTTCTCTCTCCTCCTCCCTTCACTCCTGATCTTCTTCTTCGCCCTCTTAGCTCGCGTTTCTTCTCTCTCTCTCCCCCCCTCCTCTTATTCTTTCACTTTCTCATGCTTTGTCTGACACCTTTTTCTTCCTTCCCTCTTTCCTCCTCCGCCCCTACATTCTAGCACTCACCCCATCCTTCTGGCTTTATATTCTTCCATCACCTCCATCGCTGTCTCACCTCTCTCTTCTTTTCTCTTTCTTCTTCATCTTTCCTCTGTATTTTCTGTTCCCTCTCTGTTTTCTCTTTTTCTACTTCCACCTCTCACCCTCCTTCCCCCTACACCTTCCTCTTCCTTCTTCCCCATTTTTCATCCATACCTCTTCCTCACCTCTAGCTTTTTGTCCTTTCTTTCTTCCTTCTTTCCCGCTCTACCTCTTTCACTGTGTACTTTTAACTATTTGAACGTGTCTCCTTGATTCCTTTCCTCGTCCAGCCCACGGTAAATGCAGGTGGAGGAGGCGAAGAAGAGACGCGAGGAGAGAGGAGTCAAGGCAACAGACATTTAACAAAAGGAATCATCCGAGCTGTCATTAAAGAGAACACGATGTGGCCCAGCTGCATCATCAGTCTGCTGTTTATGATCTCTGTCAGACGAACAGTTCATGACGACAATTTATTCACTTTTAATTTAATTCATAATGTGAAGAATAGGGCATGCATTTATTTAACACACACACACACTGTCTATATATTTGAAGCGCTATGTTTGTGTGAAGTGAGTGACAAATAATTTAGATGTTTATGCTTAATGCAAGAGAATATTCTTATTGATATAGTAATTTGACGACAGCAGCTGTTTGTGCTTCTAAACAGTCACGATTATACCAGTTGAATTTGGGGACAGCCAACATGCAATGATGGAAACAGAAGCATCAAGGTGGAGCGTCGTTGGGCAGGACAAACGGTGAAGGGCACAAAGTTTGATCTTCTTAAATAATACAGCTCCAGACTGAACGGAACATTTGTAGAGCCCTGCCATGTTTGAGATCCCGTAAAGGAAAAGGGAACGCCGGTGTTTCCTCGCTCGCAGGTCCTCCAGAAGCCTCCTCGTCTCCCCGAGGTGCATTCAAGGGATTTGAAGATCCTCCATAATGGCGTAGGGGATGATTTATGGGTCCACTAAGGAGAGAGGACGCAAGGAAGCATGAGAATCTGTTTTCCTTGTTGTCCTTTTTTCCTATTATTTGTATATTTCTCTTCTTTCCCTGCCATGGTCTTCATCCATCCCTCCTTTTCTCCTCCCTCCTGCTCCCTATTTGTTCTGATTCTCCCTCTTCTCTTCCAAGCCTCCCACATCCCCAACTGCACTTCTTTCCTTTGCCATTCTCCTTCATGTCTTTATCTGCCACCTTTCCTGAACACCTTCTTCTCCTCCCTCTCTCCTTCTCGACCCACTTGTTTTCTCCCTGCCCGCCTCAGGATCTCCTATACGGTGTAAACAGATGATTAGGTGCTGCCCTTTGATTTCAAGTCTTTGACTAAATCCATCCTGATCATTTTGACAGCCTGCACACTTCTGCTCTGCGGCGCGTGGCTGATAATGAGGCTCTTATTCTTTATTCCCCCCCTCCTTCACATTATGGTGATGCTGTTTATGAAACCCCCCCTGGAGTCCAATTCCAAGTAGCTGAGATTGTTTGCAGACTTTACATCTGTCTACACATTTTCAGGTCATCGAGTCTTTATTGCTTTCACCAAACACTCTAATATAATTATCTCTCCTCGGGTTTTTTTCGGCGGAGCTGTCAGGGGCAATAATGTCTAAAAGAAAATTTCCCCCGTTGTATTTCGAATGTGCTGAACAAAGGTTACGCGGTGAAATGTAACTCTCAGAAATGCTGCATTTGAGCTTTCTTGTTGCAGACGTTTGTTTTTCTCTCGCGTCTTGCTGACAGCTTTAGACGCATTATCACAATTAGTCAACATTTCTCCGAGGAGTTGTTCCGATCTATCCGCCCCCGCCTCATCCATCCTATATACTGAGCTGTCAGATTGTGACTTATGATGTTTTGCCCCTCAGTGCTTGTTCTGTTGAAGGCTTTCACTCGTCATGAATCTGCAGTAAATCCATATTGCGAGAGAAAACCTGTTTCCTGATGTGAAGGAGGCGCTCTAAAATAAAAACAGGTGTTTTACAGATATAATGCCAGATGTTTCTAACTGCACGAACTGACTATGACAAACAAGATGGCATTATTTTTCTTTGAATAATTTTTGAGGAGCTAAAATGTCTGGCTTTCAAAACTCACTCTTTGTGAGCATTAAAGTAAGGCCCCTTTAGTAGCGGCTCTTTCAATCACACGGCAGGATATTCCACAGCAGATTACGTTTGTCATCTTATCATTCTATTGTAAATGCTCCATTTTTTGGGGATTTCTTTTCCATGTTAGCTGAATAATTTAGAAGTTAAGTCTTGACTTTGGAAAGCGCAGTTGACTGTAGAGTATCACGTGTGTGTGTAGCGCAAAATGTCCTTTCTCTAGCTCCGTATCGCGCGGTTCTCTAAGCCCCGCCCACGTGTAAACGGTCCAATGAAAATCGAAGGATTTTAATCCCTCTTGTAACTGCCACGCCACTCACACTCCGCTCCAATATGGCGCCTCAATGGGAAATATGCTAATACCGAGCGGAAGAGAAGTTAAAAAACCTTTTCAGGTACGAGTCTCCTTATTGGTTTATGTTTATCAGTTTCTTAGGTGAATGTGTGTACAGTGTGTGCTCCGGGAAGTATTTGTAGTATGGTATGTTCTTGTATTGTGAAGTAATGAAGTTAATTAGCTAACGTTACCGGACGGACAATTAAGCTAGCAACATTAGCCGCTTGCAATGCTAACCCCGCCCCCTCACGTCATGTGTTGCAACATATTCGAAGTAAGCTGCTTTACAGTATAGTTTGTGAATTGGTGTGTGTCTCTAGTGTATTCTTTACTATATACTTGTATACTTTAGTATAAGTCGGATACTTTAATGCAAGTTCTGTTGCTGGTGGTACAGTACAGCTTGTAACATTTCCGTTCTGTAGATAATCAGTGGAAGCACTGTACTGACATTTGTATTCATAGTATGGTATGTGGTTGGTTACCTTGAAAATCCAGTCACTTAATTCAAATATCCTAAGAAATATAGTTTCTTTAAAGGCCTATATACCCGAACGTTGTGACCTGCAAACCAGAGTAAAGAACCAACCATTCACCACGACTGCTAAAGAGTTTTAAACACCTTTAAGATCATGATCCTTTACGAAGTGTTGTCTAGCTTAATGTATTATGCAACACCAACGAAAATAGTTATTCTGGCCCTGCTTATGGCTTGATATTGGCCTTTAATTAAAATCCTTAACCCAGTTATCTGCTTTATTGTTGTGGAAGTAAAAGTTCCCCCCCAGACTGCAGCTTGTACAAAATGTTAGTTTTGTTTTTTCTCCAGATTGCTGCTTTGAGAAATGATCCCATTGGGCTGCCGGAATAATTAACTAAGCGAGCTTCAGGGTGGCTGACTCTGAAAAATACAAACTCGCCTTAAAGTAAAAGCTCATCAAA
>CM051701.1:1244142-1354142 GCA_028022725.1 Lycodopsis pacificus | reverse complement strand
CACGTGGCTGAATGCATGAACACTTCAAATCATTTCTAGCTTTAAAATTAATATGAATTACAATTCTTGAAGGCTAATAAGTAATGTAGGTCCTTGTTTGACAAAATAAAACACTTACAGACTTTGGGAGATTTTCTTAATCTTATTTCAATTAACAACTTAATTCTTTCTATATATATATATATATATATATATATATATATATATATATATATATATATATATTATTTTCTTCCTGCCACTTAAACACAACAACAGTCAAAAAACTTCATCGTGATTAGTGAGATATATATATATATATATTATGTGCTTTCTGGGTAACAAAATCATCTGTAATAAAAGTGTGAGAATAAGAGAACGAGAGCAAAGCTGAATGAGCAGACGAACACACACGTCCACCTTAAATCTCATGGAACACGTCATCACAGTTCATCTGAGACTAAGGTCTTAACATTTAATAGTTTTCTTTTACACCAAGGAATGTTCAGGGACCAAAACAAAATGCAGTGTATTTTTTTACTTTATATATATATATATATATATATATATATTGTTTAGAGTCTTCTGGCGCTGCGTCACCAGCGTCTCGTCACTGTACACCCTCTGGTCCTCCGGCCCTCCACTGTAGCGTGGACGTTGTTTTCAGATGAGCAGTCTGCATGTGTGTGTGTGTGTGTGTGTGTCGTACAACAGTCTGTGTTCAGGGAGCGTGAAGCAAGAAATGAGGTGTGTACTTCCTGGGCAGCAGCTGCCTCTCTGTGGTCTCCTGAGGGGCGTGGCCTAAACAACACATCTGCTGAGTCATGATTCACAAAAAGAGATTAAGTGATTTTTTTTTTTTTCTTTTTCTTTTTGTTGTGACAGATGGAGCGGGGCAGGACAGAGTTGACCCTTTTCCCCCGCCGTCCTTTGACACATATAAATCTCTCTCACCCTCCCCCCTCTACCCCCCCCACCAGGTTTGGAGTTTGGTCCATGGAGGCCCGGTGAGCGAGGCCTCTTATTGGTCGGAGAGCAGCAGCAGGAGCAGCCAACCGAGGCCCAGCATCAGGGACGGGTGGACGGGCTCGGCTCCGCGGTCAGACAGGCCCGGAGAGGGAAGAGTGGAGTCGCCCTCGTCGCCCCACAATCTGTCGTTCTCGTTTACCTAAAAAGGAAACGAGAGCGTGATTAGTCCTCCGCTCTTTTTGGTAAAATAATAAAACAAACCGTTATCTGCTTCCAGGTTCCACCACGAGACATCTTCTCAGCAGCCGAGAGGGAAAAACAATTTGAATGATCAACTGTGCGAGTGTGAGACGACATTATTCACAGCGAGAGACGCTTCTCTCTACGAACATGAAGTCAGTCTAGCACCATCTTTGGATCGACTCCCAGCTGACTGGCTGGAGGCGTTTCACAGCCATATGAAATATCATGTTTAAGGTGTCGCTGCCCTGTTCATCTCTGTACCTTCATATGAAGTCCAGAGGAATCAGAGGATGACAGACTGTTGGGACGAGGAGTTCAGAGCACCCGAGGCACGAATGTGTCATTTGGGTTTTTGGCTGTTTGCTTCAGTTTCCCTCTGGAAGTAAGTAAGTGGACTAGTTATACACGTTAGTTGTGAAGTTTATTTATATCTGTTGGCAGAATGTCAATTATGTTATCTACAGCATTTTTGGGGAGGGTTCCCATTAGGAGCCAAATTATATTATTCACATATTTCTCATTATTAACATCTCAAACACTGTGTGCTTAATGCAAAACAGGCTGTCCACATTAAACTGAGTTTAATCGTCGTTTACTGGAACACATTAATGATGTTTACAGAACCTGTTTGTCCTGTTATGAATGTGAGGCCATTTACATGTTCATGCTGTATTTTCAATCCAGTAAATCCAATGCGTTGAAACTACCAACAGCATACGCTTATAAAACACTCATCTGTTTACAGTCTGAGTGTCTTAATTCTTTTATTTCAATAAGGTTGTTTGTTTTATGCTCTCCTTAGTTTGCTGAATGCTTTTACTTCTGCAGAGATGTAATGACTCGCTGGGATCAGTACCATCTGAAAGCTTCCTTCATCAGAATCCTCCATGATCAGCACACGATGGGTCGGCCAGTACGAGCTCATCACAACATGCACTGTAAGTCAGCACTGCAAACATCTTTTGACCTTATTTACCTTATCTGGACTCGACGAGGGAATTTCACTGTTTAAAATCTCTTGTTGTTATTGTGTGTTTCTGTACAAAAGAAATCTTCGAATCAGGTGTTTGTTTCGTTCTCTAGCTCCCTAATATCGATTTGGCCCTCAAAAATCCATGTAAGTTTAACTCTAATGAGGAGAAAATTGACATGTAGGAAAGTGTGTATGTAGCCGTGCATCATTGTTGTTTAGGACGAGTGTCGAGTAACATAATTGTAATATACACGCTTGTCATTTTAGCGAATTTTTCACTCTAAAAAGTATTAATTTAAACTGAGCGTTTTGGCAAACACTCTAAATTTAAATGATATATGCAAAAATCTTGGACACTGAAATAAGCCGACGTGTACTTTGTGCACATGGCAGCAAACAGACGCCGCCTCGGTTGTTGAGTGACTGACTTTGCACCGGACGCTGTCTGAATTATGCAGACAACGTAAATCCCACCCGTCTGCTGGTCCCTGCAGAATGAAACAAACGCCCCCAAGCTATCTGAAGCAGCGTGACCCAAATTCAGAGCGAGGCCCTCTCCTCCGGTAGTGCCTCTCTGTTCGTGCGGCACAATTCCCGTCTCCCGTCTCGTCTCACCTGAGTCGGTATCTGTGCTCTCAGAATGTTCTGCTCCGTTTCCATGGAGAGGCCCGGGGCGGTGGTCGCCAGGTGTGGGCTCTGGCTGTCGGTTGCTGGACTGGGCATCCCGGGCTGGCTGGCTGTCCTCTCATCCGACCCGTTCCCGAAGGCCAGGATGGCGTTCTCTAGAACACACGAGCAGCAGAGACGCCGTGTTAAACGGGAGGAGGAAGGACAGGAGGAAGCTCTGAGGCCGGAATCAGCCGTCACCTGCAAACTGCATGAACAGAAACACCAGCAACACAACGCGCTCCTAAAACTAGCAGGATCTGACATATTTGACCAAAAGTGAAAATATGTACTCCTCTGTGCTCACAGCCAGCGATGCATCATAGTTACAGAGAAATACAAGCGCTCGTGAACGCTCCAGCCGACTCTGGATGATGGACCTTCACATTGCTCTAGTTTATACATCTTGTTGCCTTTCTGGGCCGCTAGTGTAAGAAACTGCCAACAAATGCGTAACATGTGTTATTCATATGGCTGCGGGGTAAGTTTAAATATATTCATAAGGAGAGAACTACTGCAGTGCTACAGTCAACTATACACACGAGAGGACGGAGTGTTGTGTGAGCAGGAATTCAAATCTACAAATGTAAATATAGAAGGAGAAAGCCTGTTCATAAAGAGTGCGTCAGGCAGTTTTTAATTACACAAATATGAGAGGCAAAGGCTGCGCAGTATATACATTCAATTAATGGCAAAAAGGGGTTTCTGATCATATTATAAAAAACTAACAATAATGAACAGCATGGTTCTCTTCTTTGTGTTTAGCAATGATGGAGTTTCTTCAGGCTATAAATCACTCACACCATCATTACCACTTGCTCGTGTGGGACCAACAAGTGGTTTGACTGAGAAGTGAGTTCGACAGAATTTCTAAGAAGCTAATTATCCTCCGGACAGAACGGCACCAGTGTGGAGGGCAAATACTCGCCCTGTATCCGCTGCAGCAGTCTGTCAATCAAGCGTTCTTTGTTTACATAACTCCATCGGAGGGCAACATGTTGCCGGGAAGCAAGAGGATCGTTCCTCCGTCATCTCTGACTCCGACAGAGGCCTCGGTGTCTCCAAACGTGACGCAGCAGGCTACCGGCACGCTGTGGGTCACGTGACTCACTTCTACAGCTCGGACTGCATGAAGCTCCTGCTGGAATCACCAGTGCAAGAGATGAAAAAAGCTCCTTCTTTAAATAATACGATTGTGTTCATAAAAAAACTTTAGAATAGAAGTTGAAAGGGAGAATTCTGCACCTCTGAAGATGCTCAGTGAGTGTTGACGGTAAATGTAGTCTCACTTCCTGAGTTCGTGCTGTATTGACCCGTAAGCAGCTTCAACATCTGTTCTTCCTGCATCCAGTGCCGTCATGTCGTACGACTGAAGGAAGAACTACAGGCTGCTCTTTCAGATTGGATTTCTTTCTCAGAAACTGAACTTCCCTGTTCTCTTTGCGTGTACAAACCTGTTTGATGTTCTGGACAAGGACACGTTTGACAGTGTTTTGGTTGCCTCGGATATTGAGCCATACGTCGGCACGCTGCTCGCAGAATA
This sequence comes from Lycodopsis pacificus, assembly GCA_028022725.1. Taxonomy (NCBI): domain Eukaryota; kingdom Metazoa; phylum Chordata; class Actinopteri; order Perciformes; family Zoarcidae; genus Lycodopsis; species Lycodopsis pacificus. The sequence continues at coordinate 1,349,769 of CM051701.1, read as the reverse complement.
AATCTGCTTTCTCGGTCGATATATAGCGAGCAAATAGGAATTAATTGGACAACAGAAAAGGTGCCGAATTTTCCAATAACCGAGCTTGAGATTCTGTCACGCGTACAGCTAAAGATGGGCAGGAGCTGACGTTTACAAACTATACAAATGTGCATCTTATAATCAATTCAATTTAAAATTCTCAGTAAATTCTGGATGAATTCAGCAACTGTGGCACCTTTTCTGCAAATGCAGCGATGAAGCGATAAGCTAACGTGTTTGGTGACGGAGGCAGAGGCTCGTGGAAACTAAACGTAATCGTGTCTGAGAGGAAGTCGTATTTAGGTCTCGTACGGGGGAGTCTGTGGTCAATGTGGTCATTCATATATTGTCTGTTTAAGGAATTACAAAGCAGTTTGTTGAACGTTGTAATCAGACCCTGCTCGGAGCACTCACGAGTGTTTGTGTGTGAGCTGACATGAGAGGAAATTGAAGAAATGTTATTTCGCAAACGATTGTAATTATGTTGTAGTAGCAACACGCAGTGTATAAATACCCTGTGTACAAGTACAAGTACAGTCTCATCTGAACCGCTAACAATAATACATACATATGTTGCATTATCAATCTGCAGAGTAACTAATGTTATCAGACTAAATGGATTCAAAAGTACAATATGCGTCTGAAATGTAGTGGGGTAGAAGTATAAAGTATAAATACTTAAATACAGTACTTGTGTAAATGTACTTAGTTACTTTCCAACTCTTGATTAGTATTCGTGTGGCTCTTTGTTTGCTCTCATCCAACAACTCTGTCCGTCAAGATAACAGTGAACTCACGATGGAGCTGAACGTCCTTCATTCTAATTCACGCCGTGTGTGAGTCATGATCTAGTTATGAGAGTTATACACACAATGTTTGATTCTGAGGTATGGTCAATGTTTTCTGAACTATGCTGTCAGATTTCCCAGTGCTTTCACTCATTCATTTAAGAACACACTGTCAGACCCTCTCAAGCTGGCAGGATCATCTCTTTAGTCAAATATACGAGCTCCACAGCTGCGGTGACATGAAGCGTGAGATCGACAGGTGTGTGGATTCAGCAGTGATGTGGACGTGGTACTTGACCGTCGTGGTGAAGAGGAGTTGAGCACGAAGGCAACGCTCTCGACTGTACTGCTACGTTCAGACCCTCACCGGTGGTCACAAGTGACGGAAAGATTGAGATCTCGGCTACAAGCCTCGAAAATGAGCTTCCGCTGCTGCTTCACATCGAAATAGTCCGGCTGACGTGGTTCAGGCATCTTATCAGGATATATATTTATAATATTTGACGACCCTCATAAAATCTCCTGGGACCCATCTGTGGCTCGTGACCCAGTCACAAGTTGTGACATGTAATAAAAGAGTGTGAGCGAGAGAGCGTAATAAAAGAGTGTGAGCGAGAGAGCGTAATAAAAGAGTGTGAGCGAGAGAGCGTAATAAAAGAGTGTGAGCGAGAGAGCGTAATAAAAGAGTGTGAGCGAGAGAGCGTAATAAAAGAGTGTGAGCGAGAGAGCGTAATAAAAGAGTGTGAGCGAGAGAGTGTAATAAAAGAGTGTGAGCGAGAGAGTGTAATAAAAGAGTGTGAGCGAGAGAGCGTAATAAAAGAGTGTGAGCGAGAGAGCGTAATAAAAGAGTGTGAGCGAGAGAGCGCAATAAGAGTGTGAGCGAGAGAGCGCAATAAGAGTGTGAGCGAGAGAGCGCAATAAGAGTGTGAGCGAGAGAGCGCAATAAGAGTGTGAGCGAGAGAGCGCAATAAGAGTGTGAGCGAGAGAGCGCAATAAGAGTGTGAGCGAGAGAGCGCAATAAGAGTGTGAGCGAGAGAGCGCAATAAGAGTGTGAGCGAGAGAGCGCAATAAGAGTGTGAGCGAGAGAGCGCAATAAGAGTGTGAGCGAGAGAGCGCAATAAGAGTGTGAGCGAGAGAGCGCAATAAGAGTGTGAGCGAGAGAGCGCAATAAGAGTGTGAGCGAGAGAGCGCAATAAGAGAGTGTGAGCGAGAGAGCGCAATAAGAGTGTGAGCGAGAGAGCGCAATAAGAGAGTGTGAGCGAGAGAGCGCAATAAGAGAGTGAGCGAGAGAGCGAAATAAGAGAGTGTGAGCGAGAGAGCGAAATAAGAGAGTGTGAGCGAGAGAGCGAAATAAGAGTGTGAGCGAGAGAGCGTAATAAGAGTGTGAGCGAGGGAGCGAAATAAGAGAGTGTGAGCGAGGGAGCGAAATAAGAGAGTGTGAGCGAGGGAGCGCAATAAGAGAGTGTGAGCGAGGGAGCGAAATAAGAGAGTGTGAGCGAGGGAGCGCAATAAGAGAGTGTGAGCGAGGGAGCGCAATAAGAGAGTGTGAGCGAGGGAGCGCAATAAGAGAGTGTGAGCGAGGGAGCGCAATAAGAGAGTGTGAGCGAGGGAGCGCAATAAGAGTGTGAGCGAGGGAGCGCAATAAGAGAGTGTGAGCGAGAGAGCGCAATAAGAGAGTGTGAGCGAGAGAGCGAAATAAGAGAGTGTGAGCGAGAGAGCGAAATAAGAGTGTGAGCGAGGGAGCGCAATAAGAGAGTGTGAGCGAGGGAGCGTAATAAGAGAGTGTGAGCGAGAGAGCGAAATAAGAGTGTGAGCGAGGGAGCGCAATAAGAGAGTGTGAGCGAGGGAGCGTAATAAAAGAGTGTGAGCGAGAGAGCGCAATAAGAGAGTGTGAGCGAGAGAGCGAAATAAGAGAGTATGAGCGAGGGAGTGCAATAAAAGAGTGTGAGCAAGGGAGTGTAATAAAAGAGTATTATGCTGTTTGCTGCTGCCTTTAATTGAACCCGATTCAATTAATATACGAATCAATTTTCTGCATTTTATTTCTTACACTGTTTTTAATGTTTTAATGAATGTTCTTAATTGTTTTTAAATCTCCTTTTCTTTTGTCTTATGTTTTGATGCTTTTAATGGTTTTATGTGAAGCACTTTGAATTACCTTGTTGTTGAAATGTGCTGTACAAATAAACTTGCCTTGCCTAAGAGTATTAGTAAGAGTGTGTTATAAAAGAGTATTAGTAAGAGTGTTATAAAAGAGTATTGGTAAGAGTGTTATAAAAGAGTATTAGCAAGAGTGTTATAAAAGAGTATTAGCAAGAGTGTTATAAAAGAGTATTAGTAAGAGTGTTATAAAAGAGTATTAGTAAGAGTGTTATAAAAGAGTATTAGTAAGAGTGTTATAAAAGAGTATTGGTAAGAGTGTTATAAAAGAGTATTAGCAAGAGTGTTATAAAAGAGTATTAGTAAGAGTGTTATAAAAGAGTATTGGTAAGAGTGTTATAAAAGAGTATGAGCAAGAGTGTTATAAAAGAGTATTAGCAAGAGTGTTATAAAAGAGTATTAGCAAGAGTGTTATAAAAGAGTATTAGCAAGAGTGTTATAAAAGAGTATTAGCAAGAGTGTAATAAAAGAGTATTAGCAAGAGTGTAATAAAAGAGTATGAGCAAGAGTGTTATAAAAGTGTTATAAAAGAGTATTAGCAAGTTTGTTGCTGCCTTTAATTGAACCCGATTCAATTAATATACGAATCAATTTCCTGCATTTCTGCATTTTATTTCTTACACTGTTTTTTAATGTTTTAATGAATGTTCTTAATTGTTTTTAAATCTCCTTTTCTTTTGTCTTATGTTTTGATGCTTTTAATGGTTTTATGTGAAGCACTTTGAATTACCTTGTTGTTGAAATGTGCTGTACAAATAAACTTGCCTTGCCTAAGAGTATTATAAAAGAGTATTAGCAAGAGTGTTATAAAAGAGTATTAGCAAGAGTGTTATAAAAGAGTATTAGCAAGAGTGTTATAAAAGAGTATTGGTAAGAGTGTTATAAAAGAGTATTAGCAAGAGTGTTATAAAAGAGTATTAGTAAGAGTGTTATAAAAGAGTATTAGTAAGAGTGTTATAAAAGAGTATTAGTAAGAGTGTTATAAAAGAGTATTAGTAAGAGTGTTATAAAAGAGTATTAGTAAGAGTGTGTTATAAAAGAGTATTAGTAAGAGTGTGTTATAAAAGAGTATTAGCAAGAGTGTAATAAAAGAGTATGAGCAAGAGTGTTATAAAAGAGTATTAGCAAGAGTGTTATAAAAGAGTATTAGCAAGTTTGTTGCTGCCTTTAATTGAACCCGATTCAATTAATATACGAATCAATTTCCTGCATTTCTGCATTTTATTTCTTACACTGTTTTTTAATGTTTTAATGAATGTTCTTAATTGTTTTTAAATCTCCTTTTCTTTTGTCTTATGTTTTGATGCTTTTAATGGTTTTATGTGAAGCACTTTGAATTACCTTGTTGTTGAAATGTGCTGTACAAATAAACTTGCCTTGCCTAAGAGTATTATAAAAGAGTATTAGTAAGAGTGTGTTATAAAAGAGTATTAGTAAGAGTGTGTTATAAAAGAGTATTAGTAAGAGTGTGTTATAAAAGAGTATTAGTAAGAGTGTGTTATAAAAGAGTATTAGCAAGAGTGTTATAAAAGAGTATTAGCAAGAGTGTTATAAAAGAGTATTAGCAAGAGTGTTATAAAAGAGTATTAGTAAGAGTGTGTTATAAAAGAGTATTAGCAAGAGTGTTATAAAAGAGTATTAGCAAGAGTGTTATAAAAGAGTATTAGCAAGAGTGTTATAAAAGAGTATTAGCAAGAGTGTTATAAAAGAGTATTAGCAAGAGTGTTATAAAAGAGTATTAGTAAGAGTGTTATAAAAGAGTATTAGTAAGAGTGTTATAAAAGAGTATTAGTAAGAGTGTGTTATAAAAGAGTATTAGTAAGAGTGTTATAAAAGAGTATTAGTAAGAGTGTGTCATAAAAGAGTATTGGTAAGAGTGTTATAAAAGAGTATTGGTAAGAGTGTGTTATAAAAGAGTATTAGCAAGAGTGTAATAAGAGTATTAGCAAGAGTGTAATAAAAGAGTATGAGCAAGAGTGTTATAAAAGAGTATTAGCAAGAGTGTTATAAAAGAGTATTAGCAAGTTTGTTGCTGCCTTTAATTGAACCCGATTCAATTAATATACGAATCAATTTCCTGCATTTCTGCATTTTATTTCTTACACTGTTTTTTAATGTTTTCATGAATGTTCTTAATTGTTTTTAAATCTCCTTTTCTTTTGTCTTATGTTTTGATGCTTTTAATGGTTTTATGTGAAGCACTTTGAATTACCTTGTTGTTGAAATGTGCTGTACAAATAAACTTGCCTTGCCTAAGAGTATTATAAAAGAGTATTAGTAAGAGTGTGTTATAAAAGAGTATTAGTAAGAGTGTTATAAAAGAGTATTAGTAAGAGTGTTATAAAAGAGTATTAGTAAGAGTGTGTTATAAAAGAGTATTAGTAAGAGTGTGTTATAAAAGAGTATTAGCAAGAGTGTAATAAAAGAGTATGAGCAAGAGTGTTATAAAAGAGTATTAGCAAGAGTGTTATAAAAGAGTATTAGCAAGTTTGTTGCTGCCTTTAATTGAACCCGATTCAATTAATATACGAATCAATTTCCTGCATTTCTGCATTTTATTTCTTACACTGTTTTTTAATGTTTTAATGAATGTTCTTAATTGTTTTTAAATCTCCTTTTCTTTTGTCTTATGTTTTGATGCTTTTAATGGTTTTATGTGAAGCACTTTGAATTACCTTGTTGTTGAAATGTGCTGTACAAATAAACTTGCCTTGCCTAAGAGTATTATAAAAGAGTATTAGTAAGAGTGTGTTATAAAAGAGTATTAGTAAGAGTGTGTTATAAAAGAGTATTAGTAAGAGTGTGTTATAAAAGAGTATTAGTAAGAGTGTGTTATAAAAGAGTATTAGCAAGAGTGTTATAAAAGAGTATTAGCAAGAGTGTTATAAAAGAGTATTAGCAAGAGTGTTATAAAAGAGTATTAGTAAGAGTGTGTTATAAAAGAGTATTAGCAAGAGTGTTATAAAAGAGTATTAGCAAGAGTGTTATAAAAGAGTATTAGCAAGAGTGTTATAAAAGAGTATTAGCAAGAGTGTTATAAAAGAGTATTAGCAAGAGTGTTATAAAAGAGTATTAGTAAGAGTGTTATAAAAGAGTATTAGTAAGAGTGTTATAAAAGAGTATTAGTAAGAGTGTGTTATAAAAGAGTATTAGTAAGAGTGTTATAAAAGAGTATTAGTAAGAGTGTGTCATAAAAGAGTATTGGTAAGAGTGTTATAAAAGAGTATTGGTAAGAGTGTGTTATAAAAGAGTATTAGCAAGAGTGTAATAAGAGTATTAGCAAGAGTGTAATAAAAGAGTATGAGCAAGAGTGTGTTATAAAAGAGTATTAGTAAGAGTGTTATAAAAGAGTATTAGTAAGAGTGTTATAAAAGAGTATTGGTAAGAGTGTGTTATAAAAGAGTATTAGTAAGAGTGTTATAAAAGAGTATTGGTAAGAGTGTTATAAAAGAGTATTGGTAAGAGTGTGTTATAAAAGAGTATTGGTAAGAGTGTGTTATAAAAGAGTATTGGTAAGAGTGTTATAAAAGAGTATAAGTAAGAGTGTTATAAAAGAGTATTGGTAAGAGTGTGTTATAAAAGAGTATTAGTAAGAGTGTTATAAAAGAGTATTAGTAAGAGTGTTATAAAAGAGTATTAGTAAGAGTGTTATAAAAGAGTATTAGTAAGAGTGTTATAAAAGAGTATGAGTAAGAGTGTTATAAAAGAGTATTAGTAAGAGTGTGTTATAAAAGTATTGGTAAGAGTGTGTTATAAAAGAGTATTGGTAAGAGTGTTATAAAAGAGTATTAGTGAGAGTGTTATAAAAGAGAATTAGTAAGAGTGTGTTATAAAAGAGTATTCGTAAGAGTGTGTTATAAAAGAGTATTAGTAAGAGTGTGTTATAAAAGAGTATTAGTAAGAGTTATAAAAGAGTATTAGTAAGAGTGTGTTATAAAAGTATTTGTAAGAGTATTATGGGAGAGTATTATAAGAGAGTGTTATAAAAGAGTATTAGTAAGAGAGTGGGAAGATAGTTTTATTAAATCACAACACTTCCTGGAGCGGATTTAATTTCAATCTCAACTGTTCGACACTGCTGTTAAGTTGTTGCAACAGCAGCATATTTGCAATGATTACTGGAGGAATTAGAATCTTTAGGGAGTGTTTCGTCTCCACAGCTGTAAACGGAACAGATGTTCAAGTTTGGATGTAATTCTATTAAACAAACAGATGCTTTCGACGTTTCGGGTTTGAATCCTCACCTGACTGAAACAGATAATCACGCCTTTTGCTGTCAGCACTGACACAACATTACAGCAAAGATGATTCAGAGACTGAGACACAAGCAAACAAGCCGGGATTCTCAATTCATACAATCGAAACCCCAAAAAAGAAAAGTGACATTGGACTTTGACTTAGTTTCCTAAAAGAGGATTCAAATCGTCAGTCAGCCTTTCAGTTTGTCATCTTCCAGATGTCTGTGATGGTGTGATGGTCAGTAGGCTATGACTGGAGGGTGTTACAGTATATGTATAACTTACACTCTGGTATATGGTCTTAAACACACTTATACCCAAAGGACACCCTTCACTTCAGGTTCTTAGATTCAGAACAACCAGAATGAGTTATGATCATACGATGAATTAATATTCTGTCAGCTCATGTGTTACTCTGCAGCAATTACGTTTGCATGAAAGTCACTTCAATTAAAATATGCTCAAATGAAGACATGAATGAGAGATTCATCAATTAATTCATTAATTCATTCATTAATTCATCAATTAATAGCCACAGCGTCGACTGTAAGATGGATGTGGGTGCTTAGAAATGAGAATCACACCATTATTCCATCTGTTCGCAGCAAGAAAACCTCCGATTTCAGAAGCGACTCGCTGGTGATTAGTGAAGGGATTTCAAAGCCTTCAGCGGAGTATCGGGGTGTGACACAAACATTGATTTCTCACAGGGTCCTAACAAATTGATCCATCCATCCATCCATCGCCCTTGCAAACTAAATTCTGCAGCAATCAATGCAGAGCCTTGACTCGACTCCCTCCACTGGTGCTGCACTGAGCATGCTCGTCGGAGATGGCGGACCTGCGTTCGCTTGTTTGCCAGCTCTGCAGCTAATTAGGGAATCTGCAACTTACAACAGCAGAAGTCAGTGGTGAGGGGAGCAGATTGAACCCGGCTGACGGTGTGTTTATGCATCAGCACCTTGCAGGAAAGGCTGCGCACCGGCGTGCTAACGGTGCTGTGGGCCATTAGTGCTGTAGGACAGGTGGATCCCCCGGCAGGCTGACGGATGAGGGACTCGCGTGCAACTCCAGCTGCCCGCTACCGCGCCACCCGCCGTCACGCAGAGATGAAGTGCCGATAGATATCTTCAGTGGTAAACTGTTGTGACAGTTCCTTTGTAAATGTTCGGACGCGGCTGTTTAAGCACCACCATCTCGCATCTCTTTGACTTTTAAGTTTCTCCCTGAGGGCGTCTTTCTTTGACTGACTTCATAGGTTCCAAAGCCACACAGCCTGTGCACGCCCCTTTCCTGCCCAACCTTCCTGACACATTGCAGGTTACCCTCGCTGTTAGAACACCAACTTAACTACCAGAAAGAAATTTGAATAATTGCAGAAATAAATGAGCTTCACCTCCATCTGTCCTCTCTTTTTTTTCCCTGACACACACAGCTTTCAGAGAAGGAAGAAGTCCAGAGCTGCAGTTCTGCATCGGGATGTGGTTATTATCGCTGCGATGAGGAGGTAAGGCCGGGTGACAGCTGCCTTTTAAAACCTGAGCGCGCTCGTTCCAGAGAGGGATTTGTTTTTTCAGCAGCTTTTCCCCTCCCCTGTCTGCACACGACTGTATTCTTCCCTGCCACTATTCTCTCTGTCCACCTCATTAGTTCAGAGGCAGGAAACCAAATCACGTTCAATTACCAAGTCATCAAAGGCCATCTGAAGCCCCAGCACAGGGGGGGCGGCCGCAAACAGAGGTAAGCACCAAACGAGACCAGGAGGATCTATTTAATTGAGGCTCGTGCTGTCTAATTGTGAAACATAGCCATCGGCGGAGGAGCGGACGGGCTTTTGGCTCAAGTCAAAATGAATAACACTCCAGTCTCTGTACATTGTGGTTACGCGAGGAACGTGGGGGAAAGAAGAACATCCAGGGTCTCTCCTGGGGCGGATTCATTTTCCCAATTATTGGCTCGAATTAAAACTCTCCTCGCCAAAATCATTATACACACAAATAGAACGGCGGCTCGCCCGTGCCTGGCACACGAGACTGAACTCCAGTGGAGATGAGCGCGTGACGTGCTGGTCCGTCACAAACCTCTTCATCCTCATCATCACGTACGCGCTCGTTTGGCTTCAGCCGTCTGCTCAGGGAGGAGGAGGAGGAGGAGGAGGAGGAGGAGCAGCGCGTCTTTGCTCAGACGCAGGGAAACGAGGCCAGTCAGTCTGAGGTTTGTTTTGCTGGGTCTCTCAGGAGCTTACAGTAAACAGCAGAGGAGCAGCACTGCCGTGTGAGTCCCGGCTGCAGGATGCACATGAGGAGTTCCATTGAAAAACATGTCTATATGTATGGCTTTAACTTTATATACTCCTTCAGTATTAATAAAGTTCTGTGTTAACTGAACAAGAGCGTGATAAACTATGCTGTAAATACAGGTTACAGGAGGGCTGCGCCATACGCACAACATCTCGTATCTCGATGACAATATATCTCGATCTGTAGAGCACGTTTCCAATTCAATGAATAGTCTGTGAAATGGTAAAGCCTATTTTTGTATACTTCAGAGTGAATTAAATACTTGACTTCTTTATAAGAAGTAGAATATTGAGACTTTCAATGTCGAGGGACCTAGAGGGGATACTCTGTGTACAATTCACTTTTGCGAAACGAATAAAAAAAATTAAAAACAATACCTGTGTAACAAAGAGATTCTGTGCCATTTTACACACTGCAAAACACAATTATACATGAACTAAGATCATATCTAGAAGAATACTATAAGTTTTACCTCAATACCACGTTTTTTTGGGCAAAGAACTGTACGATGGTCTTTGTATTGGTCTCTCATGAGAAACGCCGAGCGTTCATGGCAGATGCAGCACATCCAGCAGGGCCGTGATTCGACCGGTCAAAAACAGTCAAAGTAAAGCATGTTGAAAAAAGTCAAAAACGGTCATATTATAGCATGTTGAAAAAAGTAAAAAACGGTCATAGTATAGCATGTCGAAAAAAGTCAAAAACAGTCATAGTATAGCATGTCGAAAAAAGTCAAAAACAGTCATAGTATAGCATGTCGAAAAAAGTCAAAAACAGTCATAGTATAGCATGTCGAAAAACAGTCAAAAACAGTCATAGTATAGCATGTCGAAAAACAGTCAAAAACGGTCATAGTATAGCATGTCAAAAACAGTCAAAAACAGTCATAGTATAGCATGTCAAAAACAGTCATAGTATAGCATGTCGAAAAACAGTCAAAAACAGTCATAGTATAGCATGTCGAAAAACAGTCAAAAACAGTCATAGTATAGCATGTCAAAAACAGTCATAGTATAGCATGTCGAAAAAAGTCAAACAGTCATAGTATAGCATGTCGAAAAAAGTCAAAAACGGTCATATTATAGCATGTTGAAAAAAGTCTAAAACGGTCATAGTATAGCATGTCGAAAAAAGTCAAAAACGGTCATAGTATAGCATGTCGAAAAAAGTCAAAAACGGTCATAGTATAGCATGTCGAAAAAAGTCAAAAACGGTCATATTATAGCATGTTGAAAAAAGTCTAAAACGGTCATAGTATAGCATGTCGAAAAAAGTCAAAAACAGTCATATTATAGCATGTCGAAAAAAGTCAAAAACGGTCATAGTATAGCATGTCGAAAAAAGTCAAAAATGGTCATATTATAGCATGTCGAAAAAAGTCTAAAACGATCATAGTATAGCATGTCGAAAAAAGTCAAAAACGGTCATAGTATAGCATGTCGAAAAAAGTCAAAAACGGTCACAGTATAGCATGTCGAAAAAAGTCTAAAACGGTCATAGTATAGCATGTCGAAAAAAGTCTAAAACGGTCACAGTATAGCATGTCGAAAAAAGTCTAAAACGGTCATAGTATAGCATGTCGAAAAAAGTCTAAAACGGTCACAGTATAGCATGTCGAAAAAAGTCTAAAACGGTCATAGTATAGCGTGTCGAAAAAAGTCTAAAACGGTCATAGTATAGCGTGTCGAAAAAAGTCTAAAACGGTCATAGTATAGCGTGTCGAAAAAAGTCAAAAACGGTCATAGTATAGCGTGTCGAAAAAAGTCAAAAACGGTCATAGTATAGCGTGTCGAAAAAAGTCAAAAACGGTCATAGTATAGCATGTCGAAAAAAGTCAAAAACGGTCATAGTATAGCATGTCGAAAAAAGTCAAAAACGGTCATAGTATAGCATGTCGAAAAAAGTCAAAAACGGTCACAGTATAGCATGTCGAAAAAAGTCAAAAACGGTCACAGTATAGCATGTCGAAAAAAGTCAAAAACGGTCATAGTATAGCATGTCGAAAAAAGTCAAAAACGGTCATAGTATAGCATGTCGAAAAAAGTCAAAAACAGTCATAGTATAGCATGTCGAAAAAAGTCAAAAACGGTCATATTATAGCATGTCGAAAAAAGTCTAAAACGGTCATAGTATAGCATGTCGAAAAAAGTCAAAAACGGTCATAGTATAGCATGTCGAAAAAAGTCAAAAACAGTCATATTATAGCATGTCGAAAAAAGTCTAAAACGGTCATAGTATAGCATGTCGAAAAAAGTCTAAAACGGTCATAGTATAGCATGTCGAAAAAAAGTCAAAAACAGTCATCGTATAGCATGTCGAAAAACAGTCAAAAACGGTCATAGTATAGCATGTCAAAAACAGTCAAAAACAGTCATAGTATAGCATGTCAAAAACAGTCATAGTATAGCATGTCGAAAAACAGTCAAAAACGGTCATAGTATAGCATGTCGAAAAAAGTCAAAAACGGTCATAGTATAGCATGTCGAAAAAAGTCAAAAACAGTCATATTATAGCATGTCGAAAAAAGTCAAAAACGGTCATAGTATAGCATGTCGAAAAAAGTCAAAAACGGTCATAGTATAGCATGTCGAAAAAAGTCAAAAACAGTCATAGTACAGCATGTTGAAAAAAGTAAAAAACGGTCATAGTATAGCATGTCGAAAAACAGTCAAAAACGGTCATAGTATAGCATGTCAAAAACAGTCGAAAAAAGTCATAGTATAGCGTGTCGAAAAACAGTCATAGTAAAGCATGTCGAAAAACAGTCAAAAACAGTCATAGTATAGCATGTCGAAAAAAGTCAAAAACGGTCATATTATAGCATGTCGAAAAAAGTCAAAAACGGTCATAGTATAGCATGTCGAAAAAAGTCAAAAACGGTCATATTATAGCATGTCGAAAAAAGTCTCAAACGGTCATAGTATAGCATGTCGAAAAAAGTCAAAAACAGTCATAGTATAGCATGTCGAAAAAAGTCTAAAACGGTCATAGTACAGCATGTTGAAAAAAGTAAAAAACGGTCATAGTATAGCATGTCGAAAAACAGTCAAAAACAGTCATAGCATAGCATGTCGAAAAACAGTCAAAAACGGTCATAGCATAGCATGTCGAAAAAAGTCAAAAACAGTCATATTATAGCATGTCGAAAAAAGTCTAAAACGGTCATAGTATAGCATGTCGAAAAACAGTCAAAAACAGTCATAGTATAGCATGTCGAAAAAAGTCTAAAACGGTCATAGTATAGCATGTTGAAAAAAGTCAAAAACGGTCATAGTATAGCATGTCGAAAAAAGTCAAAAACGGTCATAGTATAGCATGTCGAAAAAAGTCAAAAACAGTCATATTATAGCATGTCGAAAAAAGTCTAAAACGGTCATAGTATAGCATGTCGAAAAAAGTCTAAAACGGTCATAGTATAGCATGTCGAAAAAAAGTCAAAAACAGTCATCGTATAGCATGTCGAAAAACAGTCAAAAACGGTCATAGTATAGCATGTAAAAAACAGTCAAAAACAGTCATAGTATAGCATGTCAAAAACAGTCATAGTATAGCATGTCGAAAAACAGTCAAAAACGGTCATAGTATAGCATGTCGAAAAAAGTCAAAAACGGTCACAGTATAGCATGTCGAAAAAAGTCAAAAACAGTCATATTATAGCATGTCGAAAAAAGTCAAAAACGGTCATAGTATAGCATGTCGAAAAAAGTCAAAAACGGTCATAGTATAGCATGTCGAAAAAAGTCAAAAACAGTCATAGTACAGCATGTTGAAAAAAGTAAAAAACGGTCATAGTATAGCATGTCGAAAAACAGTCAAAAACGGTCATAGTATAGCATGTCAAAAACAGTCGAAAAAAGTCATAGTATAGCGTGTCGAAAAACAGTCATAGTAAAGCATGTCGAAAAACAGTCAAAAACAGTCATAGTATAGCGTGTCGAAAAAAGTCAAAAACGGTCATATTATAGCATGTCGAAAAAAGTCAAAAACGGTCATAGTATAGCATGTCGAAAAAAGTCAAAAACGGTCATATTATAGCATGTCGAAAAAAGTCTCAAACGGTCATAGTATAGCATGTCGAAAAAAGTCAAAAACAGTCATAGTATAGCATGTCGAAAAAAGTCTAAAACGGTCATAGTACAGCATGTTGAAAAAAGTAAAAAACGGTCATAGTATAGCATGTCGAAAAACAGTCAAAAACAGTCATAGCATAGCATGTCGAAAAACAGTCAAAAACGGTCATATTATAGCATGTCGAAAAAAGTCTAAAACGTTCATAGTATAGCATGTCGAAAAAAGTCAAAAACGGTCATGTTATAGCATGTCGAAAAAAGTCTAAAACGGTCATAGTATAGCATGTTGAAAAAAGTCAAAAACGGTCATAGTATAGCATGTCGAAAAAAGTCAAAAACAGTCATAGTATAGCATGTCGAAAAAAGTCTGAAACGGTCATAGTACAGCATGTTGAAAAAAGTAAAAAACGGTCATAGTATAGCATGTCGAAAAACAGTCAAAAACGGTCATAGTATAGCATGTCGAAAAACAGTCAAAAACGGTCAAAGTATAGCATGTCGAAAAACAGTCAAAAACAGTCATAGTATAGCATGTCGAAAAACAGTCAAAAACAGTCATAGTATAGCATGTCGAAAAAAGTCATAGTATAGCGTGTCGAAAAACAGTCATAGTAAAGCATGTCGAAAAACAGTCAAAAACAGTCATAGTATAGCATGTCGAAAAAAGTCAAAAACGGTCATATTATAGCATGTCAAAAACAGTCAAAAACAGTCATAGTATAGCATGTCAAAAACAGTCAAAAACAGTCATAGTATAGCATGTCGAAAAACAGTCAAAAACAGTCATAGTATAGCATGTCGAAAAAAGTCATAGTATAGCATGTCGAAAAACAGTCATAGTAAAGCATGTCGAAAAACAGTCAAAAACAGTCATAGTATAGCATGTCGAAAAAATTCATCGTATAGCATGTCTAAAACAGTCATAGTATAGCATGTCGAAAAACAGTCAAAAACAGTCATAGTATAGCACGTCGAAAAACAGTCATAGTATAGCGTGTTGAAAAAAGTCATAGTATAGCGTGTTGAAAAAAGTCTAAAACGGTCATAGTACAGCATGTTGAAAAAAGTAAAAAACGGTCATAGTATAGCATGTCGAAAAAAGTCAAAAACAGTCATATTATAGCATGTCGAAAAAAGTCTAAAACGGTCATAGTATAGCATGTCGAAAAAAGTCAAAAACGGTCATAGTATAGCATGTCGAAAAAAGTCAAAAACAGTCATATTATAGCATGTCGAAAAAAGTCTAAAACGGTCATAGTATAGCATGTCGAAAAAAGTCAAAAACAGTCATAGTATAGCATGTCGAAAAAAGTCTAAAACGGTCATAGTACAGCATGTTGAAAAAAGTAAAAAACGGTCATAGTATAGCATGTCGAAAAAAGTCTAAAACGGTCATAGTATAGCATGTTGAAAAAAGTCAAAAACGGTCATAGTATAGCATGTCGAAAAAAGTCAAAAACAGTCACAGTATAGCATGTCGAAAAAAGTCTAAAACGTTCATAGTACAGCATGTTGAAAAAAGTAAAAAACGGTCATAGTATAGCATGTCGAAAAACAGTCAAAAACAGTCATAGTATAGCATGTCGAAAAACAGTCAAAAACGGTCATAGTATAGCATGTCGAAAAAAGTCAAAAACAGTCATATTATAGCATGTCGAAAAAAGTCTAAAACGGTCATAGTATAGCATGTTGAAAAAAGTCAAAAACGGTCATAGTATAGCATGTCGAAAAAAGTCAAAAACAGTCACAGTATAGCATGTCGAAAAAAGTCTAAAACGTTCATAGTACAGCATGTTGAAAAAAGTAAAAAACGGTCATAGTATAGCATGTCGAAAAACAGTCAAAAACAGTCATAGTATAGCATGTCGAAAAACAGTCAAAAACGGTCATAGTATAGCATGTCGAAAAAAGTCAAAAACAGTCATATTATAGCATGTCGAAAAAAGTCTAAAACGGTCATAGTATAGCATGTCGAAAAAAGTCAAAAACGGTCATAGTATAGCATGTCGAAAAAAGTCAAAAACAGTCATATTATAGCATGTCGAAAAAAGTCAAAAACGGTCATAGTATAGCATGTCGAAAAAAGTCAAAAACGGTCATAGTATAGCATGTCGAAAAAATTCATCGTATAGCATGTCTAAAACAGTCATAGTATAGCATGTCGAAAAACAGTCAAAAACAGTCACAGTATAGCACGTCGAAAAACAGTCATAGTATAGCGTGTTGAAAAAAGTCATAGTATAGCGTGTTGAAAAAAGTCTAAAACGGTCATAGTACAGCATGTTGAAAAAAGTAAAAAACGGTCATAGTATAGCATGTCGAAAAAAGTCAAAAACAGTCATATTATAGCATGTCGAAAAAAGTCTAAAACGGTCATAGTATAGCATGTCGAAAAAAGTCAAAAACGGTCATAGTATAGCATGTCGAAAAAAGTCAAAAACAGTCATATTATAGCATGTCGAAAAAAGTCTAAAACGGTCATAGTATAGCATGTCGAAAAAAGTCAAAAACAGTCATAGTATAGCATGTCGAAAAAAGTCTAAAACGGTCATAGTACAGCATGTTGAAAAAAGTAAAAAACGGTCATAGTATAGCATGTCGAAAAAAGTCTAAAACGGTCATAGTATAGCATGTCGAAAAAAGTCAAAAACGGTCATAGTATAGCATGTCGAAAAAAGTCAAAAACAGTCATATTATAGCATGTCGAAAAAAGTCTAAAACGGTCATAGTATAGCATGTTGAAAAAAGTCAAAAACGGTCATAGTATAGCATGTCGAAAAAAGTCAAAAACAGTCACAGTATAGCATGTCGAAAAAAGTCTAAAACGGTCATAGTACAGCATGTTGAAAAAAGTAAAAAACGGTCATAGTATAGCATGTCGAAAAACAGTCAAAAACAGTCATAGTATAGCATGTCGAAAAACAGTCAAAAACGGTCATAGTATAGCATGTCGAAAAAAGTCAAAAACAGTCATATTATAGCATGTCGAAAAAAGTCTAAAACGGTCATAGTATAGCATGTCGAAAAAAGTCAAAAACGGTCATAGTATAGCATGTCGAAAAAAGTCAAAAACAGTCATATTATAGCATGTCGAAAAAAGTCAAAAACGGTCATAGTATAGCATGTCGAAAAAAGTCAAAAACGGTCATAGTATAGCATGTCGAAAAAAGTCAAAAACAGTCATAGTACAGCATGTTGAAAAAAGTAAAAAACGGTCATAGTATAGCATGTCGAAAAACAGTCAAAAACGGTCATAGTATAGCATGTCAAAAACAGTCGAAAAAAGTCATAGTATAGCGTGTCGAAAAACAGTCATAGTAAAGCATGTCGAAAAACAGTCAAAAACAGTCATAGTATAGCATGTCGAAAAAAGTCAAAAACGGTCATATTATAGCATGTCGAAAAAAGTCTAAAACGGTCATAGTATAGCATGTCGAAAAAAGTCAAAAACGGTCATATTCTAGCATGTCGAAAAAAGTCTCAAACGGTCACAGTATAGCATGTCGAAAAAAGTCAAAAACAGTCATAGTATAGCATGTCGAAAAAAGTCTAAAACGGTCATAGTACAGCATGTTGAAAAAAGTAAAAAACGGTCATAGTATAGCATGTCGAAAAACAGTCAAAAACAGTCATAGCATAGCATGTCGAAAAACAGTCAAAAACGGTCATAGTATAGCATGTCGAAAAAAGTCTAAAACGGTCATAGTATAGCATGTCGAAAAAAGTCAAAAACGGTCATAGTATAGCATGTCGAAAAAAGTCAAAAACAGTCATATTATAGCATGTCGAAAAAAGTCTAAAACGGTCATAGTATAGCATGTTGAAAAAAGTCAAAAACGGTCATAGTATAGCATGTCGAAAAAAGTCAAAAACAGTCACAGTATAGCATGTCGAAAAAAGTCTAAAACGGTCATAGTACAGCATGTTGAAAAAAGTAAAAAACGGTCATAGTATAGCATGTCGAAAAACAGTCAAAAACAGTCATAGTATAGCATGTCGAAAAACAGTCAAAAACGGTCATAGTATAGCATGTCGAAAAAAGTCAAAAACAGTCATATTATAGCATGTCGAAAAAAGTCTAAAACGGTCATAGTATAGCATGTCGAAAAAAGTCAAAAACGGTCATATTATAGCATGTCGAAAAAAGTCTAAAACGTTCATAGTATAGCATGTCGAAAAAAGTCAAAAACGGTCATGTTATAGCATGTCGAAAAAAGTCTAAAACGGTCATAGTATAGCATGTTGAAAAAAGTCAAAAACGGTCATAGTATAGCATGTCGAAAAAAGTCAAAAACAGTCATAGTATAGCATGTCGAAAAAAGTCTGAAACGGTCATAGTACAGCATGTTGAAAAAAGTAAAAAACGGTCATAGTATAGCATGTCGAAAAACAGTCAAAAACAGTCATAGTATAGCATGTCGAAAAACAGTCAAAAACGGTCAAAGTATAGCATGTCGAAAAACAGTCAAAAACAGTCATAGTATAGCATGTCGAAAAACAGTCAAAAACAGTCATAGTATAGCATGTCGAAAAAAGTCAAAAACGGTCATATTATAGCATGTCAAAAACAGTCAAAAACAGTCATAGTATAGCATGTCAAAAACAGTCAAAAACAGTCATAGTATAGCATGTCGAAAAACAGTCAAAAACAGTCATAGTATAGCATGTCGAAAAACAGTCAAAAACGGTCATAGTATAGCATGTCGAAAAAAGTCAAAAACGGTCATAGTATAGCATGTCGAAAAAAGTCAAAAACAGTCATATTATAGCATGTCGAAAAAAGTCAAAAACGGTCATAGTATAGCATGTCGAAAAAAGTCAAAAACGGTCATAGTATAGCATGTCGAAAAACAGTCAAAAACGGTCATAGTATAGCATGTCAAAAACAGTCGAAAAAAGTCATAGTATAGCGTGTCGAAAAACAGTCATAGTAAAGCATGTCGAAAAACAGTCAAAAACAGTCATAGTATAGCATGTCGAAAAAAGTCAAAAACGGTCATATTATAGTATGTCGAAAAAAGTCAAAAACGGTCATAGTATAGCATGTCGAAAAAAGTCAAAAACGGTCATATTATAGCATGTCGAAAAAAGTCTCAAACGGTCATAGTATAGCATGTCGAAAAAAGTCAAAAACAGTCATAGTATAGCATGTCGAAAAAAGTCTAAAACGGTCATAGTACAGCATGTTGAAAAAAGTAAAAAACGGTCATAGTATAGCATGTCGAAAAACAGTCAAAAACAGTCATAGCATAGCATGTCGAAAAACAGTCAAAAACGGTCATAGCATAGCATGTCGAAAAAAGTCAAAAACAGTCATATTATAGCATGTCGAAAAAAGTCTAAAACGGTCATAGTATAGCATGTCGAAAAACAGTCAAAAACAGTCATAGTATAGCATGTCGAAAAACAGTCAAAAACGGTCATATTATAGCATGTCGAAAAAAGTCTAAAACGTTCATAGTATAGCATGTCGAAAAAAGTCAAAAACGGTCATGTTATAGCATGTCGAAAAAAGTCAAAAACAGTCATATTATAGCATGTCGAAAAAAGTCTAAAACGGTCATAGTATAGCATGTCGAAAAAAGTCAAAAACGGTCATAGTATAGCATGTCGAAAAAAGTCAAAAACAGTCATATTATAGCATGTCGAAAAAAGTCTAAAACGGTCATAGTATAGCATGTCGAAAAAAGTCAAAAACAGTCATAGTATAGCATGTCGAAAAAAGTCTAAAACGGTCATAGTACAGCATGTTGAAAAAAGTAAAAAACGGTCATAGTATAGCATGTCGAAAAAAGTCTAAAACGGTCATAGTATAGCATGTCGAAAAAAGTCAAAAACGGTCATAGTATAGCATGTCGAAAAAAGTCAAAAACAGTCATATTATAGCATGTCGAAAAAAGTCTAAAACGGTCATAGTATAGCATGTTGAAAAAAGTCAAAAACGGTCATAGTATAGCATGTCGAAAAAAGTCAAAAACAGTCACAGTATAGCATGTCGAAAAAAGTCTAAAACGGTCATAGTACCGCATGTTGAAAAAAGTAAAAAACGGTCATAGTATAGCATGTCGAAAAACAGTCAAAAACAGTCATAGTATAGCATGTCGAAAAACAGTCGAAAAACAGTCAAAAACGGTCATATTATAGCATGTCGAAAAAAGTCTAAAACGGTCATAGTATAGCATGTCGAAAAAAGTCAAAAACGGTCATAGTATAGCATGTCGAAAAAAGTCAAAAACAGTCATATTATAGCATGTCGAAAAAAGTCAAAAACGGTCATAGTATACCATGTCGAAAAAAGTCAAAAACGGTCATAGTATAGCATGTCGAAAAAAGTCAAAAACAGTCATAGTACAGCATGTTGAAAAAAGTAAAAAACGGTCATAGTATAGCATGTCGAAAAACAGTCAAAAACGGTCATAGTATAGCATGTCAAAAACAGTCGAAAAAAGTCATAGTATAGCGTGTCGAAAAACAGTCATAGTAAAGCATGTCGAAAAACAGTCAAAAACAGTCATAGTATAGCATGTCGAAAAAAGTCAAAAACGGTCATATTATAGCATGTCGAAAAAAGTCTAAAACGGTCATAGTATAGCATGTCGAAAAAAGTCAAAAACGGTCATATTATAGCATGTCGAAAAAAGTCTCAAACGGTCACAGTATAGCATGTCGAAAAAAGTCAAAAACAGTCATAGTATAGCATGTCGAAAAAAGTCTAAAACGGTCATAGTACAGCATGTTGAAAAAAGTAAAAAACGGTCATAGTATAGCATGTCGAAAAACAGTCAAAAACAGTCATAGCATAGCATGTCGAAAAACAGTCAAAAACGGTCATAGTATAGCATGTCGAAAAAAGTCTAAAACGGTCATAGTATAGCATGTCGAAAAAAGTCAAAAACGGTCATAGTATAGCATGTCGAAAAAAGTCAAAAACAGTCATATTATAGCATGTCGAAAAAAGTCTAAAACGGTCATAGTATAGCATGTTGAAAAAAGTCAAAAACGGTCATAGTATAGCATGTCGAAAAAAGTCAAAAACAGTCACAGTATAGCATGTCGAAAAAAGTCTAAAACGGTCATAGTACAGCATGTTGAAAAAAGTAAAAAACGGTCATAGTATAGCATGTCGAAAAACAGTCAAAAACAGTCATAGTATAGCATGTCGAAAAACAGTCAAAAACGGTCATAGTATAGCATGTCGAAAAAAGTCAAAAACAGTCATATTATAGCATGTCGAAAAAAGTCTAAAACGGTCATAGTATAGCATGTCGAAAAAAGTCAAAAACGGTCATATTATAGCATGTCGAAAAAAGTCTAAAACGTTCATAGTATAGCATGTCGAAAAAAGTCAAAAACGGTCATGTTATAGCATGTCGAAAAAAGTCTAAAACGGTCATAGTATAGCATGTTGAAAAAAGTCAAAAACGGTCATAGTACAGCATGTTGAAAAAAGTAAAAAACGGTCATAGTATAGCATGTCGAAAAACAGTCAAAAACAGTCATAGTATAGCATGTCGAAAAACAGTCAAAAACGGTCAAAGTATAGCATGTCGAAAAACAGTCAAAAACAGTCATAGTATAGCATGTCGAAAAACAGTCAAAAACAGTCATAGTATAGCATGTCGAAAAAAGTCAAAAACGGTCATATTATAGCATGTCAAAAACAGTCAAAAACAGTCATAGTATAGCATGTCAAAAACAGTCAAAAACAGTCATAGTATAGCATGTCGAAAAACAGTCAAAAACAGTCATAGTATAGCATGTCGAAAAAAGTCATAGTATAGCATGTCGAAAAACAGTCATAGTAAAGCATGTCGAAAAACAGTCAAAAACAGTCATAGTATAGCATGTCGAAAAAAGTCATCGTATAGCATGTCTAAAACAGTCATAGTATAGCATGTCGAAAAACAGTCAAAAACAGTCATTGTATAGCACGTCGAAAAACAGTCATAGTAAAGCATGTTGAAAAACAGTCAAAGACAGTCATCGTATAGCATGTCGAAAAAATTCATCGTATAGCATGTCTAAAACAGTCATAGTATAGCATGTCGAGAAACAGTCAAAAACAGTCATAGTATAGCACGTCGAAAAACAGTCATAGTATAGCGTGTTGAAAAAAGTCATAGTATAGCGTGTTGAAAAAAGTCTAAAACGGTCATAGTACAGCATGTTGAAAAAAGTAAAAAACGGTCATAGTATAGCATGTCGAAAAAAGTCAAAAACGGTCATAGTATAGCATGTCGAAAAAAGTCAAAAACAGTCATATTATAGCATGTCGAAAAAAGTCTAAAACGGTCATAGTATAGCATGTCGAAAAAAGTCAAAAACGGTCATAGTATAGCATGTCGAAAAAAGTCAAAAACAGTCATATTATAGCATGTCGAAAAAAGTCTAAAACGGTCATAGTATAGCATGTTGAAAAAAGTCAAAAACGGTCATAGTATAGCATGTCGAAAAAAGTCTAAAACGGTCATAGTATAGCATGTCGAAAAAAGTCTAAAACGGTCATAGTATAGCATGTCGAAAAAAGTCAAAAACGGTCATATTATAGCATGTCGAAAAAAGTCTAAAACGTTCATAGTATAGCATGTCGAAAAAAGTCAAAAACGGTCATATTATAGCATGTCGAAAAAAGTCTAAAACGGTCATAGTATAGCATGTTGAAAAAAGTCAAAAACGGTCATAGTATAGCATGTCGAAAAAAGTCAAAAACAGTCATAGTATAGCATGTCGAAAAAAGTCTGAAACGGTCATAGTACAGCATGTTGAAAAAAGTAAAAAACGGTCATAGTATAGCATGTCGAAAAACAGTCAAAAACGGTCATAGTATAGCATGTCGAAAAACAGTCAAAAACAGTCATAGTATAGCATGTCGAAAAACAGTCAAAAACAGTCATAGTATAGCATGTCGAAAAAAGTCATAGTATAGCGTGTCGAAAAACAGTCATAGTAAAGCATGTCGAAAAACAGTCAAAAACAGTCATAGTATAGCATGTCGAAAAAAGTCAAAAACGGTCATATTATAGCATGTCAAAAACAGTCAAAAACAGTCATAGTATAGCATGTCAAAAACAGTCAAAAACAGTCATAGTATAGCATGTCGAAAAACAGTCAAAAACAGTCATAGTATAGCATGTCGAAAAAAGTCATAGTATAGCATGTCGAAAAACAGTCATAGTAAAGCATGTCGAAAAACAGTCAAAAACAGTCATAGTATAGCATGTCGAAAAAAGTCATCGTATAGCATGTCTAAAACAGTCATAGTATAGCATGTCGAAAAACAGTCAAAAACAGTCATTGTATAGCACGTCGAAAAACAGTCATAGTAAAGCATGTTGAAAAACAGTCAAAGACAGTCATCGTATAGCATGTCGAAAAAATTCATCGTATAGCATGTCTAAAACAGTCATAGTATAGCATGTCGAAAAACAGTCAAAAACAGTCATAGTATAGCACGTCGAAAAACAGTCATAGTATAGCGTGTTGAAAAAAGTCATAGTATAGCGTGTTGAAAAAAGTCTAAAACGGTCATAGTACAGCATGTTGAAAAAAGTCAAAAACGGTCATAGTATAGCATGTCGAAAAAAGTCAAAAACAGTCATATTATAGCATGTCGAAAAAAGTCTAAAACGGTCATAGTATAGCATGTTGAAAAAAGTCAAAAACGGTCATAGTATAGCATGTCGAAAAAAGTCAAAAACAGTCACAGTATAGCATGTCGAAAAAAGTCTAAAACGGTCATAGTACAGCATGTTGAAAAAAGTAAAAAACGGTCATAGTATAGCATGTCGAAAAACAGTCAAAAACAGTCATAGTATAGCATGTCGAAAAACAGTCAAAAACGGTCATAGTATAGCATGTCGAAAAAAGTCAAAAACAGTCATATTATAGCATGTCGAAAAAAGTCTAAAACGGTCATAGTATAGCATGTTGAAAAAAGTCAAAAACGGTCATAGTATAGCATGTCGAAAAAAGTCAAAAACAGTCACAGTATAGCATGTCGAAAAAAGTCTAAAACGGTCATAGTACAGCATGTTGAAAAAAGTAAAAAACGGTCATAGTATAGCATGTCGAAAAACAGTCAAAAACAGTCATAGTATAGCATGTCGAAAAACAGTCAAAAACGGTCATAGTATAGCATGTCGAAAAAAGTCAAAAACAGTCATATTATAGCATGTCGAAAAAAGTCTAAAACGGTCATAGTATAGCATGTTGAAAAAAGTCAAAAACGGTCATAGTATAGCATGTCGAAAAAAGTCAAAAACGGTCATATTATAGCATGTCAAAAAAGTCTAAAACGGTCATAGTATAGCATGTTGAAAAAAGTCAAAAACGGTCATAGTATAGCATGTCGAAAAAAGTCAAAAACAGTCATAGTATAGCATGTCGAAAAAAGTCTGAAACGGTCATAGTACAGCATGTTGAAAAAAGTAAAAAACGGTCATAGTATAGCATGTCGAAAAACAGTCAAAAACGGTCATAGTATAGCATGTCGAAAAACAGTCAAAAACAGTCATAGTATAGCATGTCGAAAAACAGTCAAAAACAGTCATAGTATAGCATGTCGAAAAAAGTCATAGTATAGCGTGTCGAAAAACAGTCATCGTATAGCATGTCGAAAAACAGTCAAAAACAGTCATTGTATAGCACGTCGAAAAACAGTCATAGTAAAGCATGTTGAAAAACAGTCAAAGACAGTCATCGTATAGCATGTCGAAAAAATTCATCGTATAGCATGTCTAAAACAGTCATAGTATAGCATGTCGAAAAACAGTCAAAAACAGTCATAGTATAGCACGTCGAAAAACAGTCATAGTATAGCGTGTTGAAAAAAGTCATAGTATAGCGTGTTGAAAAAAGTCTAAAACGGTCATAGTACAGCATGTTGAAAAAAGTAAAAAACGGTCATAGTATAGCATGTCGAAAAAAGTCAAAAACAGTCATATTATAGCATGTCGAAAAAAGTCTAAAACGGTCATAGTATAGCATGTCGAAAAAAGTCAAAAACGGTCATAGTATAGCATGTCGAAAAAAGTCAAAAACAGTCATATTATAGCATGTCGAAAAAAGTCTAAAACGGTCATAGTATAGCATGTTGAAAAAAGTCAAAAACGGTCATAGTATAGCATGTCGAAAAAAGTCAAAAACAGTCATAGTATAGCATGTCGAAAAAAGTCTAAAACGGTCATAGTACAGCATGTTGAAAAAAGTAAAAAACGGTCATAGTATAGCATGTCGAAAAACAGTCAAAAACAGTCATAGTATAGCATGTCGAAAAACAGTCAAAAACGGTCATAGTATAGCATGTCGAAAAAAGTCAAAAACGGTCATATTATAGCATGTCGAAAAAAGTCTAAAACGGTCATAGTATAGCATGTCGAAAAAAGTCAAAAACGGTCATATTATAGCATGTCGAAAAAAGTCTAAAACGGTCATAGTATAGCATGTTGAAAAAAGTCAAAAACGGTCACAGTATAGCATGTCGAAAAAAGTCAAGAACAGTCATAGTATAGCATGTCGAAAAACAGTCAAAAACGGTCACAGTACAGCATGTTGAAAAAAGTAAAAAACGGTCATAGTATAGCATGTCGAAAAACAGTCAAAAACGGTCATAGTATAGCATGTCGAAAAACAGTCAAAAACGGTCAAAGTATAGCATGTCGAAAAACAGTCAAAAACAGTCATAGTATAGCACGTCGAAAAACAGTCATAGTATAGCGTGTTGAAAAAAGTCACAGTATAGCGTGTTGAAAAAAGTCGAAAACAGTCATATTATAGCATGTTGAAAAAAGTCAAAAACGGTCATAGTATAGCATGTCGAAAAAAGTCAAAAACGGTCATAGTATAGCATGTTGAAAAAAGTCAAAAACGGTCATAGTATAGCATGTCGAAAAACAGTCAAAAACAGTCATAGTATAGCATGTCGAAAAACAGTCAAAACGGTCATCGTATAGCATGTCGAAAAACAGTCAAAAACAGTCATAGTATAGCATGTTGAAAAAAGTAAAAAACGGTCATAGTATAGCATGTCAAAAACAGTCAAAAACAGTCATAGTATAGCATGTTGAAAAAAGTCAAAAACGGTCATAGTATAGCATGTCGAAAAACAGTCAAAAACAGTCATAGTATAGCATGTCGAAAAACAGTCAAAACGGTCATCGTATAGCATGTCGAAAAACAGTCAAAAACAGTCATAGTATAGCATGTTGAAAAAAGTAAAAAACGGTCATAGTATAGCATGTCAAAAACAGTCAAAAACAGTCATAGTATAGCATGTCGAAAAACAGTCAAAACGGTCATAGTATAGCATGTCGAAAAACAGTCAAAACGGTCATCGTATAGCATGTCGAAAAACAGTCAAAAACAGTCATAGTATAGCATGTTGAAAAAAGTAAAAAACGGTCATAGTATAGCATGTCAAAAACAGTCAAAAACAGTCATAGTATAGCATGTCGAAAAAAGTCACAGTATAGCATGTCGAAAAACAGTCATAGTAAAGCATGTCGAAAACAGTCATAGTATAGCATGTCGAAAAACAGTCAAAAACGGTCATATTATAGCATGTCGAAAAAAGTCTAAAACGGTCATAGTATAGCATGTCGAAAAAAGTCAAAAACGGTCATATTATAGCATGTCGAAAAAAGTCTAAAACGGTCATAGTATAGCATGTCGAAAAAAGTCTAAAACAGTCATAGTATAGCATGTCAAAAACAGTCATAGTATAGCATGTCGAAAAAAGTCAAAAACGGTCATATTATAGCATGTCGAAAAAAGTCTAAAACGATCATAGTATAGCATGTCGAAAAAAGTCAAAAACGGTCATAGTATAGCATGTCGAAAAAAGTCAAAAACAGTCATATTATAGCATGTCGAAAAAAGTCTAAAACGGTCATAGTATAGCATGTCGAAAAAAGTCAAAAACAGTCATAGTATAGCATGTCGAAAAAAGTCAAAAACAGTCATATTATAGCATGTCGAAAAAAGTCAAAAACGGTCATAGTATAGCATGTCGAAAAAAGTCAAAAACGGTCATAGTATAGCATGTCGAAAAAAGTCAAAAACAGTCATATTATAGCATGTCGAAAAAAGTCTAAAACGGTCATAGTATAGCATGTTGAAAAAAGTCAAAAACGGTCATTGTATAGCATGTCGAAAAAAGTCAAAAACAGTCATAGTATAGCATGTCGAAAAAAGTCTAAAACGGTCATAGTATAGCATGTTCAAAAAAGTAAAAAACGGTCATAGTATAGCATGTCGAAAAACAGTCAAAAACGGTCATAGTATAGCATGTCAAAAACAGTCGAAAAAAGTCATAGTATAGCGTGTCGAAAAACAGTCATAGTAAAGCATGTCGAAAAACAGTCAAAAACGGTCATAGTATAGCATGTCAAAAACAGTCAAAAACAGTCATAGTATAGCATGTCGAAAAAAGTCTAAAACGGTCATAGTACAGCATGTTGAAAAAAGTAAAAAACGGTCATAGTATAGCATGTCGAAAAACAGTCAAAAACAGTCATAGTATAGCATGTCGAAAAACAGTCAAAAACGGTCATAGTATAGCATGTCGAAAAAAGTCAAAAACAGTCATATTATAGCATGTCGAAAAAAGTCTAAAACGGTCATAGTATAGCATGTCGAAAAAAGTCAAAAACGGTCATAGTATAGCATGTCGAAAAAAGTCAAAAACAGTCATATTATAGCATGTCGAAAAAAGTCTAAAACGGTCATAGTATAGCATGTTGAAAAAAGTCAAAAACGGTCATAGTATAGCATGTCGAAAAAAGTCAAAAACAGTCATAGTATAGCATGTCGAAAAAAGTCTAAAACGGTCATAGTACAGCATGTTGAAAAAAGTAAAAAACGGTCATAGTATAGCATGTCGAAAAACAGTCAAAAACAGTCATAGTACAGCATGTCGAAAAACAGTCAAAAACGGTCATAGTATAGCATGTCGAAAAAAGTCAAAAACAGTCATATTATAGCATGTCGAAAAAAGTCTAAAACGGTCATAGTATAGCATGTCGAAAAAAGTCAAAAACGGTCATATTATAGCATGTCGAAAAAAGTCAAAAACGGTCATAGTATAGCATGTCGAAAAAAGTCAAAAACGGTCATATTATAGCATGTCGAAAAAAGTCTAAAACGGTCATAGTATAGCATGTTGAAAAAAGTCAAAAACGGTCATAGTATAGCATGTCGAAAAAAGTCAAAAACAGTCATAGTATAGCATGTCGAAAAAAGTCTAAAACGGTCATAGTACAGCATGTTGAAAAAAGTAAAAAACGGTCATAGTATAGCATGTCGAAAAACAGTCAAAAACGGTCATAGTATAGCATGTCGAAAAACAGTCAAAAACGGTCAAAGTATAGCATGTCGAAAAACAGTCAAAAACAGTCATAGTATAGCATGTCGAAAAAAGTCATAGTATAGCGTGTCGAAAAACAGTCATAGTAAAGCATGTCGAAAAACAGTCAAAAACAGTCATAGTATAGCATGTCGAAAAAAGTCAAAAACGGTCATATTATAGCATGTCAAAAACAGTCAAAAACAGTCATAGTATAGCATGTCAAAAACAGTCAAAAACAGTCATAGTATAGCATGTCGAAAAACAGTCAAAAACAGTCATAGTATAGCATGTCGAAAAACAGTCAAAAACAGTCATAGTATAGCACGTCGAAAAACAGTCATAGTAAAGCATGTTGAAAAACAGTCAAAAACAGTCATCGTATAGCATGTCGAAAAAAGTCATCGTATAGCATGTCTAAAACAGTCATAGTATAGCACGTCGAAAAACAGTCATAGTATAGCGTGTTGAAAAAAGTCTAAAACGGTCATAGTATAGCATGTCGAAAAACAGTCAAAAACAGTCATAGTATAGCATGTCGAAAAAAGTCAAAAACGGTCATAGTATAGCATGTCGAAAAAAGTCAAAAACAGTCATATTATAGCATGTCGAAAAAAGTCTAAAACGGTCATAGTATAGCATGTTGAAAAAAGTCAAAAACGGTCATAGTATAGCATGTCAAAAACAGTCAAAAACAGTCATAGTATAGCATGTCGAAAAAAGTCATAGTATAGCATGTCGAAAAACAGTCATAGTAAAGCATGTCGAAAAACAGTCAAAAACGGTCATAGTATAGCATGTCGAAAAACAGTCAAAAACGGTCATAGTATAGCATGTCAAAAAACAGTCAAAAACAGTCGTAGTATAGCACGTCGAAAAACAGTCAAAAACAGTCATAGTATAGCATGTCGAAAAAAGTCATAGTATAGCATGTTGAAAACAGTCGAAAACAGTCATAGTATAGCATGTCGAAAAAAGTCTAAAACAGTCAAAAACAGTCGTAGTATAGCACGTCGAAAAACAGTCAAAAACAGTCATAGTATAGCATGTCAAAAACGGTCATAGTATAGCATGTTGAAAACAGTCAAAAACAGTCATAGTATAGCATGTTGAAAACGGTCATAGTTCCTGCTGCCTGCAGGAATTATTGAGCAGTTTAACCCTGAAGCTGTGGTCCTGCAGACCCCCGAGGTTCACTGCTCATCATACGTCACAGCTGCTTCATTCCTTCCAATTTCACATGACTTTGACGATTACTTTGATCCCGATGACTTTTTATCAGTGTTTTCTGTTCTAATTAAAGCTTTTTTAAAGAACTAATATCTTTAAATCACAATGTATCGGGTTCCTTCGGGACCAGAGGCACAAACAACCAGCTGGTGCTGTATTTATAGATGCAATAGAACAGATACAATGTTTAGATTCGCTGCTGATTCAAAGTACCACTCACTGTCAGGGGGAGGACTCTTCGCAGTCAGCATGACGGAGACAAACATCTCCTCATGTCTTTTCTCTAGTTTTGTTTTAAAAATGTGCAAATTGACTTTCCTCTGACATTAAAAAAGGATAAAGGACGAATAGAATAAGTTGTAATCATATGAACAATGTGAAGACAGCGGAGCAGCGGGCGAGACGCTCCAGTCTCATGTCAGCTGGACGTTGACACGCTGGTGAGACTGGCAGACGCAGAGCAGGCGAGTCCGCTGGCTGCAGCGCTGCGACGCTCGTGTGACGCCTGATGGGAAGTTGATTCAGTTTCTTTGTACTCGAACCCAGACGTAACCTGATGAGCTGAACACTGACATTCTGCTTCGTCACCACATGACGGCAGCGGCGGTTTGTTTGTACTGTGACTGGTGTCACCGGTCTGTCAGGCGTGTTGTTATTAATGCCGACAGCTTTGTAAGAATTTGTCTTCTGTTGTTAGAAACATTAATAACTCAGAAGAAGCTCCAGCAGCTACAGCTTGTATTACTTCGTCACTCGTCATTCTTCTGTCACTGGTGCTGTCACTCATTCAGAGGGATGATCTCCAATCATCACAGCTGTCCTGTTGTTGTTGTTGTTGAGTGAATAAAAGCTACAACAAAAGCTACCGACTGCAGTGGATTTGGTGGATAATCCTGATGCAACATCAGCAGCAGTTTATCAGTCACTCATGTCTTCATCGCAGCATTTGTTGTTTCTATAATCGTACATAAAATAGTTCTGCAGCGATAAATGTCCCGTGTTAATCTCACCGGCCTGCTACATGTGGTGACCCATCGCAGCCATCGATTACCCTGCTGCCGTCACTCAGCGGCTCGTTCGTCTGCCAGTCTTATTTATGCAAAGAAAATAATTTTAACACAGACTGCAGTGAACACATGGGGGGGGGGGGGGGGGCACTGATGTGTCACTAGTGCCGTCGCTCCCAGAGGAGAACGTTCGTCCGTCTCACTGAACAACTTGTAAAAACACTGAGCGAGCAATGACAACGTCGTCTTCTTCTTCCTCTCTTTCATTTGACCGTGACGTCTGTACTGACTGCAATGTCAACATGAATATGTTCTTTACTCCGAGCGAGTGAGGTGGTACACACTATGAGAACAACTGCTGACGGTCGGAGGGTCAAACTAACAGGACTGTAACCCAGGAGGCCGGCGGCCGTGTCGCCTTGTGTTGTGATGTGTTTTCAGTATTTCTGTTGGTTGCGTTTTACCGAGTGAAGATGCTTATTGTAAGTCCAACCACGATGTTTCCTCTCCGTGCTTTGTGCCACTCCACTGCCCGTTCATGCAAAAGCTCACCTCAGTGAGTCTGCAACTTCCTGTGAGTCGGTTTATAGGAGGTCAGCCGGCTACAGTGGCTACAGCTGTACACGTGCTTCCAGACCATCTCTCCATCTGATGGGAATGTCTGTTCTTCTCCCATTCTATTCCTACCAGTCTAATATTGTTGATCGTTGAAATAAACAACATATAAATTGTATTACTTCAGTTTGCTGTCAGACCAGATGAGGAGATCAACATCTCTCCGATGGAAGTGTGGAATCCATCTTCTCAACGGACTCTGCAGAAGAGCTGAGAGAGAAGTGTTGAACGCTTCTTCAGCTCTTCTGCTTCATCTTCTGTGCATTTCATCCACGTGATGTCTCGACGCCGTTTCAAAGCTCTCTCTGCACCACCAGCCCAACGATGCAATGCTTGCATCGTTATGCTGTCGTTTCAGTCAAATGTAATGAAATGAGGTCGAAACAAATCTAACTTTGAAAAGCATTTCAAATAAAACCAGTTGAATCCTATGAACTCTGGGTAAAGGACGTTCTTCTGTTCATCTATGAACACACTGCACCACAAAGGGCAGCAGACGTAAAACCTTAAAACGGCACAAAGTGTTTTCGGCTGAGCCGCGTGGTGTTCGATCGTAGTTCAGAGTTCTTTAAGGTGTCAAAGCATTGGCCATTTTGTTCACGACTGCAGATTCACCTCACGCGTGTCTCTGTGTCGCTGTGTCTCTGTGTCTCTGTGTCGCTGTGTCGCTGTGTCTCTGTGTCGCTCTGTCTCGCTGTGTCGCTCTGTCTCTGTGTCTCTGTGTCGCTCTGTCTCTGTGTCGCTGTGTCTCTGTGTCTCTGTGTCTCTGTGTCGCTGTGTCGCTGTGTCTCTGTGTCGCTCTGTCTCGCTGTGTCGCTCTGTCTCTGTGTCTCTGTGTCGCTCTGTCTCTGTGTCGCTGTGTCTCTGTGTCTCTGTGTCTCTGTGTCGCTGTGTCTCTGTGTCTCTGTGTCGCTGTGTTGTCAGCTGTTACTCACTCAAGCAGAAGTTGTCGTGGAAGGAAGTCAGGAAGTCGGAGCATTGCTCCCTGTGGTTGCCGCTCGCTGCGCAGGAGCACCAGGGTCCCACGTTGAACGTGGAGTTGTCGAGGTAGTTGGGAGTTATTGTGCTTCCTGTAGAGAGGAGGAGGAGGAGGAGGAGGAGGAGGAGGAGGAGGAGGAGGAGGAGGAGGAGGAGGAGGAGGAGGAGGAGAAACAATGCTGTTCTGTATGTGTTCACTACAGGCACAGTGAAGTAATACAACTCCTCACATTACCGGCTTTACACAAACAGAACGCTTGAACCCGACCAGACCATCACAGGAGTAAGAACACATTGAGGTGAGTGAGCTCAATGTCAAACTGCTTTTTCTGTCTTTTGTTATTTAAGGTTTTTTTCTTCAATTTAATTGTTTTTTTATAAATACCTCAGAAAAAGAGACGTTCTGATCAGAAGTTTGATGTCGATCAGAGTGCATGTAAATGTATTCATTGGGAGAGGAAATGAAAAAGAGGAACAGATGAAAGAGAGAATAGAGACGGAGACGCAGGCGGGTCAGTGAAGCCGGCCACATGGTCACATGTTTGTGCCTGCATAGTTCCCATTTCAAAGAAATTGGTTTTTGCTACAATGTTCTCTGATCTTTCGTGACAGGCAATTATCTCAAAATGTGATGTTCTTGGTCAATCGTGTAAAAAAAAAAGAGCTTTTACAGCATCTAGCCATTGATCTGACAGTGAATGTCATTTGATGCTACAACAGTTAAAGTCCAAACTGCAAGACCAGTGGCAGTTGTTTAGCGTTCCTAGCGTTAGTTGGTGTTCGTTTCCTGAGTGGACTTTGATGAGTGCAGTGACCTGCAGTACAAAGTCACGCCGCCATCACAGAGGTCTCTCTCACACGTATTATTCTGAGTCTTTTTGCCTTTGGAGCTTTTCAGCAGGAAGTGATTGTCAAGTCCTTCTCCAGAAAGGGTAACAACGCCTGGTGGCTCGTGTGTTTTTTTAAAGAGGTGGGAAATAGAATTGCTGCACTTTGTGGCACTGTGGCGAAGAAAGTTTGGATTTACCTCCATTGATTTTCTGTGTCCCAGCATTCCAAACAACAACACCTCAGAGTCTCACTTCTACGTCAGCTGTCTGGAATGGCCAATCACTGGTGAGCAGCTTTCTGTCTCCGTCTCACTCAGTCCCGCCAAGTTAACAAACTGAACTATTCTTTCCGCCTCTTTTTGCAGTTCAGTTGCGCTATTGTTGTCCCATGATGACATGTTTAGATCGAGTGGGCTTTTGTGCATTATGTGATCTTTTGTATCTGAAGTACAATAAGCTGTGTCCTCCGCCTGCACTCATCGTCACGTCAGGGAGAATTCTCTCAAAACACCAGTCAATAGTTGTAATTGCACTTATAATGCCAACGACTTGGCCGGGCATGCTGCAGCCACATTAATCAGCGCTCCATCGATTGTTGCACCGCGCTTCTCATCACAATCGTTGATTCATTCTTTTGAGTCCTGTTCGGTGCGCTCCGCCTTCCTCCCTCTAAAACCTTTTTGTTCCTGATCCATCACGGAAGGCGGGAGAGCCGGAGCTGGTGCAGAAAGATTTAGTTCTTACCAATCAGGCCGGTGTACGCAAGTAGACATGCTCCGTAGTTCTCCTGCTTGCAGCCGCCGGCGCTCTGCTCCGAAGGTTGGCAATCATACTGGAACTGTGCCCAGCGAGACCTGTGGGAGCAATAACATGCCATCCATCATTTACCCGTGCTTGGATGCTGCACACACGGTGTCACCGAGAGCTGGCCGGCACCGGTTCTCTCAGCGACTAGATGTGGATCTGAAACCCACAGCGCTGCTCCGCCTACACTCCTACACCATCTCCCTCCACCCTTCAGAGATCTCCCCGCGCTGCAGCACTTCAACAACTCCACGCCGGTCACCCCTGGCGACAATCATTGCTCTTTCTCTTGCCTCCCCTCTTCTCTCAGCGAGTTGTGTTCTGGAAGGCTGCCAGGCTGTAAAGAGTCAATGAGGGGCAAAGACAGGCCTTGGCTCTGCTCTCTAAACACCGCGGGCGCTGTCTGCCAGTGCTGGCCGTGAGGAGATTAGACAAATATGGATCTTCCATATAAATACTTCCTCCCACAGCCGCTCCGCCTTCCCTCCTTCACCTTTCCTGCCAGCCGCCGAGACATCCAGCCTCATCATCATCATCGCACAAGGCCATCGCGGCCATCACGCCGCATCAGCGGCCTCCGTCGACTGGCATTTGTAACAGGATCCCCTCGGGGCACCGCGACTCCCCGCTCTCCCCTCGTTTGTCATGTCATTGTAATGATGTGCGTAAAAATCATAGGCTGAGCGCTAACTGAAGGCATCCTCTGCAGCCTGCCGGTTAATGCCAGCGGACTGGTGCGGGATTGGCGGGCCACGCAGGGGCCTTGAGGTGCCCCCATCCATCGGGGCGGCAGCAGAGCATAATGCCTGATCGATGGCCGTGACAGATGAAGCCCTTTGTCTTTCTGACATTTGAAGAGGAACTCGATTAAATGCTGGCCACCATTTGCTGTCAGCGGGAGGAGGCCGACTTGATGGGTACGAGAACTCCATGTTTTCAGTCTCCAGTGATTGAGAGAAATACACCCTCAGAATTTCAATGACTTCTTGAGACATTGTTCGTTTTCTGATTCGACGTTGACAACTAATTAAAAGTCAAATGAGATATTTGTTTCCGTCAATGTGTCATATACACAAGGGTTTGACACAGAATAAATATACTTATTCAGAAAGCTTGTACATCTCGATGACGTCTTGGCCGTACATTGATATATGTTTTCTGACCACTTTGGCAGGAAAGTCGTGTGAGAATCCCAAGTGAGAGTAATCTAGTAATCACTGCTTCACACGGCCGCTTCTTGCCTTGATGAAAATGTATGCAGAGTTCAATTGAACTAATTAACAATTAATGAGTGGAACAATTGAAGGAATTAAACACAGCTGACTAACTCAATCTAAATGAACATATCATAGCAGCCGGACCTATCTTCCAACGCACACAATGCCATTCATTGTCCTGAGGAAGTCACTGTGTGAGGCCACCACGTCAACAAAGCATTTCAAGTTAAACACAACAGCGGTGAAGCTATCACCGCATTAGCCATTAAAATGCACTGGAAGCCACTTACAGCTGTGCTGTTTTGCAGTTTTTTTGTTGGTGCATTCACAACGAAGCCCTGGTGACACCAGAACGTAGCACAGCAGAATCCATCGCTGCGTCTTTGTGAAAGAGGTGCCGCTAAAGGTGTGGCGACATTGTGACCAAGGCTAGCAGGTGAATTGCCGTAGCTGGCGAGCTAACTGCTAACGAGCTAGCTAGCCGGGATGCTAAATTCCGAACCTTACCAGGGCAAAGGCTTGGCCCGCTCTACGCTGCCTCTGATCTGCGAGCATCTGCAGTGTTGCCAACTTGGCGACTTTCCAAACCCTCATGGCGACTTTTTGTGTCAAAAGCTACAAGCGACAAATCGAGCGACTTTTTCCGGTGCTGCTGGAGACTTTTCTGGTGTTTTGACTGTGACGTGAAAGCACGTACCGTTCGGCACGCGGGCGCTGCCGTGAGCCCCCCGTGAGACTGCAAATGAATCGCGCATGTGCAAAGCCGCCGCTCTTCCCGCCTCTCTCCTACAGCGCTCATTACAATTATGCAAATTAGGCGATGGCGTCATTCAGCGACTTCTAGCGACTTTTAGGACAGCCAATAGCTACTTTCCTTGCTGAGGCGTTGGCAACACTGAGCACCCGTCGCCTTTCCCCACTGGGGATTAATAAAGTGTTCGAATCTAATCTTTGTTGGTTGGGTTTGTTGGGTTTTAGACATGAGGAGTGAGATTGGTTTGATGTCGGGAACAAATATCAGGGAAAGCCAATCAAAGGCAGCCAAGACCAGTAAACTGATGAGCTGTGAAGAGTCTCCAGCGTAGCCAGCGTGCAAACTGTCAAGTTAGTTAACTTCGTTGCTAACGGAATAATAAGCTCAAGAGTTGATTCTACAAACAATGCCTCTTTTGTGGAGCAGTTTATACTCTAACAAAGGAGGGAGCACTGTCCAGATGGACATTGTTTTGCATAATGTGAAAGTGTTCGCTCAGAGAATTATGACTCAAATCTACAGCAGAATAGAGCTGTTTAGCCTCTTTCAGCTCATGGTTTCAGAGCACTTGTTTCCAGCAGCAATCAGATGTTTTAAGCCAAAACCATCTGTGAATGAGTGACTGTACACTACCTGCCCAGGTTTAGATGGACGAAGTTCGCAACCAGCTCCAGAGCGGATTCTGCAGAGCCATATATATTTGGTGGAGACCCAAAAAAACCTAAAAGTCCTGAACATCAGAGCAGCCCTTGAACACACCGTGTCTTTCCAATTCAATCTGTCATGGTCACCGACCTATTTAACTCTAAATCACTACTTCATACTGTTCTAAGACAAAAGAAAGTTGAAGCACTGTCTGATGACTCGGGTGTGCTTTAGCATTATATCGTATATAATATAGTTACATTCATGTAATGTGTATATAATTTGCAGTAGCTGAGCAAACACATGGAAAAACAACTTAGTGATCCTGTAAAAGAAGCCACAGCATATAATCAGTTCAGTGAATCGAGTGATGCCAACTCAGGAAATGAAGTGGAAAGTTGTCCAACACAACATTTCAGATATCCACCTGCACACATAGTCTGCTTTGCAGATGCGCAGCTGGGCCAGGCAGTTGGGCTTGTCCTTGTCCTCGTACGAGCAGGACGGCACGATGGTTTGGCGGCGGCGCTCCGAGCAGGCCGTGTCGGTGCAGGGACAGAACAGCAGCTCGTTGGTGTAGTCAGGGGGGACGCGGTCGAAGAACTTCCTCAGCGCCTTGCTGCACTTTGGGCGGTTACATGGCCCCGAGCGGGCCGACGGCTGGATGCAAGACGAGACGTATTCCGTACGGAGCTTCTGACACGTCTCATCTATGTTACACGCCTTGGCGGCATCCAGGCAGCGGTTCACCGTTGTTACTTCAGACTCTAGACGGAAGAAGAAGAAGAAGACACAAATGGGAAGCAGAAAGCATTTCATCCTTCTGTGGAAGGCAATGTTTACCAATGATTTCAAGGTCTAATTGGAGTCGTATTGACTCTCCACTCTCACCGCACATGTAGTGTTGCATTTACAGATGAGAAACAGAAACGTGTGTCTTGAAGTGCGAACTAAACCAAAATGATGATTAGATGTAGCAGCAATGAACAGAGCAGGAATGGTGTTTCAATGTTGCATGAGCTCGGGCACTGGATGTGCTTCAGCTGAGACCTAATGGCTGAATATTTCATTCTGCTGGGTTAATGCAGAGTGGCAGTGCTGAGCAATGGTCTGCTCCATCTCTCCAACCGCACAAGGCCTGTAATTACTGCTCCTTCCCTTCATCCATCTATCCAACAATCCCTCTCCATGCAGCTGGGGCCGCCCCGCACTCACCCGACTCCCTCCGTCCCTCGCCATCTTCCTCCATCGCACCCATTACTCCATCTGT
This sequence comes from Lycodopsis pacificus, assembly GCA_028022725.1. NCBI lineage: Eukaryota > Metazoa > Chordata > Actinopteri > Perciformes > Zoarcidae > Lycodopsis > Lycodopsis pacificus. The sequence goes on along the minus strand of CM051701.1, from coordinate 1,312,501 downwards.
CTCTTCCCTCCTCCTCCTCCATCCCCTCTTCCTCAGCTTTGTCCATCTCTGCTTCCCTCGGTGCCCGTGCTCCCTCTGACTTCCACGGCAATGAGCCACGTGTGGCGGCAGCGGAAAGCCCCTTTCACAGCCGACTTATTTTGGCTGCATTATTTTCCAATCCATCATCACGCGTGTGTTTTTCTCCCAGGCGACCTCCCAGTCAATACAGCCATGCTGACGCTCAGCCTCTCTGGCAGACAGCACCGCTCATTAGTTTGTAAACTGCCTGTAGTTGTGTGTCCTGGTGAGCTGGGCTCTCACCAGCTGTCACATGAAATATGAATGAATGGCCTCAGAGAGCAAGCCAACACTCCCTCACAAAGCACAGGTTATCCCCAGCGCTCTCCCACAGCGAGAAACTATCCACACAAACACCAAATATAAATGTCTATAATAACCTAAGAACGACAAGCTTTGTTTTTCTACATACGGAGCGAGTCCTGTTGTTGGAGCCATGTTTCTACAGTAGCCCAGAATGGACAAACCAAACATTCATGTTTTCACCGTAGTTCTGCTCTCTGTTGCAATCTGCACAATACAAACCCTCCTTTTCAAGCCTACAGGGGAGAGTGTTTGTCTTTGTTGCCCTAATCTGGATGTAAAAACCCTCAAATTTAAGCTCCACACGTCACCCTCACTGTGTCATGTTGGATCCTGGTTTCCTTCTTTCTTGACCGAGCTTGTGACCAACCTGCATTCCATAAAGAAAACAAAGCTGTTGGTGTTTGTCTCGGTACCACGGTGCATGAACTAGAAAACATCAGTGAGGAAAAACAGTTTCCACCCTCTTAGAGGCCGATGATGCATTAAAAGCCTCTTTGTTGGTGCAGAACACCGAATGTTAAACAGAGACTTTCTGAAAACCACTGACTTCACGGTAACTGATGAATGGTAAAGGGTGAAGTACTCTGTAGTTTGAATACTCCTCAAAACATGATGAGCTGCATCTCCGGCGTGCATCTTTGAAGAGGGTCATTAAGATGCTGTAAGGGCGGAAAAACAGCCATTAATCACGACTTTGTTGCTTCGGCGGTCGACTTGTCGCGATGCACGTCAACTTTGACCTCACATGGAGTCGCTGGAGTGAACTGTGAGGAGCTGCAGTGTGCAGTGCGTTCTCTGTGGCTGGGTATCTGCACCACAGCAAGTCAAACCAGCCAATCAGGGCCAGCAGGCAGGTTTCACTTCCCACACGGTCCGTTGGAAACATCCGTGAGCTGTTGCCGAGCGGTGTCCTGGTTCAACTTTGACCTCTTGCACCTGCAGCCTAGTTCTGTTTTTTACATCTTGAGCCTAATTTACACAGCTTCTAACTTTGTTACTGTGCGTTAAGACGTCACCGTACTGCTGCTACTGGAAACATGTCCTCAGCGCTGACATGTGAAACCTCAGGTTCTAAATAAAGCAACAGTTGAGCAAGATGCTCTAAACATCTTCCCATCAATGAATCTGTGACATCTCACTGACATGTTCCATCATGGCACAACACTGTGCCTGCAACACGACTGAAAGTAGAGCGAGTCAAAGGTGACTTCATTCATGACACACGAGTCTAAATCAACCTCGGGCTTGAAGCCACAGTTGTAACTGTTATTGGAATCACTTCTTGTCATATCTGCTGTAACTGTCACATATCCTGACAGGAGTTCATGAGACGGATGATCTGTTCCTCTGCCTCCTTTCAGCGTGACTAATGGCATTTGCACGAATCCACCTTGCCTGGAAAAAAAAACAACCAATCGAAGCCGAGGAGCCTCCGACGCAGCCGTCAATCTCTGAACGCCGACCGGACAGAAACTAGCAGCGCTGATCAGATATGAAGCTGCTGTGACTGCGTTTCTTCTTCTGCGCTCAGATGTTCATGGAAACACGTTGCAGAGCGCTGCACAAGGAGCTCAGGCCGGTGGGAGGTCGGCCGCACTTGGTTTTGGCTCGACTGTCGAGTAGAATATTATCATAATCATTAGAGATTATGATTAAACCTGTGAAAATCAGTTGCTAGTGGTAATAAAGCAGAGTGGTGCTTTCATTGGCTGGTGTGCTGTGGGTGTTTCATGGACTCTACTGGAAGGCTGCGTTTGGTGTCCATGCCGCTGAGTAGAAGAACTTACTCAACCTCAACACAACCTGAATTTACCTTCAGGGCTTTTACGCACAGCGTCTCCTGCGCTGGCCTCACGCGGTTACATTATTTGCCTTTCTCCTCCCCGTGGTGTAAAAGGAAAGCATGGGCAGTTTGCTAATGTCAGCTTGAATTACTTCAGCTTTGAAGTCATGAAATGTGGATTTGACACTGCTCCCTCATTGCCAACATACTAAATGAGCGTGTGCAGCTTTAATATCACGAGGTGACCCATGACCCCGCGGTGCACATGATCAACATCACCGCCCAGCCAGGTTTGATCAAATGAACAGTGAGCGTCCACTCATTGTCTCCAGCTCATATATCATACACCATATATGTTGCATAACAAATACAGCAGATGTAATTAGCATGTTATGAATACTTTCCAATATTAAAGTATAATTATAATTCTTAACCTTACCTTGAACTTGTTTAGCTGCTTTTATACAATATTGATTTAGTGCAGGAGCAAATGTATTAACAAACCAACTGATGTACGTTTCTCATGTTATTAATAATAATAATAATAATAATAATAATAATAATAATAATAATAATAATAATAATAATAATACAAACCTCTCTTTGTAGACGATGTGGCTCAAAGTGCTTTATGCTGCTTCAGGCTGTATTTAAATGTTGGAATGAAGCTGTGCTGTGTTTAAGATCCACTTCTTTGTGTATGTCGGCATTTATCATTACACTGTGTGGCATATGCATGAATGTCTTCCACATTAATCACTTCATTTACGTCCTATAAGCTGCGCAGACTCTTCATCTCAGCTTTACTCATCCGGAGTGTAATTGCCGTCAGAGAAAACAATGCACTTGACTTGATGTCCTCTCCTGTGAACGATGAATACATTAACTCCTCCTCCTTTGTGTGCAGCTTCTCTTTTTTACAAACCTCCAGCGTTGTTTGAGGAAACAAACCAGCTCTTCTCCTCGCTTCCTGTGTCTCTTTCTGCCTCTCGCTCCTGTTTTTCTTCCAGTTTCTCTGTTCTTCATACTCCCTGCCCCCCCTCTCCCTCCCTCCCTCTCCCCCTCTCTCTCCCTCTCTCTCTCTCTCCCCCCCCCCCGGTTTTGCTGCTTCCAGATGCATTAAAGTAAATAGGTAATTAATCTGTGCCTCCGAGGCTAACAGCAGCACATACCTGCCCACAGGCTCGCCCACAGGCTCGGAGGCAAGACAGAAGCAAAGTGTGGGTTGTTCCTCATCAAACACCCGCACATAATGAACCTCCATCTCCTCCGTGGAAACCACGCGGGATCGCATCTCCATTTGCTCTTTCTTTGACTCTTTGACACGCGACTTGGTCGCGACCCACTAGTTTGTTCTTCTTCGTGTGAATAACGGATGCTGCAGAGAAACACTTGCAAACTCACCTGCAGCGATGGAGGCCAGACGCACGTAGTCAGAGCCCCTCTCCTCCGGTTCATACGGGAAGTCCTCCACCAGACTGAGTCCTGCCAACATGGAAGACAGAGGTAACTCCTGCTGTGCTGACACACCAAAACCATGCTCTACTTCTCTTCTGCTTATGTGCAGAGTTTGTCTTTTCAGTGTCCCGAAACACTGACACGGACTCTCGTATCATAAAAGTTACACACAAAGTTACAAGGCAGAATAATTCATGCACGGCCGGATTAACCTGTTCGGGGACTCACAATGCTGTTGGAGCAGCACATTGACCTCCCACCCCTGAACTACGTAACACAGGACTTACTTTACATTATACTTTACTTCTGCTAATCCCCAAACAGATGAGCGATCAGGTCTGGTTAACAAAACCAACTTTCATGCAACGACGTCCTGGGGGTGTGGAGCCCCGGAGCAGCTTGTGATCCAGCCTCAGCTTCAGTGGACAGAAGTTCAGTTCAATTCAATTCAATAAGCTCAACACTGAAGTAAATCAACTACAATTACAAATAAAAGCAGGTTGTAAAAATGAATTAGTGGCAATTTAACTTAGAAAACAGCTGCAATCCATCAGCAATCAGCACTTTAACGTGTGGCGCTGCAGAGAGGCCACGCCCTCGTTGCCCTGCTGCAGCGTGCACGAGCTGATGAATGCAGCTGCTTTACTTCATCAAAGAGACTTGAGAGGTCTTGAGAATTGTGTCAAAATATACCAAACACAAAATAAGCTGCATTGACAAAGGCCCACGAAGCATCATTTAAAGGTACAATATTAGACCTGCGACGAATTCAGAAGCATTTAAATGAACGTGTTAACGTGAAGCAGGTCTGAACTACACGTTGACATATTGTTGAAATGCTGTTAAAACAGTGAAGACGTCATTCATTTAGTCACCAAATGGAACAAACAGTAAAGCTCATCCATCATCTCATCCCAGCCCAGTTTTGATCTCGACATCGAGACGTCTTCTGAGCTGCACATCACCAAATGGATTGTTCGATTGGAGGAACATGGAACATGGAAGTACCAGGTGGTTCACGTTCTGCTGCTTCATTCCTCTCATCTGCAGGGAGTGTCTGCTTCAGTTGTTGCTTCAGACATTTTTAATGAAGTCTTTACTGGATGTTATGTTGTTTCACACTCACGATGATGACGGATGAGCTTTACTGGTTGTTCTATTACTTTATAATCTTCATTTCTTGGCTTCTGCATTTGCACTTGACTTGCAGGATTATCACAACGTTGTCAACCCTGTGAAACCGCGCCGTTATATATAGAGCAGGACATGACAACGGTTGTGCAAAGCCTTTGGAATGAGCACCAAAGTGATGAAATACAATTAGTGTGGGTGGAACAAAAGACATTTTGACAGAATAATCACTCTTCATTTCAGCCTGGAATGTGCTGCAGAGCTCTCTGGAGGCGGCGGCCTAATTCGTGTGTAATGCGCTGCACACACTTGATAATCCAGCAACATACTGGAGCTGCTTCCACCTCCTCTCGGGGACAGAAGCATCAGATTGTGTTAACGCCGGTCTCACCGTGCAGCACGGACTGATGCAGGCTCCAGTAGATGCTCAGGCAGTTCTTCTCCTTCTTCATGCCTCGTTTACACTGGCAGCCGTGGAGAGGAGTGGACAGCAGCGCCGTCATGGCGTTCTCGCACTGGTTCCGGGCCCCGGGCCCCAGCTTCACGCTGCCGTCCCCCGCCACACACTGCCTGAGGGTGCGCAGGCGCGGGCTGCAGGTGTCGTCGCTGGAGCAGGTGTCTCCCGCGCGCAGGCAGTCCCCCCCGCCTGCAGAGAGAGCCACGCGAGGGACTCCTGCAGGATAAGACAGACGCAGAGGACAGGTTAGTCTCTGATGAGATGTGAGCGGAGACGGTCTGTTCAGTTTCTACAGCGAAGCTTTAGTCCAACGGAACCTTCCAGAGGCTGTCTGGATGTACAGATGAAACCATCCGCCAAGTATTAATCCCACAAACAAACAATAATCCAGCTGCATAATCCAAACTCAATACATTAATAAAACATGATTTCTCTCTTCATTTATTGAGCCATTATGATGATGGTTACCAAGTTGTTGTACCAAGGATTTTAGAAATCATACCGAAAGTGAGAAAAAGCATCACGAGGACTGAAAATGGCAACATTTAAACATAGCTGCAGAAGAATCCAGCAGCAGCAGCGGCAGCGGCAGCGGCAGGGAAGTGAAGCAGGTTGATCGCTCTATTCCAGGGGTCTCTAACTGGCGGACCGCGGTCCGGAACCGGACCCAGACGCAGTTGCATCCGGACCCAGGACCTAAAATCGATATTTCGGAATCATACATATTGGGCAGCGAGTTTTTACTTTTAAGCGGCGCATCTTATACAGCCGTTACGGTACTTTGTTCAGCGGTGCAGGAGACGCCGACCAATGCGTTGTCAAGCTCAGCCAATCAAATGTGAGTATTCTGACAAGTTTCCTGACTGAGCGAGGTTTACACACCGTGACAGACGGGGGGGAGACGAGGAAACAGAAACAAGAGCAGGAAAACTGCGCTGATCAGAGAAGTTATCTCACATGACGTTCTCCAAAAAGACAAACGTGTTCAGAGAGAACAGAGTTTATAAGCATGAATGAACAGACTCTTCTATGTTAATTATTACCACAGGCAGTTAAATCCAGCATGTCTCATGTGTTCAGAAACCGTAACTATTGATAAAAGCGGCAAATGAAGCGCACTACGAGGCAAAGCACAACTCCTTTGAACAAACGTACCCACTCACATCTAAATGAAGACACAGAAAATAAACCGAAGAGCCCAAAATGATCAGAATCCTAACGCATGAATTCACTGTCCCAACAATGATGTTACCAGAGAGAATAGAGCTGAAACAATCTGTTTAATAACCACAGATAAAGTCCTGCTCACTCATTTATCTTTTTAGATGACAAAAATATAATATTGTGGCTTTTTGATTGACATCACTTCACACATGAATGAACTGAATTTAAAGCTGCAGACAATTCAATGAAATAAATTTTTCTAAAATGAATTACTTTATTTTAAGATGCACATTCTTCAAAAGCTTTCTGTTCTGTCAATTATTCTTTAATCCAGCCATTATTGTACTTGAAATGAGAAGAACATTTATTTATGTATTATTTATAATCCATCCAGTTAAATTTGAAAACTGAGAATAATAATTTGTTAAAATATAATTGATGTGTACTTTCTTTATTTAATTTGACAGTTGTTGACTACACAGAGACGTTGTTACTACTACTAGGCTTCTTGAATATATATATATATATGGCACTAAATAGCGCGGGTTAAATATTATTGTAATGTTTCGGACCTTTGCCCGAGGAGATTTTCTCAATCTGGACCTTTTGGAATTTTTTTTGCTCTATTCAAAGCCGCCGGACTCCACTGAGAAGAACAGTAGTTCACCTTACAGAGCAGGAGAGCTGTTGATCTCCAGCTTCCTTCATCGGTTCGTTTGTGTTATTTCATGATGTTCTGATCCGAACCTGCGCGGCCTCCACACAGCGGTACATTGCTCGGCTTCTGTGCTGTATTTATGACCAGAACCACCACTGGGAAGCTACAGAATGTTTTACCCTTAAACATAATGAACACGCCCCTAAAGCTGCTGAATTAATGAGCGCGTTTATGACCCACTGAAGCCTCGCTAAAGTAATGTAAATTGTATTGAATTTAATTATTGGATTAGTTTTACATCCCTTGTCAGAAGCAATCAAACTTGGCCAGCGAGCCACCTCACTACTGTATTCCAGCATTTAAACTGACATTCATAAACCCGAGGGGGGTGCTGGATTATTCATGAACTCATCGACTTGTCACATACAATACATCTGACACCACTGACTGGATTTGATAAAACTTGGGGGGGGGGGATGCATCTCGCCAATACATCCTGACACGTTCAACATTACGCTGAGGTGTTTGAGCTCAAGTCAAGACTTGAGCGTAACGTTTGTTGGTGATTCGCCGTGAGAGGCGCTGCATCATCGATGGGGGAGCAGCTTGTTTCCTGCGGTCTTGTTTCATGCGGCAGCAGTAACATGCAGGCTCTATTCCCCTGAGGACAGTCAATACGTGTTCATTCCCAGCTGCCTAACAGCTCGTGGTCTCACTCTTAAAGATGATGTAGTGTTTAATCCACCCATGCGTCTGGTTTGGGATAACACTAAAATATGCTTCTGCATATTATAAGAAACAACAACAGGCACAGCAACTGAGGGACGAAAGACTCCAATATTGTATTGTTCCAAACTACACGTTAACAGGATGGAGAGGGTTCTGCCAGCGACCAGAACATTTACAACCTCAAACTCAAGGGAGCACAACGCAACAAAACGTCTGACTTTTTATTCGTAAACCCACAAATCCACCTCTGCTCTTTCTTGGGTTCTAAATATCTTTTATGCAGAGCTGGCGCCTGTGTTACTGTTCTGTGAGGTTTTTGGTCAAAGCTGTCCCGACACAATTCAAAGCCCATCTTTCCAGCGGACTGGCGTCACATGTCTTTAGTCAGCTGTGTTGGTAAAATGCATGAAGGGATCCTAAGGGACGCCCTGCTGGAAGACACAATTCCCCAGAAATTGCCTCATCACAACATGGAACATCACAACATGGTTTTATGGCAAACAGATGAACTGTCCCCGCTCCTGCAAAGCTGGCACCAAGCACTCAATGATGACCCCAACATGGAAGCGCACGCTGTTTCTGTTGATTTCTCCCCGGGCCGACTCTGGCTCATTGTGAGGATGTCTCTGAGTGACAGAGCAAAGGAAGCAGTGGGTTCCTGTGTGTCCGATCCCTGTGAAAGTCGAGCTGGTGTCACTGTTGCTTTGTCATTTGCATCGACAGCCTGGATTCATGTCTGCCTCCCTCTGCTGTCCCCGGCACCGAGCTCCTGGTGGAGTCTCTTCAGCCTCAGAAGGCCTGAGACTCTGTGGCTGAACGTGTGGAGGAGTTTCCACTTTCTATGACTGGAGCTAAGACCATGCATATGGTAATCAGTGCCAGGAGAGAGGACACCGTCCCTTCTTCTCTGACTGCAACAGGTTCTGGACAAAACACACGTAGAGACTTCAAGCTGCTTGGAGAGCAGATCTCATCTGATCCGTCATGGGACACGCCAGAGATCCATTCCCCCAAACGAGCAAACAAATAGCCTGCTTCATGTGCGTTTCCTTAACCCCCGGATAAAGAGCACACTTTGTTATTCCTCGAGCTCCTAAATCGTCCTAATTGTTCAATAAATTGTAATATATTGTCTGAAAATCCCCAAATGTAAGGATTACGCTCTTAACTTAAGGCTCAGACGTTTGACATGTTTCAGGATTCACTGTTTAAAAGCTGTTATGCTGCTTCTACTGTCTGGTCAAAGTTTAATGAACTAAATTGAATCACAAAAGTCAAAAGGATTCATGGTCTGCACAGAGTGGATATATCTTCCAAAGTTCATGGCAATCCATCCAAACGTTGTTGAGATATTTCGCTCAGGGCCGAAGCAGCAGCCTGACCGGCAGCCGTCCCTCGTGACGCTGCAAACTCCTGTTGAGCAGACAAACGTTGCTCAAAGCAACACAACTCTACACTCGAGTGAAATCCCAAAGGCTCACAACACCAAATATGACGGATTCTGGTGAAATGTGTATAAAATGACGCATCTGAAAGATTTCCATTTGAGGGAAAGCTGCAGCCACACAAATACTCTGAGGTTTGAATATGTCCGCCAGTGTAAACATGTAGCTTTTGATGAAGAGCTGCAACAAGCCAGAATGTATATGAAGTGTTCAGACAGGGCAGACTAAGAGGAGTTTAACTTTAAATGTATGTGAAGCGGTTCATTCATTATCGAGACCAGCGCAGCTCTCAGAAGAGTCAGGAACATTTCAAACAATCTGCAATGACAGAGATGAGTTTTAAACAGGTCAGCACAATCGGTTATCGACTGCTTGACAGATTCCCAGAAGCATCTCCGTGTCACTGACTACTTGTTGAGACCTTCTGTGCAGCGAGTCGGTTCAGTCATTAAATCTGATTCCATCAGGGCTTAATCAAGTCGTGAGGAGCGGTGAACGGCGGGAGGTTCCTCTTTCTCCACCGGCACACCGACACAACTCAGTCCGACGTCTCCGTCTGGCTCACACGGTTCCTCAGAGGAGCTCTCCCAGCGCTACGCACCTCCAGAGGGCATCAGATGAAAGGGCATTTCATATCGGAGTCAAGTGGACATCTTGAGCTGAAGCCTGCTGTGCTTGTGGGGAAAGAAAAGGGGGTTAACCCACGAGTCCAGTCCAGCAGGAGGGTTCTCAACCTTTCCAAGGACTCAGCTAATCTAGAGGCAAGCTGCCAATAACAGGACAGACAGACAGCGAGAGGCAGGACGCGAGCTGCTGTGTTAGTGGACGCTATTGAGAGAACGCATCTGCCACTCAAGCCAAGAGCTCATCTTAGTGTGCCGAAGGAAATATCCACCTCAACAAGTCCTCCGCTCCACTGTAGAGTCTTCACATCGTATGTCTTCCAAGTCAAGCAGGAGGAGGGAGAGAGGAACCTGCAGGGTGAGATCACCTCATTCGTTTCTGATGCAAATCAGATCCACTTTCTGAGTTTCCTTTAAAAACAGCGGAGGAATCAAGAGACTCGCTCTCAAGATGCAGATTTGCAATGGAAATACGTGAGACATCTCACCTCGTGGTAGTTTCCTTCACTCTGTTTCAGAGAAACATTATTTAAACATGGAGATCTCTCATGCAAGTGTGTGGAGCTGCAGGTGGGAGCAGCTGTGTGGGCGGCTGTGTGTGGGCGGCTGTGTGTGGGTGTTCTGATGTGGAAGGTGGAGCGCCGGAAAAACCCGAAAGCCCGGTTTGGCTTCCGTCTGCTTCAAGGCAAAAGAATTTTAAAAAGGCTCTGGTGAGCAGCAGCGGCGCAAATCGTATTAAATTGTAACTGATCCAGTGTGGAGAGGTTTGATATTTGTCTGAGAAATGAAGCAGCGCTCCAGATTGCCAGAGATAAGCGTTTGCCTGGAAACAGAGTCGCAGCACAGCAGCAGTTCAAAGAGAGGCCGTCAGACTCTCTCTCTCTCTCTCTCTCTCTCTCTCTCTCTCTCTCTCTCTCTCTCACACACACACACCTGATATGGTTCAGGGAGCAGATTCGAAAATTCAAGAAATATTTTCAAGGAACCGGATCACCAGAAAAACAGACGTGAACTCACGGTTACTTGCTGTGATCTCAGGCGGTACGAGATGAATATGCAGTGCTTCTCACAGACAGCGAGGGACAGTCCACATTAGCAGTTACTGAAGACGTGGGACATGAAATGAATGTAACCCGGGTCCTGTGAGCAGATACACATGTTGATTTACAGCTGAAGGTACTAAGACACGACACAGACTGAGAAGAGCACCAACACAGAAGAACTGCTCTACTCAAAGGAAGCTCATCGGGGGCTCCTCACGTCTCTCTGCCTCCCACCTACAGCCACCGGGGGTGGGGGGGGGGGCTGCACCACATGAAGGGAGCTCAATAAGTGTGATATACTGTATATAAGAAGGGTATGTGTTGAAGGAGCATCTGTATGAAGTCCACAGCCGACGTTTCAAATATAGAAAGTCCTGTTGAATAATATCTGCCTGTCAGTGACCCGTCGTATATCGGACACGTTGTGTGTTGCATACAGTACGCTCCACTCCCAGAAACAACTATTACAGCTTCCTGCTCATCTTTAACGTGGCATTCAGAGCCAATCAGAGCGCAGGATTCACTCTAATTGCATCGTTGGATTACAAAGCCCCGACTTCTTAAATTCTATTACGGTAATTGTGGTAATTGTCTGTTCATTATTGGCAAATGTATTTGTTCACAGATGCACAATAGTGACTGTCCAAGAAGGGGGAAGATTATTATGAACATAATTACACCCTCTTCGTGTCTCGTCGTGTCTCTCTGTGTCTCGTCGTGTCTCGTCGCGTCTCTTTGTGTCTCTGTGTCTCTTCGCGTCTCTTTGTGTCTCTGTGTCTCTTCGTGTCTCGTCGTGTCTCTCTGTGTCTCGTCGTGTCTCTCTGTGTCTCGTCGTGTCTCTCTGTGTCTCGTCGTGTCTCTCTGTGTCTCGTCGTGTCTCTCTGTGTCTCTCTGTGTCTCGTCGTGTCTCTCTGTGTCTCGTCGTGTCTCTCTGTGTCTCGTCGTGTCTCTCTGTGTCTCGTCGTGTCTCTCTGTGTCTCGTCGTGTCTCTCTGTGTCTCGTCGTGTCTCGTCGTGTCTCTCTGTGTCTCTTCGTGTCTCGTCGTGTCTCTCTGTGTCTCGTCGTGTCTCTCTGTGTCTCGTCGTGTCTCTCTGTGTCTCGTCGTGTCTCTCTGTGTCTCGTCGTGTCTCGTCGTGTCTCTCTGTGTCTCTTCGTGTCTCGTCGTGTCTCTCTGTGTCTCGTCGTGTCTCTCTGTGTCTCGTCGTGTCTCGTCGTGTCTCTCTGTGTCTCGTCGTGTCTCTCTGTGTCTCGTCGTGTCTCTCTGTGTCTCGTCGTGTCTCGTCGTGTCTCTCTGTGTCTCTTCGTGTCTCGTCGTGTCTCTCTGTGTCTCGTCGTGTCTCTCTGTGTCTCGTCGTGTCTCGTCGTGTCTCTCTGTGTCTCGTCGTGTCTCTCTGTGTCTCGTCGTGTCTCGTCGTGTCTCTCTGTGTCTCGTCGTGTGTCTCGTCGCGTCTCTTTGTGTCTCTGTGTCTCTTCGTGTCTCTTTGTGTCTCTCGTCGTGTCTCTCTGTGTCTCGTCGTGTCTCGTCGCGTCTCTTTGTGTCTCTGTGTCTCTTCGTGTCTCTTCGTGTCTCGTCGTGTCTCGTTGCAGCTGTTTTGCATCAGCTAGTAGTTGTTTTGGAATCTTTGGCTACTAGAGTCTTGGGTTCAGTTTTTTAGGGTGAACGTCCTTTTCTGAAATGTATCCGATGATCATTGTGAATACCTTAGCAGCCTAAACCTCTCCATCTCCATCTTCAACAGCTCAACATCACCATGAATAACACTCATGTTGCAGCTGCTGCAAGCGATCCCATTCACTGTGCTCTCAGTCAATGTTTAGCATCCAGGTTCAGCATCAACACGTTGGGTAAACGGTTGCCAGTGGGGCCGAGGGGCCGTGCTTCTGTTACTGTTACTGTACTTCCTTATTAGCTAACTGTGCGTCCCAGAACACTTTTTAACCAAGACTCACTGTCTCCGCTGTCTCTGTTTCCACAGCTTCTAATGACGTCCTCTCTCCTCCCCGGCAGCGTTGCCAAAGCAAAAGATGAAGCAATATTCTTCCAATGAATGCAGGTCCACGTGAAACAACGAGCAAGCTTGTGTAAATCCACTCATACACGAGAAAGTAGTGAAAACCTGTTTCCACACTTAACCATGAATTCAGTTTGCAGCGAGACTCTGTCCTCAAAACAGGCTGCGATCGCCTCCTTTTGGTCTCTATCATTGATTCAGCAGAAACATGATGAAATTTGGAGAAGAACCAAGAGACAACTGTGGCCGTGATGCAGAATACTAACTCACTTCCTGGACTCCTCAGCGACTCATCCATCCGGGAGAAAGTCAATATCGTTCCTCAGCTGTTCCAGAGGAAACACGCTGCTGCTGTGTTCCTTGTGTTCCAGCGATGGAGAGTGTGTGTGTGTGTGTGTGTGTGTGCGTGCGTGTGTGTGTGTGTGTGTGTGGGCATGTTTGTCTCCAGACCTGGAAGCTTGATGAATAAACTATTTTTACAGTTTCAAAGACTTTTGAGGGAGACGATATGCTTTTTGCAGACACATTCATGTGGTGCTATCTGACATGAAATAGATTTTAGAATGAGCTCCTGAGTGGAGTGAATGACATGATGGAGGATGAAAAGATGATCAGACTAAAGTTAGACGACTCGATCAGTATCTGAAAAGAAATAAAAGACAAAGGTTCAAGACTTCAATCAGAAGCCCTGAAGAATTCTAAATTGGATATTATTACAATGAAGACACTTTTAATGGGAACATAAATTAGAGGAACTGCATGAGATTGTAATAATAATCAACAGAAGCAGAAGAGCAATTGCCTTTTGATGGAAAGCTCCACACCACAATGCTGGTGGAAACATGAAGGGAGGAAGGACACCGGGAGAGGATGTTTCCTCCAACCTGACTTCATCTTGTTGTGCCTGTAAATCCAGCGACTTGATAAGAGAGCCCGATGTCAGGCGAGATGTAATTGCTGCCAATTGTCTCCGTTAGAGAAACGCGGCTTTTTGTGTGAGATGGTATCTGCCGTCAGTCTGACCCATTAAATCCTCACTCTTCTTACAGCACAGTGGATTTGACACTTGATATCTTTACTGCTGATTGCTTATAATGTCTGGGGCGTTGAAACTTAACCTTATTCCCACTGCCAGTGAGTGCACTTTAAAATAAGGAATGCAGAAAATCACTGCTGGGAATAAAGTTAACGGTGAGCTGACGTTTGCCGTCACTTGTCTGAGTGAATACTGTTCAGGAACAACTCGTATTGTCTGTCTCTTATTAACCATTTGACTTTAAAATGCCATGAAACAGTCAGCGAATAAGTCAACCTGTGCAAACATCCAGCCCTGATATCTTTTGCTCCAGCTTTCCTTGTGGGATCCCAAAGTGCTGTTGGGCCTGATGGGAGATGTAGGTCATGGCTGGAACACTGATAAAGACTCTCAGATCTCTCAGTGCCCCACTTAGCAGCAAACCACACATTAAAGACCGTCGCTCAACTAAACCACATAAAACCAACATCATCTGCAAGCAAACCCTCAAACCGGGCCTTACTTGTGCCTTCACACCTTGCTGATGAATATCTTCACCTCTTAGGATATTTGGGGTTAGCGAGAGGCAGCAAGGCGTACTTGTTGTGTCATGTCATCACTTCATGTAAATCCAGCTATTGGAACAAATGGACGAGCAGAAAACGATCCCCCAACACCCGTTACTCTCCAGCGTCTTCCAGAGGACACTTCAAAGAACATCTGGGAATAGCTGCTTTCACACCTTTGTGCCAATCTGTACGTAGAGTTCCCAACATCCGTGTGACAGTCAGGAGACCTGGCCACTACTTCTGGAGCTTTGTGACTATCAGGAGATGATGAAGAGATGAGCGATATCCATTACCTTCTTCCATTCTGTACCTTCTTGACACAGAGTTGCTTGTTGGAACCAGGACTAGAAACATCCATCTGCAGCTGGACAGCCTCCATCACTGCTGCTGTTAACTCATATGTTCTTGGCTTTCCACCATATTAAGCTCCAGACACATTCTGGCCTCAGCAAACCAAACAGAACCTTCTGCGCAGTACGTTTGGTTCAGCGAGCCTGCATTGAAGTCCACAGTCTGAGGTTCTGATGTATCCTGCTGGTGTTCTTTTCTTCCTGCTTCCCTCTCTGCTCGTTTCCCTTTTGTAGCAACTGTTTCTACTGACGTTTGGCACATTCCTCTGGCGGGCGTTGTTTCTCTTTTTGGCATACAGTATTGCCATAATGATATTTTTATTTTGTTGCATCGCTCTGTCCTCACTGTCCTCTGAAGACAGAAAGCTGTTCGGCTCATTGCTGAACAGTTGGAGGCTCTTTTTATATATATATATATATATATATATATATATATATATATATATCATATATATATGATATATATATATATATCATATATATATGATATATATATATATATCATATATATATGATATATATATATATATATATATCATATATCTATATCATATATATATATATATATATCATATATATATATGATATATATATGATATATATATATATATATATGATATATATATATGATATATATATATATCATATATATATATATCATATATATATCATATATATATATATATCATATATATATAGCTCTGTCCTCACTGTCCTCTGAAGACAGAAAGCTGTTCGGCTCATTGCTGAACAGTTGGAGGCTCATATATATATCATATATATATCATATATATATATATATATATATCATATATATATATATATATATATATATATCATATATATATATATATATATATATATATATCATATATATATATATATATGATATATATATATATATCATATATATATGATATATATATATATATCATATATCTATATCATATATATATATATATATGATATATATATATCATATATATATCATATATATATATATATATATATGATATATATATATGATATATATATATATGATATATATATATATCATATATATATGATATATATATATATCATATATATATAGCTCTGTCCTCACTGTCCTCTGAAGACAGAAAGCTGTTCGGCTCATTGCTGAACAGTTGGAGGCTCATATATATATATATATATATATATATATATATCATATATATATATATATATATATATATATATATATATATATATATATATATATCATATATATATATCAGCTCCTTATTTCTCTGTCTTTGTAAATACAAATAGCTACACATTGAGGTTCATATATATATATATATATATATATATATATATATATATCATATATATATATATATATATATATATATATATCATATATATATATATATATATATATATATATATATATATATATATCATATATATATATCAGCTCCTTATTTCTCTGTCTTTGTAAATACAAATAGCTACACATTGAGGTATGATGCACAAAGACAACACTTTTCTCAACTTGCAATTAGAACTCGACAATATGGTGGAAATCAAATATGACAATATTTTTACCTTGATGTCGATATTGTAGAATATTGTAGGTTTGACTACTGGTGCTTTGACAAAATATTTACATCATGATATTTTTGATAAACAATCATCAGTAGTGCTGATATAATGACTACGTGGTAAACAGTCAGGTCACCTGTAATGCAGCCTTTAAACCAGGACAGACAACACTTCACATGGCATTTTACAATATCTAAAGCCAGGACAGTAGAATACATGCACTGGGTATTCTCACTCTACTTTTCATCTCTGCTCCTCACTTGGGCTCCCCGGGGTCTTTCAGTCGGAGTGTTAGCGTGGCTGAGAGAGACAGAGCGGTGTGCACGTCTGTGTTTACTGTTGGCTGGAAATGACATCCTCTAACTGTAAATGTCTTCCTGTTACCAGCTTCCTGTTTGTCTATTTACAGCACTTGTGTGTGAGCGCACTCTTGCATGAACATATTGTTCCTCAGGCGGAAATAATCTCATTGTTTGGAATAATCCCAAATGGGCAAAGCTAAAGCAAACAAAGCCTCTCTGAGCACTTGAGCTGGAAAACTTCAGCGACAGAACTTCTTCAGCACGATGTGTACTGATTGATTATAGCCTTAATATGTATTATCTTGTAAGGTCACCAGGTTAGCTGACAAAGATTAGCAAGACAGCTGCAGCCCAACATGATTTTCTCAACATGAAAGTAGCTGCCCTGAATGTTCCATGATGCTGGTGTTCACTTTGTCAGTATCAGGAGCTTATTCCTCCAGTTTAGCTTGTTTAACATGACAGAAGATGACTTCACTGTCAGCGAGGGGTTCCTTCCTCGGCCAGCAGAGACAGAGACCGTCCAAACAACACAAAGGACAGAGAGGTCTACAGTAGTGCACATGTCTTGCCAGATACAAGTTGTGAATACATATGCAATATAAAAATGAGAAGAATCATGAAACCATAAAAAGTACGAGGAATAACAAGAATGTCCTTTAAGTGTGAGGTGGAATTATATCATGGACCTATTTCAAGCACTATTTTCACTGCTCTCACCCCCTCTGTGCTCTCACCCCCTCTGTGCTCTCACTCCCCTCTGTGCTCTCACCCCCTCTGTGCTCTCACCCCCTCTGTGCTCTCACCCTCTGTGCTCTCACCCCCTCTGTGCTCTCACCCCCTCTGTGCTCTCACCCCCTCTGTGCTCTCACTCCCTCTGTGCTCTCACCCCCTCTGTGCTCTCACTCCCCTCTGTGCTCTCACCCCCTCTGTGCTCTCACTCCCTCTGTGCTCTCACCCCCTCTGTGCTCTCACCCCCTCTGTGCTCTCACCCCCCTCTGTGCTCTCACTCCCTCTGTGCTCTCACCCCCCTCTGTGCTCTCACCCTCTGTGCTCTCACCCCCTCTGTGCTCTCACCCCCTCTGTGCTCTCACTCCCTCTGTGCTCTCACCCCCCTCTGTGCTCTCACTCCCTCTGTGCTCTCACCCCCTCTGTGCTCTCACCCCCCTCTGTGCTCTCACACCCTCTGTGCTCTCACCCCCTCTGTGCTCTCACCCCCTCTGTGCTCTCACCCTCTGTGCTCTCACCCCCTCTGTGCTCTCACCCTCTGTGCTCTCACCCCCTCTGTGCTCTCACCCCCCTCTGTGCTCTCACCCCCTCTGTGCTCTCACTCCCCTCTGTGCTCTCACCCCCTCTGTGCTCTCACCCCCTCTGTGCTCTCACTCCCTCTGTGCTCTCACCCTCTGTGCTCTCACCCCCTCTGTGCTCTCACCCCCTCTGTGCTCTCACTCCCTCTGTGCTCTCACCCCCTCTGTGCTCTCACTCCCTCTGTGCTCTCACCCCCTCTGTGCTCTCACTCCCCTCTGTGCTCTCACCCCCTCTGTGCTCTCACTCCCTCTGTGCTCTCACCCCCTCTGTGCTCTCACCCCCCTCTGTGCTCTCACTCCCTCTGTGCTCTCACCCCCCTCTGTGCTCTCACCCCCTCTGTGCTCTCACCCCCTCTGTGCTCTCACTCCCTCTGTGCTCTCACCCCCCTCTGTGCTCTCACTCCCTCTGTGCTCTCACCCCCCTCTGTGCTCTCACCCCCCTCTGTGCTCTCACCCCCTCTGTGCTCTCACACCCTCTGTGCTCTCACCCCCTCTGTGCTCTCACTCCCTCTGTGCTCTCACCCCCTCTGTGCTCTCACCCCCTCGTGCTCTGTCCATGGTGCTGAATCTGGAGCAGAAACTCTCCTGACAGAGGATTCAAACTATTTAGACATGAAAGCAGCTGTTTGCTAAGATCACGGGAACATTTGATAAATGACTTTAAACTCAAATGACTATCGGGCGTTTGTATGCCTCTGCCAACCACTCAAGTTGCAGTTTACATCCATTTCCTTGCAACATGTCATCACTTCATTATGTTTTCCTGTTAGACATTTGTGTAAAATTGTTATAACTAGAATATAAATTCTTGAGTTAATTAAGGCCAAAAATGTGCCAAATTTGAAGAAATCCCCGAGCGGCGTCAGCGAGATATTGTATTCAAGAGAATGGACCAGATGGACGGACGGACATCTTGAAGACATGATGCCTCTGGCCAAGGCTGTCTCAGAGGTATAATAAGTAATTACATTACTTTATTGATTACTCATCGCCAATAAATGAAATACGTAACATAACTAATGAAATGACGTCCTTCAGTCTCTCCGGCTGCATCAGCGTTACCTCCTCGTCTTATCTTTTGTATTTCACTCCTTTACAAACTGAATCGTAAGTGGACCGCACTTACGCAACTATTTTCAACCTTGGTCAGACAAACTGCTTCATATATTCATCCTCCATCCTCACACTCACGCAGGCATGCAGGCCCGCCGGCCTGGCGGAGAGTTTAACAAGCAGCCAGCTTATAGTTCGAAGGTTATAGACCACCATCAACAGCGAGCTCAGACCCTCGACTACACACAGCACTCCACAAGCACCATCCTCATCGTAAAGGTTCACTGACTGCCTCCCCCACCTGCAGCTCCTGAGCTACCATGCACCTGACCACACAGAGACAAAGACACCAGCCCTCCCATCACATGTCAGACTAAAGCAGCGCTGACAGAATGAAATGAATCCAAAGGCTCGGGAGAGAAGCATTCCCATACAAGCGCTGTTTAAATAATGTGCTTATAGTAATCAAGTTGTTCCTTTTGGGACAGCGGTAATTCAATTCTCTTACTTTACCCCCATGATGCTTTGCTTCGCGGTGCTGCGCGCACATTGAAATCACGAAGGGACAAAGAAAGTAGTTTTCTCTAAATGAGAGACGTCGTCTCCTCGAGGATCAGGACAAACTGCCCAGAAGGAGCCGGCGAGATGAAGCAGATGAACGTGGTGTTCTTCAGCTGTTGTGACGGAGACAGACTGTGAATACCACGGAGAGCATCGGTAGAACCTTAGAAACAGCTGTACTGGAAACAGTCAACCACTAAATCAGTGAATAGGGAAGCAATCGGTTTCATTGCTTTATGTAATGAATATAAAAATGACAATTAGATAACCTGCAGGAGAAATACAGGAACAGATGATTTGGTTCTAATAATAATCATCCACTTACAGTGATCAGTCTGACCCGGACAGACATGATCCGTACGAGAGGTTCCCGCTCTAATGAGGTCACATTGTAATTGTAAACACGTATTTAAATGCATTACGAACAAGTCAGTCACCGACTAACTGCATTTAAAGAGTGAAGCTTGACTCCTCGTTGCTGATCTAATGACATCCAACAACTGAACTCCTGTTTCAGTCCGATACTCTGTGCATCACTGTGTTCATTAACCACCAGCAGATAGCTTCTTTAACGCGACGGGTATCCGTGGCTGGTGAGATGGCTTTCCTGCATGACAGGGAGCGCTGGATGTGTGTGTGTGGGGAGCGTGTCCATGTTTAGAGTCTCGGTCTGTTTTGAGAAGCGTGCGTCTGCCTCTGTCGGGGAAGGTGACGGGACGAGGACGCGCTGATTGCGAGTCTGGGCTGTGAACGCATCACTGACCCCCAATTATGACTTCTACAAAGAGCTCTCCAAACACATGTTTGAACCTGGAGGGCACAGGTCAGCACGCAATTAGAACCGGGAACAAAAAAAAAGAAAAAGGTTTTGAATGAGAGCGAAAAACTAACCTTGAAAGTGGCAAATGGAAGTCTTTGTTCAGCGAGATGGCTTCAAGCCTTCGTGAACGGCGGCGTCATGACCGACTTACGTTATCGTTGTCCTCCGCGCTGGATGCCCTCTCTGTCCAACACTCCACCGCATTAATTACTGATGGCGGACGCACGATAATTAACAGCGTCGCTGACAGATAAAGAGCGGCGGGGCTTTGATGCTAGCGTTTGGCAAAGCTCTGCGGTCACACACTCGTTGGGAGATGACCCGCGATGAGCAAGGAGGTGAGCTGATGTTTCATTATGTAAGGCAGCAGATCAGGAGACACGCCGCTGGGTTCTGCCTTATCTCAGTGAGGAGCGCTTTATGCTCCATATGAGATCAGGATGAAATGATAATGTGTATTGACGGATCCGCTCCCGTCTCTTTCTGTCTGGCTCTCCTGCTGCCTTATGCTCCATCACACTTCCACAGCAATGTCATTCTGCATGAGCAAATTATCATTTTCAATCTCCTGGCGACGTCCAATGGGATGGGTTTGTGCTTTGGCTGGGTTTGATGTTGCTGTGCGAGAGTGACTTTGATATTGAATTTTCTATTCCTGCTTGTGGTGCCGTTTGTGTCAGTATCCTCCTGCTAATACGGCCGAGTGAGCGGAGGGCATCGCGGCATTAATATGCTCCGTGTCACTCCGAGGAGACTTTTCTCAGTTTATCTCCGCGGTCATGGGTTTGGAGCCGGAGGCATCTTTTTAATGAGGAAGAGGGACACGATGACAGGGGCGAGCTGACCCGATACAAGCCAGGGCCGAGCCAGCACTCTGTCCTGCTGTTCTGATGTACACACCAAGACAAACATGGACCCTGAAACAGACACACGAGTAACACGCGAGCCCCGCAGACACAGATCACGTCAGACACAAATGACGAGCTCGGCTCTCTTTGTGTCAGAAGCTATTTGAAGCGCCCGCTGTAGACCGCCGGGTCTGGAACACACAGAAGCTTCTCCGTGTTCACTCACATGAGCACGCCGAGAGCCTCCATCTGCACCGGCGCTTCACCGGCGCTTCACCCGCGCTTCACCCGCGCTTCACCCTCGCTTCACCGGCGCTTCACCCGGCGCTTCGCCCTCGCTTCACCGGCGCTTCACCCGGCGCTTCGCCCTCGCTTCACCGGCGCTTCACCCGGCGCTTCGCCCTCGCTTCACCGGCGCTTGACCTTGTGATGGCGCGGTGGACCACTGGACGAGGAGAAAGCATACGAGACGAAACCCCTGAAATAAATAGTGCACATTGCATCATCATTGCCTCCTCGTGAAGAGCAATCTGAGAATAATAATAAGTCCTCGGTACGACACTTCTGTTCGCCTCAGACCAGTTGGAGCTTTCACGATTATATCCAATACCTGACAGTATTGGATATATGTATCCATATATATATATATATATATATGTGATTTTTATAACCACAACCTGAATACATATACGGTAATTAATATGATTGAGGTTGTTCAAAGGATTTTTTAATGGATGAGACGTTCCTGAGAGTCGGTGATTGAATACTCGATGCAGAGCATCACTCGATCACATATTGTGTTGGATGTCGAGCTCGTCCCAGGCCTTCACGAGCCATCGGGGGGAGAATTTAATCGCAACCCAAATGTCAGTGTCGTAGTCAAAACCACTCACGAGTGTCGAGACCGACCAAAACTTTGAGGCGTTGAGACCAAGTGAAGAAAAGGAGCAGGGCAGGACGCGGCCCACCCACTCACCATGAACGCACACCACAGACCTGAAAGATCCACATTCCCATAAAAACACCCAAAACAAATACAAACAGAGACTCCTCCGCATTCTCCCCTTTTTATTGCTCTGTACCGTGTGTGTGTGTGTGTGTGTGTGTGTGTGTGTGTGTAAGTGATGAAGTGTCTGGTAGAATATTGAAAAGGCCTTGCAGAGGTGTGCAGAGGTGAATTACTTGTGTGGGATATTTCCTTTGTTTTTCTATGAGCAATCACAGAAATGACGGAAACAAATAAAACAGGATGTTGAGAGCGAGACTAATCTAAAGTGCAACAACGCTCTGAAACAGTTTGAGAAGTTATCCCATCAGGTTTGGTACTGCAACCAGCAGTGAACTACCGCTGCAACAGTTCACTTTGTTCTTGTGTTCCTAATCGGTGGAACAAATCATCATTTCATCTGACATTTTGCACCAAACCTTTAAAGCTACTGGTGACAGGCAGACAGAAGTCTGAAGTCTCCACTTAGCAGCGAATGACGACTTTAAATGACTCCAGCGGACAGTGAGACTCTTTGTGACTCTGATCTAAAACACGTAACCAACATTATTCCTGCCTGCTGTGGTTGAGAAGAGCAGCGAGAGACTTGAGCTTGCCGGTGCGATGGCACTTTAAACGTGTAGCCAGAAGAAACATGACTCTCAAGCAGCTGTGGAGCTGCGTGACGGTGGAGCTCCCGACTGAAAGCAGCGCTAACGATACTCACTGAAGCAGCGTCTGCCGAGGCTGCCGCTAACGCATCCAATAAAGATGAAACTCTGTCAAGCGAGGTGACAGCGCCCTGGACTGAGCAGCGCACGAACTATTCACGAGCGGCCCGCGCTCACTCGACACGCAGCGCAGCAGAGGACTTCTCTCGGAGCGTGGAGGTGGAGGTGGAGGTGGATGTGGATGTGGATGTGGATGTGGAGCGTGGAGGTGGAGCGTGGAGATGGAGCGTGGATGTGGAGGTGGAGAGTGGATGTGGAGGTGGAGCGTGGATGTGGAGGTGGAGCGTGGATGTGGAGGTGGAGCGTGGATGTGGAGCGTGGAGGTGGAGCGTGGATGTGGATGTGGAGGTGGAGCGTGGAGGTGGAGCGTGGATGTGGATGTGGAGGTGGAGCATGGAGGTGGAGCGTGGATGTGGAGCGTGGATGTGGAGCGTGGATGTGGATGTGGAGCGTGGATGTGGATGTGGAGCGTGGATGTGGAGCGTGGATGTGGATGTGGAGGTGGAGCGTGGAGGTGGAGCGTGGATGTGGAGCGTGGATGTGGAGCGTGGATGTGGATGTGGATGTGGAGCGTGGATGTGGATGTGGAGCGTGGAGCGTGGAGGTGGAGCGTGGATGTGGAGCGTGGATGTAGCGACACCTCACGCTCCGGAGAGCGAGTACGAGGACTTTGTTTCCAGATTAAAGACTCCAAGAGGAGAATAAGCCAGCAGGAGTTCTGCTGAAGCATTTTTAATTAACTGTTGGAAACGAGCCTCAGAAAGAAGAACTTTAAAGGACAGTTGATTGTTTTTATTTCTTACTTTTTGTTTCTGTTTTTCCAATCAACGTTTTATGAAGACATTTCAAACAGCACGTTTGTCTGCAGAGTTTCAGTATTTGCTGTGGTCCTTCACATGTTCCATTGGCTCATACATGAGGTCCTAAAACACCATAGTGTACATACTGTCAAGATGTGCTGCTCTACGTTAAAATCAAATAAACGTGTTCGATTTAATTATTATGATATTAATAATAATATAGTATATGTATTATACTATATTACTATATAAGCTGTATATAATATAATAATGACTTTTGTTTGTTAAGTGTCAATACATTCGTCCCCTTTAGGCGACATGAGATCATTGTTTGCATGATCCTGTATAAATCGATCTTAAATGAAAAACATAAATTCATGTTTTCTGCAGCGTAACAGCAAAGCTTCTGTTTGAGTGTCATGAGGACGGTAACGGAACCATCGACACCTCTGCACTCAAAACAATATATATATATATATATATATTACATAGTTCAAATAATGTTAGTTGTGTTGACAAATACTTTGTTCATGTTTCTACAAACACAAGATGTTTTGTGAGTTTATTTACTCTTTAATAACAACACATCTTTATGATACGATTTCAATCGTTTTCTCAATAACTTGTGAGTTTAGGTTGTACAGATTTTCGGGCTATGAAGCATTTGAGGATACTTCTACCTTACGTCACTGAATAACCGGAAGAAAGAACTACAGAAGGATGTTCTGTCTGATCTGCTCGGAGATATGACGACAATAATCATCAAGTCGTTGCTTTGCAACTTTAAACGATAGTCGTTAGTCGTGGATATGAAGCCACCGACAAGGTTAGAAATCTGACCAAACATTCAACGCTGCCTTTCTATTCGTGACAGGTTTATTTGGTCGGACACGTTTCAGTGGGTCAGCGAGTTATTGGGGTTTGTGTCGGCACTGGAGCCTGGATGTCTCCGTCAAGCAGAGATTGGGTCAAAGAGAAAACACCTGTTGCTGTTTGCTCGAGTTTTGCAGGAAAAGATTCATGTGGGATCACAAGGTGTGCTGTTAACTGTTTGTGATGAAGATCTGATCTGTTCATGAAACCACATGGAGTCAGACTTTAAAGACCTGACCTGACCCAGAGCGCTGAGCAGTGACGAGCGTGCAGAATGAGATCTGCTCCTGTTGAAACAGCAAGGAAGCCTTCTGTGTGCCGCAGAGATACACTTTGATGATCCTTTGCATTGTGGAGGCAGCTTTGGTTTGTGTATGCAGATGCCTCGTGTCAATTCATGAGCTCTGAATTATGAAGTCCCATCTGCATGCAGAGCAGTCTCAACATTATCAAGATGGATGAAAACAACTACCGTAGTTCTGCATGTTTTAATCACGTCAACGTGGGCCTCTTTCTGACAAAAGCCACAGCTTAGAACACTCCAGCTTTTCACATCATTATTTCAAATCAGCAACGGAAAGAACTGGTAATAATAAAACAATAGGAGATAATGAACAATAATAAACGGAGGCTTTGTTTCAGACCCGTGTGAAGCCTGTTTTTAGAGCCAGCTTATGTTGGCTGCAGCCTCATAATACCAGAGATCCCGTGGGAATCACAGGCTGACTCAAGCGCTGGGTGTGAGATGAAGTGAGAGAAGTGAACTCTCACCCTCCCACACACACTCTCGTGTACTTGTGTCAGCGGAGAGGAGGCCGGAGGTGATCGTCAGATCTCAGAGAGCCAAACCGGGATTCTGCTCCGGAGGTGATCCCAGTCGATGGTCTGTGGCTTCCATTCTGCTGATGTTGTTGTTTTTCGATGCACGCTCTGTTGGGGCGTTAAAGGGTAACGATGGTATTTTTCAACCGAGACTCTATTTCTCATGCTTTTGTGTCTCACTGACTCATGGGGACAACAATTTCTGAAATTGGTCTGGTATTGAACGAGAGCCTCTCACAGGCTGCAATCCAATGTTGGGGGGGGGGGGGGGGGGAATGCTTTAAAGATCAATTGCTGCCCAATATTCAAATGTCACAACTAGACTTGTCCTCGAGTGGGACTTGGACACAGAAACAAACAGACCGGATCAAGAGAGAGGTAAAGAACAATGTTGAGTTCTCCGTTGTTCCTTCCCATGATGTCGTCAGATGAAGGTTCCCATGATGTCGTCAGATGAAGGTTCCCATGATGTCGTCAGATGAAGGTTCCCATGATGTCGTCAGATGAAGGTTCCCATGATGTCGTCAGATGAAGGTTTCCATGATGTCGTCAGATGAAGGTTTCCATGATGTCGTCAGATGAAGGTTTCCATGATGTCGTCAGATGAAGGTTTCCATGATGTCGTCAGATGAAGGTTTCCATGATGTCGTCAGATGAAGGTTGGAGCCTGTCAGTGGTGAAGAACTACATGCCGGTAGAATGACGCTGCTCAACTGTAGCTCGTGTCGGAGTTGCTGGTTACAGCGTTCTCCATCAATACTGGACCAATAAAATACAAACGTGACCCATTCGTCACTTTGACACAAAAACACGGGAAATAGGGTCCTACTGCGTCTGCATTGGTTTGTAGAACACAACATTATGCCAATAGAGAGAAAAAGACTCATATTAGGCGCGTAACGAAAAGCTGCTGTCTGTATCTGCTCAACTACAAAAGCATCTGCACGTCTGTGTTCGGAGGTAAACCAGACGAATGGAGATGGCCATTGTGCATGCTCTTTAAGATGGCCCCTAAATTCAGATCCTCCTAATCATGTCTCCTGTCAGGCCTCAGTGTAACTTGAAGATACCCACAACATTTGCTTTTTGGAAACCTAGAGCGTATTTTTCTTTACATTTTGGAGAATCCGCATCATAAAAAGTCATGCTAATAGCTAATAGCTCTCCTAGTTTGCACTGGCAACAGTCACCTGCGATACTTCTGTTTTAGACTCTGATGATAGTGAGCTGAAGCCTTTTTATATGACTGCATGTTTATGGTCATCAGAGATTCTGATGTCAATGGACAGTTATCTCTGCTGACTGCTGCGTTGTGTGTCTGTGTTTCATTGACGTCATCATCAGAGAGGAAAGAGTGTGATGTCTGTGACATCTTGCATGTCCAATCCAAAAGGATATTACAGATAAAATTCAACACGCGTCGCTACGCTGCTGCTGCTACGCTGCTGCTGCTACGCTGCTGCTGCTACGCTGCTGCTGCTACGCTGCTGCGCTACTACGCTGCTGCTGCTGCGCTGCTGCTACGCTGCTACTACGCTGCTGCTACGCTGCTGCTACGCTGCTACTACGCTGCTGCTACGCTGCTACTACGCTGCTGCGCTACTACGCTGCTACTATGCTGCTACTACGCTGCTGCTACGCTGCTGCTGCGCTGCTGCTACGCTGCTACTACGCTGCTGCTACGCTGCTACTACGCTGCTACTACGCTGCTGCTACGCTGCTGCTACGCTGCTGCTGCTACTACGCTGCTGCTACGCTGCTGCTGCTGCGCTGCTGCTACGCTGCTACTACGCTGCTGCGCTGCTGCTACGCTGCTGCTGCTACGCTGCTACTATGCTGCTACTACGCTGCTGCTGCGCTGCTGCTGCGCTGCTGCTACGCTGCTGCTGCTGCTACGCTGCTGCTACGCTGCTGCTGCTACGCTGCTGCTGCTGCGCTGCTGCTGCTACGCTGCTGCTGCTGCTACGCTGCTACTACGCTGCTGCTTCGCTGCTGCTGTGTTGCTGCTGCTGCGCTGCTGCTACGCTGCTACTACGCTGCTGCGCTACTACGCTGCTACTATGCTGCTACTACGCTGCTGCTACGCTGCTGCTGCTACGCTGCTGCTGCTGCGCTGCTGCTACGCTGCTGCTACGCTGCTGCTGCTGCTACGCTGCTACTACGCTGCTGCTTCGCTGCTGCTGTGTTGCTGCTGCTGCGCTGCTGCTGCCCAACTGAGCTGCTGGATAAGGATTTGTTTCATAAAAAGGAAAATAATACGTTAGCTTATTGGACTGTTCACTGTGACAAATGATCTCCATTTATTGCAAGAAATATATGAGCAGCAGTGGTTCTTCATAAGAGTTTATCTTTGAGGCTATTTCTGTAGTAATCGAGGCAAACTTTGTGAAAGAAAGAAGACAAAAGGTCGACGCTTAATGCGTTCTCCCCTTCTAGGATATGAGAACACTTTTAGCTCCAAAAGGAAATAACTGCTTTAATGTACTCAATTTAGAAGAGTTAGTAGGGAAGTGTGATAAAATGCTCCCAAAACACATTACAGAAATAAGCTGTTAACAGTGCTGCATGCTTATTTATTTATTTCCCCCCAAACCCCAACATGTTGTCGGCCGCTGACCTGGATAGAGCTGAACGTTAACGTCTGCACTATGAGGCCATGGGCTGATTTAAAGGAGTCCCACGGGCGAGCAGAAGCATTACATAATGCTGGGATATGTACCTTTGATGTAAGTGGGCAGAAGAGAACTTTGTGGTCAGACAGTGCACAGTGGACATGAGTGTGTGTTTCTCTGTGTGCTCACAGCCCTTAAAGTGACACATGCATTCAAGGTATACAGAGTTATGATGTCATGTGGCTGTAATAATGATGAGCAGTCACTGCGGTGACATTCTGGAAGGTAGTTGGTATAATTATAAAGCGGGTGCTGAAATATTGACGAGGTCGGGGAGTTTCTGCGATCTCTGTGTCTCTGTCATGGAGGCTACATTCCAGATGATTGGGCACGTGGACTCCTCGCCGCCGGGGACTCGCTGTCAGCGCGGTTGGGTTCGGCTGTAACCGAGAGAACCATTTCTCTTTAATTAACTTCAAATGATGCTCGACTGTCACAACACCTGAGGTAAAGCCAACTGTTCAGTGACATTCACGGACAGCGAGGGAGAGCGAACGCAACGCTTTCTTATCTCACTCTGACTTGTTGTGCCACGTCAGATAACGGTGTGCATGGCCAGACTAAACATGACGAATGCCACCTGTGCATGAACGAGCGTGTGTTCATGAGAAGTGCAAATTAGCATAATCAACGCTCCAACAACACAATATAAGGCAAAGAAAGTCTGATTTCATTTGAACAGCAGAGACCTTCTGAAGACAAGGAACGGGGCAAAATAACGAGTGATGTGATATTGCTGAGTCAACAGAAGGTTGTACTAAGGGTCTCAGGGGGTGCGAGACCCTCCATTGACACTCGAGACCCCCTGAAAGCCTCAACAGTCTCTGGAAAAATAATCTATAACAACTTGCAATTGTTACTAAAACATGTCTTTGAGAAGTTTACTACATCCAGCAGCAGTGAAAAAACATTCATTCACAAATATGAACAGAATATGGTTTCCTCTTCCTGCCATTGTTGACGGTTCTTTCATTGACGGTCCAGCATGTCGTCACGTACAGGATATCTACTGCTGCTTTATACTGATAATAACTGTGCACTGGCATCAATGTACAAACACCCAGAGTCACAGTAATTACAAATAAATGAGGAATGAAGACAAACATCGTGCACTCTTGAGCTCAGCGTGTCACTTTAAAGAGGGTTGATGCACTGAACATCACACTGTGGCTGTGCAGACACCAGGAAAGGCTCTTTGTACTGTAAATGTATGGCTGGTGACTCAGAAAGACATGTGAAATGAATGACTCCACCGATGTTGTAGATTTAGTATCGAGCCATTCAATGCACATGTGTGCGTTAACGTTATGGATCTTGGTCGTTTGTAACCGATGGGATTTTACTCATCGGACGTCTGAATCTAAAGCCATCAGAGAAACAAGCTCAGCAGACTCCAGCGGCAGCTCGGCTTCTTCCTGTGACCGCTGAACAGCGTCATCAACACGAAGCTGCTTCATTCAGTGTTTCACTGGTTTTAAGTCGCTGGGTCTGTTTGTTCCGGAGAGACGGAGACCTCTGCGGATAGACAACAACTCCCATGATCCAATGCTTCTCCACCGCGTCAACAAGCTCTCTTGTTGTGGTTTTGAGAGAACCGTAGCGTGAAAAAACTAAATGAGATATTGGGCATTTAAAGCAACTTTGAAAGTAGAATTAGATCCCATTCTTACATGAAGACAGTTTCCATCAACCAGCTGCAAGCAGCCGCGACAACACAGCTGCAAGCACAGAAGGAGGATGAAGCGAGACGCGAGCCGGGAAAAGAAATCATCAAACAGGAGATGTGGATTGGTTTTCTGAAGGCAAGAACAAATATAAGCCGGGACGTCTTGAACAGATACATGTTCAGCCTGCTTGAGTTTCATGATTATTCTTTTAAAAACATGAGCGTTCACACTTCAAAAAACTCAAATACGTTTCTGTCATTCTTTCCAGGGGGAAAGATATTAAAGCAAGTCACCTGCATGTGTATGAGCACGGCACAGTGAACGGTGCTCAGTGAAGCTACGCAGAGAATGTGACCGGCGGGTCTTTGAGGGCGGTGTGATGCAGGGACAGGCTGCTACAGCGAGCAGGAAGTCAACTGGCACCACTTCCTGTCCCTGAAATAGCTGGAATAAAACGGGCCCATTGAGAATGCACGGATGTTCAACACCAGCAATCAATCTGCCGTTTAACATCCTTTTCCAATATGGGCTCGTAAATACCGACATTGTCACCCCCCCCCCCCCCCCCCCCCCATTCTCTCCTTGACACAAAACAGTATCGACCGTGAGCCATCGACCCCGGCTGGTCCCAAATCTGTGCAGGAGACAGACTTGTGCTCCTGCCAAAGCAATTAAAGCGAGACCTTCGACGGCGTGTCTTGACGGGGGGGTGGGGCAGAAAACGGCAGAAAATGAAAAAGTTCATTGAAAAGATGCAGCCAGACAGTGAGAGTAAAAGGGCTAAATTACACCCTGACACGCTTCTTAAAGGCGCGGCAGGCTGGTGCCGTAGGGCACTTGGCTTTGAAGGCACTGTACCGTGTGTTTCACATCACAGAGCATGTGTCTGCCGACGCCTGAGACACAGAATCTCAATCGCTGCTTCAACTGCGGACCGTTTGAAGATGCTGTAAGCCTGAGCCGATGCGATAACGCACAGAACTATCGTCTGAACGTTTCAATCACGTGACGTCTCCAACAAACCGGCAGCGGCGCGTGGACGGGGTTCTCCGGAGGGAACTTTCATTGTGTATTGATCTGCGTCGTCCCAGTGAGAGGGGCTCACGGGGGCCGGGGGGCCATTAATCAGGCCGACACTCAGAGTGACACGCGGGGCTGAGGCAGCAGCAGCATCGCAGCACCGTGAACACCTTTTCTCCTTCTGTCCTCCTGCATTCATTCCCCCCGGCTGCCTGAGAGCCTCAAGACATGCCGAGGCTGTAAGTGGGACATGTCAGCATACTGCCCCCCCCCATTGCTCAGTCCCCAATGTCCCTCTACACATTTATTTCCGTCATCGGCATTTGACAAAACCCTGATCCGCAGAGTTTTCAGCGCTGCCTCGGCCCATGAGCTTATGCCAGGATTTCAACAGGACGGTTGAAAGAGGAGAACAAACGAACTGCTGTATCTTCTTTTATCAAGTGTATGTGGACCGGGTGTTGTTCTCAGTGAAGCTGCTGTCCATGGATGAGAAGAGTGGACTGCTTTCACCTTAAAGCGGACATATCATCAACAACTCGCTGTTTCAACCCTTGCATGAGGATCCACCCACAAACTGCAGCCAGTCAGATGTGGCTCCCTTTCCTCTGTCACATGAATGCTGATTAGAATATACCGGCCCATCTAAGCATCACCGTCCCTGACTTGAGAACTGCTTTTGCAAAGATGCACCATATTGTTCTCGCAAGCCAATCAGAGCAGACCGGGAACAGACTTTTTCGGGGGGGGCGGCTTAAAGCGACATGCGCTAAAACAGCGTTTCAGACAGATGTTGAATACTAGTATATTCATCCAGACAGGATGAGAAAAAGAATGGGTTTTTTGAACATTTAAGCGTTTAAACCAGGGGCGTCAAACTCATCTTCACTCTGGGGCCACATCAGCATCACGGTCGCCCTCAAAGGGCCGGTTGTAAATGTAAGAAGGTGTAAATGTAACTACTCCGAACATATTTAGTTTAGTTTCCCGGGATATCTGTGACTTCCTCAACACCTACTTAGCAGAAATAGAGGTTCTTTTTTCCATGGTTAATGGCGGACAGTTGAACGGCTTTCAGGGCGATAAGCCCCGCCCCCTCTCCGGCGCGTCCAGTGCGAATGAACACAAAATAGCCCCCGGCGAGACCGGAGGCGCAAATGGCTCATCTCATAATTTGAACCATGGGGATATTTTTATTTTCACATCTAACTTTAAATTTTTGTAAAAAAAAAAAGAATTAAAAAAAAAAAAAAATCTTTTTTTTTTTTTTGCTGGGGGATTCGCGGGCCACATAAAATGACGTGGCGGGCCGGATCCGGCCCGCGGGCCGTATGTTTGACACCCCTGGTTTAAACACAATCTCCCCTCCCGAACCACTGAAGACATTAACCCGACTCAAGTATTTGGACAAATTGTTAAAATGTCCAGAGACAGCAGCAGCGGCAGCGACTGGCTTCATGTTGGATGTGACTTCCTACTGCTGTCTTAATTAACTGTGATATTATTTATGTCTCAGTGTTTCCTGGTAAAACGTGAGGTTGTGGATGTACGAGCAGGGAAATTATATCTTGTTTGTCTCATTGTCAATAATGGGAGGTTAAATAAAGTTTTATGAAGGAAAATATCTGCACTAAGCTGGCGTTATGTAATGCAGTACGGTGATCACATTTATTTGTTTATAAATTCTAGTTCTGTTTGAATGCAGCTGGGATAAAACTGAAGAATTCGTCATTTTGATGTATAACATATTCATAATGTGAAGCGTACAGTTCATAGTTAGTTTGCTGTCATTCAAATAAACAGGAGTGAACCACAAGTGCAGGTGTGAATGATGATGAATGTTCATACAGACCTCCAACATGGAGACAGGTGGGGTTGCTAGGCGTTCTGCGACACACCTGCATGCACCATACCCCTCCTTCTGCACACACACACACACACACACACACACACACACACACACACACACACACACACACACACACACACACACACACACACACAGGCTGTCGTTGGCTGACATCA
The DNA here is from genome assembly GCA_028022725.1 of Lycodopsis pacificus. NCBI lineage: Eukaryota > Metazoa > Chordata > Actinopteri > Perciformes > Zoarcidae > Lycodopsis > Lycodopsis pacificus. The sequence continues at coordinate 1,279,643 of CM051701.1, read as the reverse complement.
CCATGCGCCATCTCCCTCCATCCCATCATCCTCTTTGTGATGCGCTTGTTCTTTTCCTTGTCGCTCCTCTTCTCCCTCTGTGATGCACTTTGTGACAGACCTGGTTGTTAGAAGCACTTTATAAATAGATGCGACTCGACTCCACCATGCAGCAACACAGTTGGCTGTCACCACCACAGGCGGCTGGAGAGGCAAGTTTAGAAACCAGCCACGTACTTTCAGTAACTATGTGAAGCCGAAGAGGCTGCAACAAAACAATGTCAAGCGCACGGCTACTTGAAATCCCTGCAGCATCCAGGGTCACCGCAGCGAGCGGGAATACAGGCCGGGATTCAGGGCTGAATAGTCGCCACTAGCGGTAAACTTTGACGCGCGCTGCTGAATAGATGATGAAGCTAAATGGCCTCGGAGTGGCCCTTCTTCTTAGGGGCATTAGCTCAGTGTAGCTGATGGAATGTAGATAAAGCATCGTTATGGGGAACAGATAGACGCGGCAGCCATGGATCCTCAGAACGGGCCAACAAACTGCTCGGCCATACCAAGATAATTAGTGACGGGAAAGGCACGGAGTTTCATGCTGTGCTAATTATGTTTATCTCGCTGGCGTAATTACCTTTAATACCTCTTGGGTAAAAAAAACCAAAACACAAACGCATCCACTTCTCCACAGCACAGCTTTCCTTCACACAGCAGCGCAGCGGAGCGTCTCTGTAATCTCCTGAGAGTCATTATGAAGAACCACCGTCCTGCTTCTTTATCTCCATCTGCAGCACAACGGAGTCCTGCAATGCAGAAAGCAGGCAGAGACGTGACAATGCACGAGTAAAACAGGCTGCTCTGTGCTCATTGATGCCTTGTCATGTTTCATCCCCTTTTTCTACCTGTTTACTATGTGACAGTAAGAAGATTGTGTTCCGCCATGGTATCCGGCGCATCACGCTCCACTGAGTCACAATCCAGGAAAATCAGACGAAACAATAGAAGGAGCCCAAACGGTGCCCTCCAGAAGCGTCCAGGTGAACGCATCACGAGGCCCACAGCAGTGACTGAGGCTGGAACGGTGAGCTGAGATGTTCATCACAGATCCACTGCACCACAGCAGAGCACGCAGCAGGTTGATCTATTCGAGAGGTATGAGCTGCTCGTTAGTGTGACTTCTGTGTCAGAAATGAAGACACTTGAGTATCACCTGATTCTATTTCGTGGTGCTGCACCAATTCTTTTGCATTTATTCGTTTACCTGCAGAGCTTCCTGGCAGAACGTGCTGCTCTGTTGTTGGATGTTACAGGACTGTGATCAATGCAAATCCCACCGTCATGGTTCCACAAGAGAAGCAAACTTCATTAGACTCAGATTCAACAGATGGTGGTGTGTTCTTTATATATCGCCGTGATTACAACATCTCAATAGTCGCACTACATTGAAGTGCATCAGGAGACGGATCGTATGGCCAGATGCTTGCCGATACACAGTGATGTGCGGGATGTGACACATTCGATCGTGAACATTAAGACGTCTCCGTGATCTGCTTCACGGAGAGACTGGTGGTATCGTGCTGCAGTTGCAGTTCTTTGGCTCCGGTGTTTCCCCTGCAGACGGCGGAGCAACGCTGCTGCTAAATGATAATATTTATCATGTATGAAAACCTGCCCGAATGCAAACACTCGCTGTTTCTACTGGAAGCAGCAAGAGTCAGGGAGGAGGCAGGATTACAGAGCGAGCAGCCCGAGACAAGAACACCGGTGAGGCTCCTCACACAGAGCGGAGGAGTTCAAGTGTGTTTAGCTGAGCTGGACTAGAGCTTTGATGAAAGGGATGTGATGTAGCCCTGCTGCGTTCTATGTGGAGGGAGCACTGAACCGGTCACATGGTGATCAGCTCCTGGTGGTCTTCACTGTTTCAGCAGGAAGTATCAGCGAACAGCTCTAAAGGGACGTGCTTCGTATGCTTCTCATCTGATGCTCGATGTTTGGACCCGTTAGTGTTGTCTGGAAAAAAAATGTTTCAGCTAAAATCTGTAATATCTTCTTACAAATATCATAAGATAAGTCTTTGTTTTTCGGTTTCACGGTGGCGGTGAGAGATCGTGCTGCCAAGTATTTGCAAATATTGTAAGACCTTTTACGAAATAGTTTAAACCAACGTGTCCACTGACCAACTCCTCCATGAACTACAGTTCAGCATGAAGAGATGCTGCTGTGCCCAGCGGTCCTCCAGAGCAAAGCTATTGCATAACTATTTAGATTTTTCATAAACATATGAGGTTCTATTGGTTATTAGCCAGTCTCCTGCTAATGTGAATCACCAACCTGGTGTGTTTAGTGACTTCACAAACATCAGCTTTGCAGAAATCGTATCAAATGTACAAAAATATCTTTTGATGCTGCTGGTTTATAAATAAATGTTTTTCCTTCAGTAGTTTACACATCAAAGGCTGTATGTTATACAGTGTTACAGCTTGAAAAGGTATAAAGGTGTTGATATTAGGCCATCAGATGCTCTGACTCTCAGGTAGAGGATTTTGGGATCTTTGACCTTTCAGCAATGTGACAGTCTCTCTGATCTACCGGATCTACTGATCAACCTCAGTTAGACCGGAGTGTCCGTGTTGGGAGATCTTTTTGAAGAGACAGCACTTTGATTTTAGGAGTTGCAAGCACAAAAAGAAAGTTTCTGCACAACAGGAACTTCTTGGAAGGCCTTTCCCATGGGCTGCAAACAGACACGGGGTCTTCCCACAGGCCTGATGAATAATGCAATCTGTTAAGCCTATGCATCACACCACCTTTACTTGGAATACTGATCACCCTGCAGCCAAATATGAGATCCTTATGGACCTCGTGTGAACCCCGTATCTTAACCCGGGCTCACTATACTGCTGCAAACACAAACTAGCTGTTGATGTGATTTCACGTCACCCTTAGCGTTCAGAAGATTCCACTCTGAGGCCCCGATGCCAACTCTCCAAGACGCCGACGACACTTTGCACTTCTCCTCGGTTCCTTTCAATGTAAACACGTCCGGTTTTTGGCGAGTGAAGATTTAACGCCACCGAACCCGGCGATCGCCCGATACCTGCCGGCAGCAGAGCCGCGGTGTGGGATCAACAGATGTCATGCGTAGGCGTCATAGTTAGGCCGGGAGAAGAGCACACTCTGCTCTCTGCAAAACTGGGAGTGCCGCACTAGACCTTGTCCAGTCCAATTACTGCAGCCCTGCAGTCACAGTCATGCAGTGTGTCTGTTGTCATCAGTGTGATAGCATCATGTGTGAACCTGCAGCCACAGTCATGCAGTGTGTCTGTTGTCATCAGTGTGATAGCATCATGTGTGAACCTGCAGCCACAGTCATGCAGTGTGTCTGTTGTCATCAGTGTGATAGCATCATGTGTGAACCTGCAGTCACAGTCATGCAGTGTGTCTGTTGTCATCAGCGTGATAGCATCATGTGTGAACCTGCAGTCACAGTCATGCAGTGTGTCTGTTGTCATCAGTGTGATAGCATCATGTGTGAACCTGCAGTCACAGTCATGCAGTGTGTCTGTTGTCATCAGCGTGATAGCATCATGTGTGAACCTGCAGTCACAGTCATGCAGTGTGTCTGTTGTCATCAGTGTGATAGCATCATGTGTGAACCTGCAGTCACAGTCATGCAGTGTGTCTGTTGTCATCAGTGTGATAGCATCATGTGTGAACCTGCAGTCACAGTCATGCAGTGTGTCTGTTGTCATCAGCGTGATAGCATCATGTGTGAACCTGCAGCCACAGTCATGCAGTGTGTCTGTTGTCATCAGCGTGATAGCATCATGTGTGAACCTGCAGCCACAGTCATGCAGTGTGTCTGTTGTCATCAGCGTGATAGCATCATGTGTGAAGGCAGGAGTACGGGACACGTGCTGCACGGTCATCTGACGTGAACAGCAGCATTTCATCTTTTCTACATTTTATAGCAATTTAACATTCAGTCTCTTCCCTTTCCCTGACAGGACATGAAAAGCTGTCTGTGTCTGTGAGAGGAGAGACTTACAGGAGCTAGGGCATGAGTTAGGGTATCCATGAATATAAATAGATTTTGGGCATACTCTGTTACAAAAGAGTACAGAGATAGCTGCAGTATATTGTGCTGAAACAAGATTTAACATTTTTTCCCAATTAATGGGTTCAAATTAGAGGATGCGGCTGGACATATTTAGTTTCTGTTATGTCAGTGATGCCCACATAAACAAAACCAACAAAGCGTGAGTCCATCTCTCAGACCTGCTTACCCTCGGGTCGCTTTGCAAATAGCTGTTTGCTGCTATATTAATGCTAATTACTAATGATTTGGGAATTTAGCACCGTAAAGGAAACGACAAGTGGAGGCTGGAGAAGAATCTTCCTGTCACAGTATCAGTCTCACTATCATGGCAGCAATCAAGAGGTGCAGCGAGGCAGTGATGACGGACAAAGCCTCCAGCTGGAGTAGAGTGCAGACAGTCTGGGTTAATGGCCTTTTCATGGTTTAAGGTGTTCTGTTCCCATGGGGACATTTTATCAGAGGACCCATAGTTCTCAGCAGCACCTCTGTACAATCAGATTAACAGCAGATTACCACCAGGAACAGGTTAAACACCAACACGTTGTCCTTCCATCGCACACTGCTTCAGCATCTGATGCAAAGCGGTGGAGAAATGGTGCTTCAGTGTGTCTGTGCTGTCCCTGTCAGTCCGTCAGTCTCTCTGCTGTATCGGTGAGTCAGTGACCGAGAGAGAGCGAGAGACAGACCACGTGTGACCACGTCTTATACCTTTAAATGATCAGGAGTTTAAATGTACTTATACCTTTAAATGATCAGGAGTTTAAATGTACTTATACCTTTAAATGATCAGGAGTTTAAATGTACTTATACCTTTAAATGATCAGGAGTTTAAATGTACCAGCAACGGTACAACTCTAGGAGTACAGTTTACAGCTGTACTTCTTTCCTTTCTGAATTAGTGCGACAGAAAGAGTTTCTCTTAAGATGCTCTTAAAGCTTGGGCGGGTAATGTTCTTCAAAAACATTTTTTGTTATATTTGTTGAAAGTCTCATTGCATCCCGGCAGCAATAAATCAATCAAATGCTCCGACAGAAACAAGAAAAACATCTGGTATCTGGTGGCTGTCGCAGGCCTGTCCAATCATTTCAATCGGCCCAAATAAGAAAGAGCGGGCGGCCTACCTCCCCAGACATGAAGCGACCGGCATTCAGTGGCGCCGACGAGGGACTTTCTCAGATTCAGCAACTTTCGGAAGTAGTGCTTCTGGCTACTTTCATTGGAAAACAGCTGTCACCACTTGACTGGGCTTTCTGGTTTGATACATTTTAAAATCTAGCATACTCTTACTAGTTCCTCAAGACTACCAACCTTTGCTTATGAAAATGCCAAATACACTGATAACGCTCCATAGGCTAACACTGATAACTCTCCATAGGCTAACACTGATAACTCTCCATAGCTAACACTGATAACTCTCCATAGACTAACACTGATAACTCTCCATAGACTAACACTGATAACTCTCCATAGCTAACACTGATAACTCTCCATAGCTAACACTGATAACTCTCCATAGACTAACACTGATAACTCTCCGTAGACTAACACTGATAACTCTCCGTAGACTAACACTGATAACTCTCCGTAGACTAACACTGATAACTCTCCATAGACTAACACTGATAACTCTCCATAGACTAACACTGATAACTCTCCATAGACTAACACTGATAACTCTCCATAGACTAACACTGATAACTCTCCATAGACTAACACTGATAACTCTCCATAGACTAACACTGATAACTCTCCGTAGACTAACACTGATAACTCTCCGTAGACTAACACTGATAACTCTCCATAGACTAACACTGATAACTCTCCATAGACTAACACTGATAACTCTCCATAGACTAACACTGATAACTCTCCATAGACTAACACTGATAACTCTCCATAGACTAACACTGATAACTCTCCATAGACTAACACTGATAACTCTCCATAGAGACTAACACTGATAACTCTCCGTAGACTAACACTGATAACTCTCCATAGACTAACACTGATAACTCTCCATAGACTAACACTGATAACTCTCCGTAGCCTAACACTGATAACTCTCCGTAGACTAACACTGATAACTCTCCATAGACTAACACTGATAACTCTCCATAGACTAACACTGATAACTCTCCATAGAGACTAACACTGATAACTCTCCATAGAGACTAACACTGATAACTCTCCATAGACTAACACTGATAACTCTCCATAGAGACTAACACTGATAACTCTCCATAGACTAACACTGATAACTCTCCATAGAGACTAACACTGATAACTCTCCATAGAGACTAACACTGATAACTCTCCATAGACTAACACTGATAACTCTCCATAGAGACTAACACTGATAACTCTCGTAGACTAACACTGATAACTCTCCATAGACTAACACTGATAACTCTCCATAGAGACTAACACTGATAACTCTCCATAGACTAACACTGATTACTCTCCATAGAATAACACTGATACTTTCCTACAGCGTTGACTGTTCATTTGCTGAATGTAGAATTGGTCACATTTAATTTGCCTTTTCATTCCAGGGAATACGTCACCCAGAGGAGAAAAGTCTTTTGGCCTCGGAGGATGAATTTTAATTGAGGTGGACGGGGAAACCCAAAAAAGGTCATCACTCGCTCTCATCGAATCACACGCCTCTCAGGCCCTTTAAAGGTGAGAAGCCTCCTGCCGTTCTGAAAAACTCTCTTTTTCAAATCCGCTTCAATTAAATGTCTGCGGTTCAGTGGACAAATGCATGTAATTAATTAGGCCTGAGCGAGTAGAGAGGCAACATTTAATAGCCTAACTCATAATTAACTGTAGAAGAGATCAAATGTCTTACCGACACCTTCCTTATCTCGGCCGGCCGAGCAGGGAGACGTACGATCAATAGTGCTTCTTGTCTGGGATTCCCAAAAGCATCAAAAGATCATTTTAATTCGGTTTAAGCCGGATTCTGTGTTTTTTAACCTTTATTCATCCAGGGAGAGTTTGCCGGGCAGGCGTACTCTTTTTCATCAACCTACTTTATATTCATACTGTTACATCCACACATTCATAACAGGGAGCTGCAAGAGGCTCTTACTCTTAAACTCAGGCACTTTCCAAGTTAACACAGCTTTCCAGGAACTTGGGTTTCTTGATTCAGTGAGATTACTTAAAAGTGGAGATTTGTAAAGACTACACGTGGTGTATCGCTCGCCCCTTAGTGAGTCTATGCGCCCTGAGATGAGAAGCATCTGGATGTCAGAGTGAATCTGTTATCAGGCCACACTGAGCTCTCAGCAGCCCGAGAGAAGCGACAGCTCAATCTGCAGCGAGCTCCGACACCATCGGCCTCATCGCAGCGCTCGGTGTGTATCGTCAAGAGTTAAGATAAAAGACTCGGATTTGACTCGGACTGACGTGGAAGAGAGAAATCGTGGATAAACCCAACATTGCTCACAAAATCCTGGACGGACTGGCTTGATTTATGGACGCATATTCAAACATATTACCCCCCCCCCCCATATAGTAAGCGGGGAGATTTGTACATGTGCGCTTGACAAATAAAAGATACCCTTGCTGCTAAAGTCTCATGCAGCTCGAAGGCATCTAATGTGATTTATAGTATTACATCTCTGGTGGCTTCATCATCCGCCCTGCTATGCCATCATTCAGCACCAGATGTAACTAAAGCGCAGAGGGATGGAAAACACTATTACAATGGATTTCCGTCTCTCCAGTGGACGCGGGGGCCTTGGATTGTTGTAGATCTCTGCATTAGCCACACAATTACGCGGTTCTACCTTGTTACGGGATGTCACGCGTAGAAAAAACATGCAGCGAATTCCCATCAGATGCCAGTGCTTAGTGTTGAAGAGGCAAGCAGGGAAGAAGGCACAAAGTGCAGGAGAAAAACACAATGAATCCAAGGAGACAGGCACTCCATTACAGACTACAATGACAGCGACTCTCTCCTCGCGGGCGAGGAACAAAGACGCTGGTTGGATGCAGCTGTCTGTCACTTTGTTGCTGCAGCATGAGAACTCATCCCTCACAGGCAGACCGACTCTGTGCAGCTGAGTGGAATTCAATTGTGGGCTTTGGTTTGACTGAAACTCATTGTTAAAAGTTCTTGTCTTCTCTCTGCCTCGGAGCTTGTCAGCCTACAAATCGAGCGCTGCTAGGGGCTCAGGCTCTGCGGCCTCTCATCTTCCTTCGATGGGGCAGACACATTTTTCAATTATGCACACGAGGGAGGGGAATTAGAGGCCTAATCCCGGCCTAATCCCCAAACAAACACATCTATGGCCTCCATTTCCAGAGAAGCCACCGCGGCAGCCCCCTCTACCCCCACCTCCGTCTCCTCCTGTTAAATCTCTGCCCCTTTGCCAACCCGGTCAGGGATGGAAGTCCGTTCGGCTCTAATAGTTCCTTTAATTGAGCCCTGCAAGCATTAGCCGTGTTTGAATGGTACATAAAATCAGTTCAAACTGCCATTTGCAAACTGCTCTTAGTTTTCCGCTCATCATTAAAAATGTAAAAAGCTGTGAATGTACTTCCATAGAGTAACTCACCCTATTACATGCACGCATTCGATACCTAGAGAGGCACTATTCAATTGCTTGGCCCTCTTAAGATTACAGTTTACCTCAGCAGGCATTCACAGCTTCCCTTCCACTACTGATCACTAAGAACCATCCAGCAGCCACAGATCTCTCCAAACCTCTTCTACACAGCTGTTTCTGCTCAATAGCAAGAACTCATCAGATCTGTGCAGAACATGCACATTGAAAGAAAATATTGCACATTGTACATGAACAAAGACGTATTTAACATTAAGTCCTTCGGCAGTAATGAATCTCGAGTGCCTGTGACCTCTTAACTGATTAACTGTGACAGAGTGTATGCTACTTCATGGTTACAGCCGACTAGAAGACAGCCACAGATTGAGAAACAATCATGATGCATTTACTTCTGAAAAGAGAGAATTTCAACAACGTTTAAGGGCTTAGTCATTTACTAACGGAGCAGCAAAAGAAACTTAGAGTCCATCAACGAAAACAGTCCAAGAAGTCGTCATTCGTCTTCCAAAATGACTTTATTAGTCGGAGTGTTCTCTCTAATCTGCCACCTTTACATTTGGTTCGGGACCTAAAACTACTTTGTTAAAGATACGGAAAGATCATGGTCAGAGAACCAAATGACCCATTATATGTTGATGATTCATATAAAATGATTTCTGATCCGACACCTTTGGGTGGATTACGGCCTCTGGATGGTGAGTTAGTCAAGGGGGTTCAAGTATCTCGGGGTCGGTAGAGTGGAGGGTGAGATGGACAGGCAGTCTGGTGCGCTGTAAGCTGCGATGCAGACATTGTACCGGATCGTTGTGGCGAAGAGGAGTTCAGCCGGAAGGCAAAGCTCTTGATAAACCAGCCCACCTCTGATCCGACCCTGACCTATAGCCACGAGCTTTGGGTAGTGACCGAAAGAATGAGATTGTGGATGCAAGCGGCCAAAATGAGCTTCCTTCGTTGGGTGGCTGGGCTCAGCATTAGAGAGAGGTTGAGTAGCTCATGAATCCCAGAAGGACCTTGGATCAGAGGAGCTGCTGCTTCGCGTTGAAGGGGGTCAGCTGAGGTGGTTCGGGCATCTGATCAGGATGCCTCCTGGACGCCTCTCTTTGGAGCAGGGGTCGGCAACTATATTCCCCAAAGGGCCGGACCAATAGACTGAACTCCTGCTTTATATTATTCCAGCTCGATATAAAAAGCAGTACATTGTTTGGTTTTGATAAGCTGTGAGGTTAGAGAAAATGTTATGATCAGTGGTGGAATATAACTAGTATATTTGATTAAGTACTGTACTTATTGGTACTTTTATCACTATTTGTAGTCCAATTACCAAATTTTCTGTTCTTCAGTTCAGTGTGAGAACTCTTGTGTGTGTTGGGCTTGAGCGAGTGCTGTGAAGTCAGGCTGAATGTGTGAGGTGAGATGTGAAGGACAGCTGACAGCTGATCGACAGTGAGAGGATCTGGATCTGGATTGTTCACATATTGAGGTCGATCCAAAGAGAACCAACATCTTCTGAGCATGTTGCCTTTGCAGCTTAGCTAGCAAAGCCTCAGATGTGCGTGCTCTGCATCGCCAACACATTGCTGCTCGCACACATTCACGAACGTACTAAGGTACGGAAATTGAGAAAAAACCAGCAACAGTCGCCTTCAAAATAAAAGCAATGCAACTGTATTCACTGCATGATGTACACCTATTTACATTTTATTCCTAATCTCCCGTTGACGTCCCGCGGGCCGCCCGGTCTGCTTTAGAGGTATGAAGGCCACGGCCAACTGTAAGAGGGATTATATATCTGGTCTGTGCTGGGACGGCCCCGGGTTCCCCAGGAACCTTGCGAAGCCTGCTGCCCCTGCCAACTGGCCCCGGACAATCGGAAAGATAATGGATGAAGGATCTGCCACCTCTCTGTTTAAGGGTTGGTTCAACTAAAGCAACATGGTAAAGGTTAGGGATATATGGTCGTGATTAAAAGAAACAAACACTGACTGTTGGTAGGAAGAAGGATGCAAACTGCAATCTGGTGGTAAAATAAGAAGCTGTTGTACGCCCAACCGTCACCGCATCTTCACCCTGCTTCACCCTGTTTTGGGTTTGAGGTTGAGACGCCCTTTGACCCAACGAACAATTCAGTTGAAGTAAACTTACATCTTTGATGTCACCGCATTAGAAGTGATGATACTGTCATGATCCTTCACTGATGTGAGTTTGAATGGTGATGCCAATATTCATCTTATGCAGCACTGCATAAAAACATTGAAAATACTCGAGTCAGCAAAGTGCTTGGTCATTCTCACCTCCAGAGAACAAGACAAGAAGAAGGTACTTGAGCAAAAGGCTATCTAACCATCACCGTCATGCACTTACACCCGCTCCACCACGAATCTATCACACAAACTCACGCTCAGGCCGTAAGCTCTCTCCCTTGTTATGATTCTGTCCGTGAGGGATTTCAGCCAATCCAATGGTGGTCAGAGCTCTCTCATTTCCTCCGACTTGTACAAGCAATCGATTCCACTCAAAGACGAAGGCCACTGCTCATTCCCCTCTGCCGGGCCGCTCCTAACTCCACTCACCACATCGCTCCATCGCCTTCTGAATGCAGATGGGTTCAGGGCTGTTAGAAGTGAAAGGAGGGAGACGAAATGTTTCATCTGTGAAGGTTCCAGCGATACACCTCAGTGTAAGAGCCCCTGAGAAGATTTGTGTCCAATTAAAGAAGATGCTGGAAGCGATGCCACCTTGTGAGTGGATGGTTTCTGTTAAATACATCCGTGAAGAAGAGTTGGTGCGCCATAAAGGCCAAGCTGTACGTTTCAGTCCATTACCTACACATCATATACACCGACTGTTTGAAGCTCTCCTGCTATGTAATGCATCTGCAAGCTGATGTTCTTGTTGGTGTGTTCAAGGACACTTACACATTTGATACGTGATTAACATGATTAAATTGTGCCTTTCTCGTCTTCCGACCACTCAAAGCTCTGTACACTACACGTCCACATTTACCCTTCCATACCGGTGTCACATTTATACACTCGCATATCGACGGCACAGCCTTAGAGAGCAATGTGGGGTTGAGTATCTGGGGTTGAGTATCTGGGGTTGAGTATCTGGGGTTGAGTATCTGGGGTTGAGTATCTGGGGTTGAGTATCTGGGGTTGAGTATCTGGGGTTGAGTATCTGGGGTTGAGTATCTGGGGTTCAGTATCTGGGGTTGAGTATCTGGGGTTCAGTATCTGGGGTTGAGTATCTTGCCCAAAGACGCTTTGACACGCGCACCGTAGGGGATCGAACAGCCGATCGGCTGATTAGAGCACAGCCCCCTCTGAGCCACAGCCACCAAGCTATACGACAGCAAGAAACAACCAATAAAATCGAATTGTCAAATGAATTGAAGTGTTTTGGGCAGCAGAGCGTGTGAAGGGAACGCTCACTCGCAACTTACAATCAATATTCAGATGTCAGAGCATTGCTGAATGCACCACCAAGGGCAGTCCTTGATCACAACACAGTGTCATGGTGATAACTTTGACTATACAACTATGACTTTTCTGGAAAACACATTCATTTGGAGGAATCAGAAGAATCCTAAGGTTAGCATTAAACAGTGGTGCCCAGCGATGCCAGTTAATAGACAAGACAACCAAATATTTGAAAGCGTAATATCCAATTCATGTTTCTGTGTCTTTAGCAGCAGCAGGGATGAGATTCAATCATGGCGGTCTCTGGTTTCAGAGGCAAAGAAGTATTATCTCAGGACATGAATTCTTGTGCTTTTTAGGGAAAATCAACCCCCCCCCCCCAACAAAACAACGCAAACCCTTTAAATATATTTTCCTCAATATCCTGCTACAAGCTGGGAACAAATTGTCCATGTGGGCTGAGAGTGCAGTCTTTGGCACAGAACATGGTTCGAAGGATTTGATGCACCCACATGTACTTTTACTGCCAAAGCGTCAGTACTGTAAGAAGAGCTCACTTTATTTCTCTTCATACCGATCATACTGTGGAGACGGAAATATCAAAGGAGCTTAAGAAACATGCATTTTTAATCAGGTTAAATAATGTTTGGGGCCTAGGAGTTCACATTTGTCTCCGTGGGCTCAGATCTCAGCGGGTAGCAATGTTGGAAGGTAAGAAGTCAGCTGCTTCACACTGGTGAAGCCTTTATTACTCCTAAATCTGCAGCGAGTCCCAACACAATCCGCCTCATTGCAGTGTGTGTGAGTGTGTGTGTCTGTGTGTGTGTGTGTGTGTCTGTGTGTGTGTGTCTGTGTGTGTGTGCGCGCGTGTGTGTGTGTGTTTGTGTGCGTGTGTCTGTGTGTCTGTGTGTGTGTGTCTGTGTGTGTGTGTGTGTGTGTGTGTGTTTGTGTGCGTGTGTCTGTGTGTCTGTGTGTGTGTGTGCGTGTGTGTCTGTGTGCGTGCGTGCGTGCGTGCGTGCGTGCGTGCGTGCGTGCGTGCGTGTGTGTGTGTGTGTGCGTGTGTGTGTGTGTAGATAACAGGCAGAGATCACCCCTGACTTTGTGGACAAACCCAACATTTCTCATGAAGCTTCAGCACTTGGCTGGATTTATGACCACATTTCAAGCAAATCACTTCCAGCCCGCGGTTGCAGACCTTTAAATGCCTTTGAATGTGGTGGAAGGGCACATGAAGCTGGGGGCTCTGGGGTCAGAGGTCAGTGGGCGTATATGTCATCACTGCCGGGTGATAACCTTGAATCTCAGTAATGTCAGAGCTTTGTGTTCAGGCTGACTACAGTGGAGTCTAGAAAGTGTATCCAGTGTGTTACACTTGAATGGTGAAAGTTAATCCTTCAATTGGAACCTCAGCATCACTGAGATGTTAGATGAGAGCTTCCCCATGAGAGTGATGTGTTAGTTGGTATGAGATCAGACCTTCCGTCGTTGAGCGATGGCTCTTTGTTTCTGCCACTGCGACTTAAAACCACTTAAATCCCTCAAAGCCTATAAAAGGCTGAAGCTGCATCAGGCTTCAGGCTGTTGAAAGGGGACTACACCTCGATACCTGTGAAGCTCAGCAACGTGGGCAGGTTTGGGTTTAATTTGTTCCAAAGGGACCAATAAGAGAGGAGTGTGAGACGAGCCGGGCTTCAGCGAGGACCTTTGACGTTGCATGTGAGTTGCATGAGATGATCTACTGCTGTGTCCTCGGTGCAGCATTGCACCGATGTGTACGGTCCAAGTAAAGAGTTGTTCATGCCGCTGCTTCATGTGAACCGTAATTACTGCCCGAGGTTCTCATCGCCTCGCCACTGCTGACACAGGGTTCTCATGTGGGAGCGGCGAGGATGAAAGGATCTGGGCTGTCGATAGAAAGATGGATTCTTGTAGAGGGAGCTGTGCTGTTATTGCATAATATGCGTTTCATCTACAGCGGAGACGCTGTGGCTTAACACTGGCTGCTTATAGCGTAAGCATTCTAAGTAACGCTCATCGTAAGCTGCATATTAGAAAAACAAGTTCCTGAACCCATGTCTTCAACGCTCCTGGAAAATGATGCTGAATGTAAAGAACTTTGACTAGAACACGGCTCCACCGCTCTGTCTGAGCGATTGAACTATTTCTTTGATCGCACTGCTACGCCGCTTTTCATTTGACGTTGATGCAGATGAAGTTGAGCCTCAGCTGTGACTTCATACAGAATGCATGTACTGAAGATGAGCCTCTGCATGTATAGCAGGTACTGTACTGCCTGTGGGACATTATGTTAAACTACTATCGATGGCATAAATGCATCAGTGTAAAATGTTCCACTTCCATCCCCCTCAACATGCACAGCTGTGTGTGAAATGAGAAATCAATCCTGTCGTTTCATTTCAACTATTACCTCCATATTAGCTCTACTTAATATCCCGAAGGTCATAACATTTGATAGATCATAATGTCAGCGCCCCCCCCAGCTACAGTCTGCTCACATCACACCTTAATTGACGGAGAGAGAGGCAGACGGCGCGCTCGGGCCACGGCAATCGATTGTGACAAGCAAATTAGAGACGAGTTTGAATGATTAAGTTATGTATTGATTTTGATTTAAGCATTAACGGCTCATGTACTCGACGGGATTAGACAGACGGACGGAATGTAAGCAAAGCTTCCGTGCACATATCAATGGGATGCAGCGTCGAAGAGCTGGGCCGGTGCTGACAGGCCGGCGTGCTGCTTTGTGTTGTGATTGGTGGGTAGTGGGGGTGTGGATATCTTGGGTTCTTTTTTATCAGATGCAGTCAATTCGTTTATTGACTTCCAACATGTGAAGCATTTTTATCGTCGGTTGCCTCGGAGGGAATATGATCTTGCAGAGTAAATCAAAGAGGACTGCAGTTACGTTTACTTTAAGTGTCCTACAACACGACCATAGTCCATCTGTGAGTGGCTGATAGGGCCATTGATTGATCAAAACTAATTACCCAATTACTGCTCTCAGGTGTCGAGAGTTCTGGTTTTAAAGCGTGCGCGCACACACACACACAGACACACAGACACACACACACACAGACACACACAGACACACACACACACAGACACAGACACACACACACACAGACACACACACACACACACACACACACACACACACAGACACACAGACACACACACACACACACACAGACACAGACACACACACACACAGACACACACACACACACACACACACAGACACACACAGACACACAGACACACACACACACACACACACACACAGACACACACACAATTGATGAAAGCATTCTCACTGGGGACGTTTGACCAAAGTGGAAGTTTAAAGTAGGCCAGGTACTAAAAGGAGGCTCATCTCTCCAGTTTCCATCTAAGTCTGCTTCCTTTTTTAAAAATACATATTCAGTGAAGTATTATTCAATTTGTGTATTTACAGACAAGCTGTCGACTCCTCCCTCCTCCTGGTCTCTTAGTCTCATTTATCTTATTTACCATTTGTGGTTTCGTAATTTGTTGTGTTTTATCCAATAATGTTCTGAGTTCTATTGTTGCTTTCAGAAAAACAACAACTGTAAAGGCTAACTCTTGTGTGAAGCTTTCTGCATGAATGTGCAGCGACACGCATAACGAGGGCAGAAGGAATATAACAGAGCTTGCACACAAACACTCACACCTCAGGGTCATTTACCTGTGCAGCAACCTCAATGTCTGGGAAGTGTGAGGAAACACTCGCAGACACAGAGAGAGAAGATGCAACCGCCACACAGAAAGGCTCAACGGGGCAACAGAGGAGGAACCACGGGGAGCAGAGTGTTGAGTCACAGTGCCCATCATGCAGGTCCCTGCACCTCATGACCAGCCACCCATCATGCAGGTCCCTGTACCTCATGACCAGCCACCCATCATGCAGGTCCCTGTACCTCATGACCAACCAACCACCCATCATGCAGGTCCCTGCACCTCATGACCAACCAACCACCCATCATGCAGGTCCCTGTACCTCATGACCAACCACCCATCATGCAGGTCCCTGTACCTCATGACCAACCACCCATCATGCAGGTCCCTGTACCTCATGACCAGCCACCCATCATGCAGGTCCCTGCACCTCATGACCAACCAACCACCCATCATGCAGGTCCCTGCACCTCATGACCAACCACCCATCATGCAGGTCCCTGCACCTCATGACCAACCACCCATCATGCAGGTCCCTGCACCTCATGACCAACCAACCACCCATCATGCAGGTCACTGTACCTCATGACCAACCAACCACCCATCATGCAGGTCCCTGCACCTCATGACCAACCACCCATCATGCAGGTCCCTGCACCTCATGACCAACCAACCACCCATCATGCAGGTCACTGTACCTCATGACCAACCAACCACCCATCATGCAGGTCCCTGCACCTCATGACCAACCACCCATCATGCAGGTCCCTGCACCTCATGACCAACCACCCAGCATGCAGGTCCCTGCACCTCATGACCAACCAACCACCCATCATGCAGGTCCCTGTACCTCATGACCAACCAACCACCCATCATGCAGGTCCCTGCACCTCATGACCAACCACCCATCATGCAGGTCCCTGCACCTCATGACCAACCAACCACCCATCATGCAGGTCACTGTACCTCATGACCAACCAACCACCCATCATGCAGGTCCCTGCACCTCATGACCAACCACCCATCATGCAGGTCCCTGCACCTCATGACCAACCAACCACCCATCATGCAGGTCCCTGCACCTCATGACCAACCACCCATCATGCAGGTCCCTGTACCTCATGACCAACCAACCACCCATCATGCAGGTCCCTGCACCTCATGACCAACCAACCACCCATCATGCAGGTCCCTGCACCTCATGACCAACCAACCACCCATCATGCAGGTCCCTGCACCTCATGACCAACCACCCAGCATGCAGGTCCCTGCACCTCATGACCAACCACCCATCATGCAGGTCCCTGCACCTCATGACCAACCACCCAGCATGCAGGTCCCTGCACCTCATGACCAACCACCCATCATGCAGGTCCCTGCACCTCATGACCAACCACCCAGCATGCAGGTCCCTGCACCTCATGACCAACCACCCATCATGCAGGTCCCTGCACCTCATAACCAACCACCCAGCATGCAGGTCCCTGTACCTCATGACCAACCACCCATCATGCAGGTCCCTGCACCTCATAACCAACCACCCATCATGCAGGTCCCTGCACCTCATGACCAACCAACCACCCATCATGCAGGTCCCTGCACCTCATGACCAACCACCCATCATGCAGGTCCCTGTACCTCATGACCAACCAACCACCCATCATGCAGGTCCCTGCACCTCATGACCAACCAACCACCCATCATGCAGGTCCCTGCACCTCATGACCAACCAACCACCCATCATGCAGGTCCCTGCACCTCATGACCAACCACCCAGCATGCAGGTCCCTGCACCTCATGACCAACCACCCATCATGCAGGTCCCTGCACCTCATGACCAACCACCCAGCATGCAGGTCCCTGCACCTCATGACCAACCACCCAGCATGCAGGTCCCTGCACCTCATGACCAACCACCCATCATGCAGGTCCCTGCACCTCATAACCAACCACCCAGCATGCAGGTCCCTGTACCTCATGACCAACCACCCATCATGCAGGTCCCTGCACCTCATAACCAACCACCCAGCATGCAGGTCCCTGCACCTCATAACCAACCACCCAGCATGCAGGTCCCTGCACCTCATGACCAACCACCCATCATGCAGGTCCCTGCACCTCATAACCAACCACCCAGCATGCAGGTCCCTGCACCTCATGACCAACCACCCAGCATGCAGGTCCCTGAATAAAACAGCACCACACCTACCGTCCTAAGAACACACAGTGGGCTACCTATTAAAGTGTTCAGTCATGTACGATGATCACACTGAACAAACTGTGACTAACAAATGAAAATGTACAAACTGTAAACCTGGGAAGTTCTGTAATTTGGTTTATTGTCTGAAAAAAGAAAAACTGAATTACCACTGATCCAAGAGATACGTGATCATTAACAGATGGTTGATAATCGATCGCCTTTTAAACGCAGCCTACAAGATTGAAGACTTGTCGGCTTGATTGAAAGTCTTCAATCAAGATTGAAGACTTTTCTGTTTGCTGCTGCCTTTAATTGAACCACATTCAATTAATATATTAATCAATTTCCTGCATTTCTGCATTTTATTTCTTACACTGTTTTTAATGTTTTAATGAATGTTCTTAATTGTTTTTAAATCTCCTTTTCTTTTGTCTTATGTTTTGATGCTTTTAATGGTTTTATGTGAAGCACTTTGAATTACCGTGTTGTTGAAATGTGCTGTACAGATAAACTTGCCTTACAAAGATCCTGCTTTGAAGTGATGATAAGAAAGCCTTCTGTTGAGAGATATGGCTGCTACTCACCACACATTCACTTCCAGTAAGGAGACTCTGCCCTGCACACTAAATATAGGCGCTCCATCAATTCCCACTAAAATAGACTCAACCAGATCATGTGTGTGTGTGTGTGTGTGTGTGTGTTCCACACAGAGTTTAGCGACCTGGTTTCCATTAAACGTCTGAGCATTGACGCCATCCAAGTCCATCAGCTCACCATAAAGTGAAGACGGTTTGAGAAAGCAACAGTGAGAGAATGAAACGGAAGCACGAGCATGAAGACAAAACGACCGGATTATGACAAAAACAGCATCTGCACCAGCTGCTGTTACCAACTGTGGGTATTAAATCTGGTTAATACTTTTATTGATTGGTCCAACCGACTGTAACTTCCTGAACTGTGAACACAGTCACATGTAGACGATGACATCATCAGATCAAAAGAAACAAACAAGATGAACAACTGGAGAACTGTGTCACTACAGCAACCAGGAAGAGATGTTTAAGATAAGAGAGCAGCAGGCGTGATGCTGAAGGTGTTATCAGACCAACGCTTCAACGAGGAGGGAGAACAACTTGCACGTCAAACCCATCTTTCCACAGCTGTTTTGATTTCTGTCAATTTCGGAAAAAATGAAATCTCTGATCAATAGATCTTCTCGGCCTTCGATGTCATAATTCTGTTCATACCGTCACGCAGCAATATGGATATTGCTGGATTGATCCATTTGGTAAAGACAACGATTGGGGAAGTGGAGCAGTTGAACTGGCTTGTGCTGGTGAGACCAATGAGAACCGTTCTACTCCACGTGCATTAGCCGGCGTCATGCTGTGGACATTATGCCTTTCAGCAATGCTGTGAAAGGTTTGGTGATGGGGGGGGCGAGCTGTCGGCCCGTTGATGATGATGAGGAGTGACACGTGGTGCAGTCGCCAGCAGGACTCGGTGCTGATGCAGGATTTACTACTCATCACGAGATTTTGTCACAATATTCCTGTTTCGTTGTTTTGTTCAGTCTCATTCTTTCTTTATTCCTCAAAGACTTGAAAGGTAAATTAAAAGGTTTTCAACGGACAGAAACACGTTCATTGTTGTTATCACTACTTTTATTTTGGATACTTGTGTACCTTTCACTGCTCATTAGGGCAGACAGCTTACAATTCTGTGAACTATCAATTAATACGTTTTCGTTTGTGATTAATGGGTTTATTGATTAATTGGCCCATCACACATTCTCAGTGATTCCTAACAGCTCAAAGAGCAGCTAACAGCATGTCACTAGGTACACAATTAAGTAATTATCAAATTGTGGATTGATTAATTTTCTGATCGATGCTGATCTTTACTCACGCTGCTGTTTGGAACCTGCATGTAGATGCCTCCGCTGAGTGTTTTCCACCAGCTCCTAACGACAGGCAGCTCCTTACAGCTCCAACAGGGCGATAGCTCATAAATGATGGCTTGTTGGGCCGGTGTAATGATGAGGGATAAGAAACGCCTCCAGGCATGTATCATCATAAACATCAACCAGCTCCAGTGGCTGAGATGAAGTATCCTGCAGGTCAGGACCGACTCATCAGATCGTGATTTGGGGGAGGACGCGTCTTGTAAACAATGATGAATGGCATCATGTGCCCTCATACATTATCCTCAGTCTCTGTCTTAAACTCAGGAAACCAGTTCTCTCTCAGAAATGTTCCATCTTTTTAGTTTCTTCTGGACAGAGTTGGCTGACGACCTGCTTCATGTTCACACAGCTGCACGCGTTGAATCTGAACTTACGTTCGAGGCGCATCACATCGTATCGCGGGGTCGAGTCACAGAACACCAACAGAGAACACGAAGGGATCCAGTACTTTGCCACTGAGCCAATATGTACATTTATCCAAAACAATGAGCCAAAAGAGGCTCTAAAGAGTCATTTACGTCCCTTCAGACAACCCATGTTTTCATATGATAACACTGGAGGAACCAGCAGGATGCTAGATCTCAGCCCAGCGTTGCAACTCTTCTCTGTCTAGCAGCACTAAATACAAAAGACACAAGCCGGCCCCTTCATGCCTTCCTCCAAAGCCACTCCCCCAACACGATCATTACCAATGTCAACAGTCAGAAGACTATTGTTTGTGATCAGCTGTCACGCTAGAAGCTCGTGGAAGACTCAGAGTGCATGGACAGAGTGCACGTAGCGGTCTGTGCAGAATGTAATGGTTGGAGCTTATTACAGTCCTGCCACAGACACTGATTCTGATTTACGGATCGCTGTTGGGATGTAAAGACAATTTTAAGAAATATAGCTTCTTTTTTTTCTTAACATTGACCTTCTTAGCTTTAATACCAAAAAGATGGATTATAGTTTGAAAACCTAATTACTAATGAATGCGGGGGGAGGGGGGGGGGGGGGATTCTCTTTGGAGCAGCGGCTGTGGCTCGTTTGGTGTTTCTGCAAACACGTTACCGTTCAACAAACTTCCCCGTCAGTCAGTGCAGGTGAGGGAGGGAGCAGTGCTAGCAGGCAGTGATAGGTCTGTTTCAATTTGCTGCTACTAGGTGTTCAATCAATAACTTACTGGCAAGCCTGGCTTCAATGTGCTGAGGTGTATTAGACTTCACTCCTCTGGACTCACAATGTGCAAACAGCCCAACTATGGAGTCCAGGAACAGACATCACGCTCACAAGGTGGCAGGAAGTCACAGACTGAGCAGCAGGACCATTTCAACTGCAAAGAGGACGCAATTACAAATCCAAATGTTTCAGCATTCAAGCCATTCGCAGCCAGTGTCACTGTCGCTGCTTATTTATAATTCCTTCCTCTTTGCAATTCAAATCCTCCTCTGCACACGATCACGTGAGTATTCTTAGCTGGAAGTGATCATATGTTAGTGTCGGGTGGAGACGATGCTCTGCAAACGCACACAAGCCATCTGGACATATGCGGCACATATGCACCGATGAATACATACATTAAAGATTAAAGGAGCTTCATCTTTCACACAGACAGATGGCTGAGTGTAACAGACAACATGCAGGCATGCAGCCAGTTTCCATCAATAGTTAAGGGTTATATTCTAGTATTCATAAAGTAGACATCTATTCTTGCAGGGCTGGTACAGCTTATTGAACAGCAGAGCACACTGAATCTCCATTCAAACTAAAAAAGAAAATTATTTTTGGCGAATTAATTGCACTCAAAAACAGTAATGTGGATATTCTGTACATATAAAACATATTCAAGAGGTGCTGATTATTTCCAAAATATCATAAATTATAAAAGAATTTAACTAATAATTATTTCATCACATAGGAGAAGCAGCTCCTGATCCCAGTACTGACCCACCCTCAGTGTTTAAGGGTACAGCGACTCTACTGCAGGTTAATATGTTCTTGAATATGGTAATACTCTTTGTGGTGGATGACATGTCAGCAAATGATCTGCCCAATCACTGATCTGATCCAAAGTGACTGCACATGTTAGCGTAGCATGTCTACACGGTGTACGTCTATGAATGTGAGACGGGGGAACACGGCTGTGAGGAGGTTGAGGTTTGAGGAGGACGAGGGTGCACTCCGTCTTCCTCCTGCTCCGTGTGGCTCTGAGTCCATCAGCGCTGACGGAGCGGCCTGAATGCGACTCGATAGAAGATGTGCCACGTTTTCAAACACTTAGGTTCAATGTTCAAGCACATCAGCCCCGGCCGGTGATTCACTGAGGCTCTGGCTCTGCATTCACATCAGGACCGCGGCGGGGCCCTCGTCTCCCAGAGGGCCGCGCTTCAGAGGCCCTCGTCTCCCAGAGGGCCGCGCTTCAGAGGCCCTCGTCTCCCAGAGGGCCGCGCTGCAGAGGCCCTCGTCTCCCAGAGGGCCGCGCTTCAGAGGCCCTCGTCTCCCAGAGGGCCGCGCTTCAGAGGCCCTCGTCTCCCAGAGGGCCGCGCTTCAGAGGCCCTCGTCTCCCAGAGGGCCGCGCTGCAGCGGCCCTCGTCTCCCAGAGGGCCGCGCTGCAGCGGGATGTCCGGGGGCCTGACCCTCCGGCTCAGTGGAGGAATATTGACAGAGGAAACATTCATTAGGGCGCTCTACATATCTCTGCTGCTTCTTCATCCTTGCACTCATTCAGTCACCTGACTCACTTATTCATTCACTTTATCACTGACTTGCTCACTAACTTCCTTGGTGCCTCACTTCCTCACCGAAACTATTCCGACGCCACTTTCTTCTTCCTGATATCTGAACTTGAGTACTGATCCGATATTAGTGTGTTAAAAACAAAAGCACGCCCTCCTTCCAACAACAGTATCTGTTCAAGTTTCTCATTATCTAGAACATTTTACAAGTTAACATCTGAACACATGCTGATGTCATGCTGCTTTACCTCGGCACAATACCGTTTCTCTCTGAATAGAGCTTGAACGCATCATAGTGCAGCCTCCCTTAACGTTAGCTGTTAGCTCTGTGATGAAGCACAGCAGGACTGTGCTGCCCACCGGATGCTAACGGCTAACGTTCACCAGCTCTCCTCCTGCTGAGCATCAGGCAGAAAGGGTGCAGGAGTGTGTTCCTATCTGCATAAGTGCAGTAACAGTCCGTCAGAATCTCAATGCAAGTGACATGTTGTTGTTTCTGGTGAATGTCTGATTGATTCAGCTGCATGTAACATATAACAGGCCTTAGAGTTTTCATGGGGACGGCAGCGTCTGATACTGCAGGACACACTGTGTCGACCCAACAGCATGAGCCTGCTCCTGTCTGTCAGAGTCACGTCACCTCGGATGGATTCTACTCTGATTTCACTTGAAGTTTGCATGCACAGCCATACTGCTCGCACAAACCAAGGCTCCAAATACCCATCATGCTCACAAAACCTGCTTCCACAATTCAATCTTTACACAAGAACATGTCCCGATACGCTCTTTAGCCTTGATCTGCAAATTGTTGTACTCTGGGATACTGGGATAACACATATAGCACACCATTGTTTTTCTTGTGCCAGGTTTCTGCTTTTCGTTATTGGTATTGAAACGCCATCACAGAAAATCAATTCTGCTCCATCCTCCTGCAAACCAAGATGAATATTAATATGCTGTTTGTCTTTATGTCGTTCTGTGTTGTGGCAAAATAAACGCAAGCATTCAAGTCACACGCAGGATCTGAAGAGGAGAGGTTGTGTACTGCCACACGAGGGGAAACTCCACCACATCAAGGGCACGCCACACATCTCAGGACCTGCTCCGTCTCCTTCCACGAGGATCCATCACAACCTTCCCAATGCTAATCTGCGCTGCCTGAAGCCATCCACGGGGATGCGGCTGGTTGTTCAGTATGCACGTCTACAGTACCGCCGGGTGGAAAGATGTGGAAACAGCATGAAGAGAAGGCCGGGTCCAATGTGTGAGCTCTCTAAAGGGCTTTGCTCCTCTCACGGGGGAACAGCTTCATCGGCGGCCGTGAAGAACGCGGCCTGGTTCCCTTGTTCTGCCGGAGGTCCGTCGATGAGGCAAGCCTTCAGATAGAGTCGACAGACACTAACATTCAAAGCACCGCCTGCTTTCCTGATCAGACGCATCGAGGATGAGAATGACATGAAGACGGGAAACGCTCCGGTGGCCTCAAAGCGTTGATATGTTTCTACGGCCGTGTTATCTTATGCGTCACCATCTGGTTCAAAAGATAACACTTGGCGTCCCTGCGAGCACCGGCTGAGAAAGGGAAGTTGGGATTAATTAGTGAGTTCTGGCTGATTGCTGTGAATATCCTGGGTTCAACTTTAAGTCTTTCATTGGTGCCAGCATGGAAATATGCAGAATCAAGTATTGCTCATAGCAGAACAAGTTAAAAGATAAAGGATTACAGTTCTTCATGGTTATTTAATCATTTGTATCATTCTAATAGGACTGTTTAGCACTTGACGGGCGTACCGTCTTCACATTACTGTTCATTGTCCCTCTTTAAAGGAGCACTAGTAAAGTAAAGGTACTATGGGGTCCATTGGACCACCGGTCAGACACTGCAGTATGTAGAGTGATCAGAACAAGCTACTGTTTCATGTCCTACAGTCTCCGAACACTCATGTTGGGAAACCTACATGTCAATTATAAAATAACTGTTACTGTTGTTTGAGTAAGACAAGTAGGTGCTTTAGCATTCATGTTCCATCAATGACAAGACTCCAAATGATCAATGACAACATATACTGCATGTCTTCAGCAACACATCAATAACTTGATCTTTCCTCCAGGGATGTGATGAACGTGTGACTATAACTGGAGTACGGCCGGCTCTGTCCCTGTAAGGCGGCTCGTACCTCCAAAACATCTAACGAACTGACAAAACAGCTCATACTCTGATGATAATATATTCGTGACAAAACCTTATAAGTGGTTTTAAAGGTCTTCATAAGCAAGGGAGACTTTTGATGAAACTATATTCTTAATAGTCAGACTTACTTCAATTCAATTCAATTCATTTTTGTACAGCCCAAAATCACAATTCATTCACAATTCAGTCCTCGCTCATCAGTGATGAACTAACTCTGTGTCTTTGAGCCCATGAAAAAGTTCTCGTCCCGCCGGCTGTATTCCGAAGACAAATTCCCACAAGATGAATCGATCCTGATGCAAGCCCAAATGTAGTCTCGTATCATGCGACCCTTATCTAATCTTCCAAAATCGAATCTAATTGGCAAGTCTGACCGAGGTGTGCCTCTCGGTGACAGCGAGGAATAGTCACGAGGGGGATGGGAGAGCGCTTCATCTGAAAAGATGACTGAAGGCAGCCGTGCCCTCTCTGCTCGGCTGCCAGGGCGCCCTCGCTTTGATCCTAACTCCCTCTGAATGGTAATCACCTGGGAAAGGTCCCAATTATCTGCATGAAACTCTCAGAGGTACAATGTCCCTGTCGCTCTCCCAGCCTCTGATTAGGCACAGACACACAGATACAGAGACAACTACATACTGTTTATATGACATCGACTACGCTCGCTCCCCAAACCCCCCTCACCCAAACCTTAAAGGAGTACTTTGACATTTGGAGAAATCTCTTGTTTGCTGTCCTACCACGAGTCGTCTTTGTAGGTAGGGTGGAGCAGGGTGTGACAGCTAGCGTCCAATGGAAGCAGGGTGTGACAGCTAGCGCCCGTTGGAAGCAGGGTGTGACAGCTAGCGCCCAATGGAAGCAGGGTGTGACAGCTAGCGTCCAATGGAAGCAGGGTGTGACAGCTAGCGTCCAATGGAAGCAGGGTGTGACAGCTAGCGTCCAATGGAAGCAGGGTGTGACAGCTAGCGTCCAATGGAAGCAGGGTGTGACAGCTAGCGCCCGTTGGAAGCAGGGTGTGACAGCTAGCGTCCAATGGAAGCAGGGTGTGACAGCTAGCGCCCGTTGGAAGCAGGGTGTGACAGCTAGCGTCCAATGGAAGCAGGCTGTGACAGCTAGCGTCCAATGGAAGCAGGGTGTGACAGCTAGCGCCCAATGGAAGCAGGGTGTGACAGCTAGCGCCCAATGGAAGCAGGGTGTGACAGCTAGCGTCCAATGGAAGCAGGGTGTGACAGCTAGCGCCCAATGGAAGCAGGGTGTGACAGCTAGCGCCCAATGGAAGCAGGGTGTGACAGCTAGCGCCCAATGGAAGCAGGGTGTGACAGCTAGCGTCCAATGGAAGCAGGGTGTGACAGCTAGCGCCCAATGGAAGCAGGGTGTGACAGCTAGCGCCCAATGGAAGCAGGGTGTGACAGCTAGCGCCCAATGGAAGCAGGGTGTGACAGCTAGCGCCCGTTGGAAGCAGGGTGTGACAGCTAGCACCCAATGGAAGCCGGGTGTGACAGCTAGCGCCCAATGGAAGCAGGGTGTGACAGCTAGCGCCCAATGGAAGCAGGGTGTGATAGCTAGCGCCCAATGGAAGCAGGGTGTGACAGCTAGCGCACGTTGGAAGCAGGGTGTGACAGCTAGCGCCCGTTGGAAGCAGGGTGTGACAGCTAGCGCCCGTTGGAAACAGGGTGTGACAGCTAGCGCCCAATGGAAGCAGGGTGTGACAGCTAGCGTCCAATGGAAGCAGGGTGTGACAGCTAGCGCCCAATGGAAGCCGGGTGTGACAGCTAGCGCCCAATGGAAGCAGGGTGTGACAGCTAGCGCCCGTTGGAAGCAGGGTGTGACAGCTAGCGCCCAATGGAAGCAGGGTGTGACAGCTAGTGCCCGTTGGAAGCAGGGTGTGACAGCTAGCGCCCAATGGAAGCAGGGTGTGACAGCTAGCGCCCGTTGGAAGCAGGGTGTGACAGCTAGCGCCCAATGGAAACAAATAATTCATTAAATGTTGACATCTAAAACTGTCTTATCTACATGTTGTCCAATAGGATACGATGATGAATATCGCATATAACCGCAAGGCAGTATTTCTAGTTTTGCATTACCATTGAACATAACATACTTGTCCTCACAGGGATAGCAGAAGAAGAACATTCATACGCTGAGACACATTTACCCAGGACTCACAAACAGACACTTGACCCCAAACATCTGAGCAATGAAGCTGCACAGCATGAAAACCAGGCAGGCACTTATTTTACACATGGACTGTGTGGCCTCTCTCTCTCTCGAAAGTGTCTTGAACCTGGCCGTCGATCCATGCAGTCATTGACAAAATGCATAAACACTCACTCAGCAGGTCACTGCAAAACATCTTCTGCCTTGACTAACCAGGAAATGATATGTTGTTTTCAAAATACAGGTACCTCGCCTCATCACAGCACGAGTGCCACGAGAACCACAGGTGGTTGCATCGACGGGGGGGGGGGGGGGGGGGGGGGGGGGAAATGTGATCTAATTTCACGCAGGAGGTCCAGAGACGGTATCGGTGATGGTGAAGTGGGGAATGGCTGATTGAGATAAAAGACTCTGCCTCGCCTTGGAGGGCTGGCTGATTATGACTGGGCATCAGATCAGAGGAGCGAGAGAAAGTAATGTGGATGGATGGACGGTAGACAGATGGGTATGGCTGGATAGGTGTGCAGACACTCCATGGATGGCGAGTGGGCACGGAAATATCTGGGCTGTTGCATTCTACATAATGGAGGCTTTTCACTGCAGGATCTCAGGAAGAGATAAAAAACACAATTCCAGCGGGCAAGGAGATGTGTGACGCCGGGTGTTTTGCCGTCGATAAACCTTTTCCCGACAAAACACTACAGATACTCAGCCGAAGGCCTCAGAAATATCCACAGTGCCTGGTACATTGGGGACCAGGCTTTTCCCTGAGTCACTTCTCATAATGTGATTTTCGCCCTTGAAAATGTAATCACACCCTTAAAATAAGGCTGACTGTGCACTAATCCCTCCAGTGTGCACACGCGCCGCAGGGAGATACAAAAGAAAAGTGAATCACTCGTTTATTTCATCACCGTATTAATTGTCCTGGCTTTTTCAACGGCATCATGATAATCCTAAATAAGCTGGTGTGCATCAACATTTTGAGAGGAAAAAAGGATCTAAAAACATATGTTTACCTTATTTTACCTCAGTAGAGACCCGCTCCTTCGCCCTCACCTACAGAAGCTCATGACCCACTAACAGAATTCAGCTCCCTGAAGCGGGTATTTCATTTCGTTCAGTTGATTCAAATGTGACAGAAATGAACAGTTTCTTGTAATTTTCACGTTTCTACAGAAAGAAAATACAACTATACCCGTCACTTGACCCTAAAAGGAAACCATGGAGTCTCAACGAGGTATTTAATTCAGACAAACCCACGAAATGCACATGTGGATTATGTGTCCCGAACTCAACAAGACTCGGAGTCGACAGCCACGCCGGCCCGTACGTGCACACAGCGCTGCTTTAAGCTAAATGCTAGCATCTGCATGCTAACACAATGGCAATGCTAAAATGCTGATGCCAAGCAGACATATTGTTCATCATCTTAGATCAGCTGGTTGGACAAATATTCAACCATTCAATTCAATATAGGTACCATGAATGTCTGCACTAAATATCAATTCACTGAACAGACGCGAGCATCCCGACAGCCGTGGAGCCGGCATGGCTGAGAATGGCCACATTTGAGAGAAACGTTCTCATCTGAAGCTTCCGCAGCTCTCACATATAAATTGCGGTCGTCACCCGAGCGGTTGGTTGACACTTAGCGTCGGTGCAACAGCAGCAATCACCGTCTCAACTGTTGCTTCCTGACAACATGAGAGCTGTAATCTAAATGTTCCAACATGCCATCAACAAAGCGCTGCTCCTTCTTTCGTGTTTCTCTTTCCAAGCCGCCCATGTCCTGTGTACGCAGTGCCAGATGTTAGGAACCGTTTATTCGAGTCTGCATAATTGCTCGGGCCATCAACTCTAATTGACAAGCATATCCCCACTTAAAGGGAATTGGGAGTCTATTTTCCCCAGCGCGTCACTCAAAGCTGTGCTTTGAACATGTGACTTGCTTTTCTGTACCTGTGAGCAGTTTGAAATACATACAATGCCTGAGAAGTACAGCAGAGCCCCGTTCCATGGCTTCTTTCTTCTGAATCGCACGGGGAAGAGCAGGATGTAGAGAATCCCTTGTGGGTGAGCTTCAGGATGTTCAGGTTCTTCAACGTTACATTAAAGACAAGAAAACACTTTACACGACGTGTGAACGCAGCGCTATCAGACAAATGACAAAGTCACGGATACAGACTGACCAGCTGAACAACGCTCCCAGCTTATGCCTGCCATCTACTGCGTGACCAGTTCATGGAAGAAAGAGATATTGTGTATAGCCGTCTTCAGATACATCACTGTTTTGTGTTCTGTGTTGTACTCTGTACAAGAAAGGCAGGACGCTCCAAGAATGTCAGAAACAGAATACATTAAGGTCGGAGGCAGGACGACCTGATAGTTAAAGTATATATTCATGTCTGTACAGAAGAGTGAAGAGATCTCAGCCTCTGGTCAGATGAGTCATGGCTGCACTTCACTGTAGTGCTCAGCTCGAGTGAATGGACCGGACCCCCGTCGAGGAAACAAACGAGTCAGAGTCGATACACATCGATCGAGGTGAATCCTGACTCAGGAAATAATCAAGTTTTCTTTCACACGTTTCTTAATAAACCAACAAATAAATCCGTGTTCGTGATTTGATGCGGTGGCTACGTTTTAATTGGCTTTTGTTTTTCCTTTGTGATCTGACACCTGCTATAATCAAAGTCTATCCCACATCCACTGGTACTGAATATTAATATCGTTCAAAATCTGATAAAGCCAAAGAAAGAGATGGAAAATTTACAAATTTACAAAACCGATTAAAGAAAACCCTTCAGTGAAAACCGTTGAATAACGAGACGCACTTAAAGCAAACATGGATCAGAATCAGCTTTATCCATGTATGCTGAATCCATGGATCTCATGCAGCCAGAGTGCAACCTGAGCAGAGGCCGAGAGGTCCAGACACTACGTGGGAGCTGGACGTCATTGATAACACCGGTGCAGTGGCCGTTGTTGGAAACGGCTCGGCCGCTTGGCATCTGGTATTGCTGCTTGGGAGTACCTGGGAGCACACCTGCCCTCTGAACCCCCCCGGACAGCCAGGCTCGCACCGATCACAGTCCCGCCATGCATCCTGAGTAAATGGGCTGACCCCAACATCAAACCACAAACAACAACTCATTCAGGTCAAGTCCCCTTGAAGGCGTCTGCACTGCTTTGAATTAAACGCAGTGACAGGATGATGGATCATACGCACATGCGAGCTGGCCCAGACTCAGCTCACTCCGGGTAGAGGGAGACCGTCGGCACGGAGATGCCCTATTTCTGGAGGAAACGGAGGAAGCAAAGGGACCAGAGGGACGGGAAAGCCCTGGATGGTGTCTGCTTGATAACAGTGGGGGCTGGGAACGGGCATGTTAATGTGAAGAGAACATCGGCTCTGGCTTTAACAGAGATGTACCACCCGGTAGAGCACCTGAGCACCTCCAACAGCCCCAGATCAGCCCCTCAAATTGGACTGATTTGGCTGCCCGGTGCAGCCTCTGCCAGCATGCAGCCCTGGAGGAATGAGAAGAAAGGGAGGAGGAGGGAAAAGGGAGGAGGAGGTGGAGGGAGGGTTGCAGCAGGAGACGCCGTCTGGCTGCAGATGAGCTCTAGTTACAAGAGCTGTTAGCCACCCGGTTAAACTGCTCTTCTTATCTCCGCACCAGGAAATGGATCACTAAACTCCTTTGTTTGAATCGGATTCTGGAGGAAGAAATCATTAAATGAGAAATGTGTCTCACGAACGCCGCTGCTTTATCCTTAAGTCCTAACATGCCGGGGAACTTATCTCCAAAAGAGCTGTTTTCTGGCTTTGAAAAGCTGCCGAGAGGCATTGATGCTTGTGGGAGAGAAGAATCGGAGGTTTAACTCTGCGGCACAGCTTCACCAACATTTCATTTCCCTGTTTAGCGAAGGTGAGAGTTCACGTTGTGGTGTCAAATTGTTCAAATTTTCTGTTTTTCTGAAAATCCTCCAGGAGAAATATGGCATCTTGTTTCACTGTGAGACACCGAGCAGAACTCTGCCGTGTCAAACTAAACTGCCAATTCTCAAGAGTGACTGAGCCACAAAGCGCACGCAGTAAACTTATGTTGGCTACGTTCTGTGCATCTTGTCCACAGCAGTGCGTTTGAAATACTTTGATTCGCTTCCTCGGGTCAAATCTAAGCACATTCTGTATTTTTTATTAGTCAATTGCGACGGGAGCCGACGGAGTTTTATGTATTTTGCAGGCTCTGCTGCCAACGGACTGTAAAATGAGAAGAAGTGTAAAGCTGAGGGGCTCCAACAGACTCAGAGGCCCACAAGTATCCGCATGAGCCTCATGAGTCTAAAAGCTCTCAGACACCGTGCGGCCTGTCAACCACTGATCTCTGCCGACACAATAGAGTCAGCAAACCATCTTTACAGCTTCAGCTTCTGATTTAATCTCAGTTATGCTGAATGTGCACTCTCAAT
This sequence comes from Lycodopsis pacificus, assembly GCA_028022725.1. NCBI lineage: Eukaryota > Metazoa > Chordata > Actinopteri > Perciformes > Zoarcidae > Lycodopsis > Lycodopsis pacificus. The sequence continues at coordinate 1,248,147 of CM051701.1, read as the reverse complement.
AAACACTCAGGTATGACTGTTAGAAGTCGAATGAATCCATCCTCTCGGGACCATGAAGGTCTCCAGAGATCCACGACCATCTGTCCAACAGTGGAGAACCTTCAGTCTGACCGATGGTGCTATCTGGAGGATCTATGCAGACACAACCTACACGTGTGCTGTGAGGATATGTTCAAAGGTTACTGTTGCACAGAAGCAGTTACAGGAGACTATAAAGTAGGTCCATACATTAAGACCAGCGCCCGATCCTCTCTCTTTAATCCCCCCATCAAAGCTCGACAGGCTCGCTGTGAGGCGTTGTTCTGGACCTTTGTGGCTTCATAACGTACAAAGAAGGGGATTTGTGTGATTACCGGGTTGAAACTGGGAGCAAAAGGAAACAGAGGGCTGCGTATTATCAGACGTCTCCCGGAGTCGGCGTGGACAGACACATTTATTAAACGGCCTCTTGTCTGTTCTACGACACAGACGACTAACAACGCTTCAAAGAACAACGTCAGCGTGACTTCGGCCTCGAGGTTACAACACTTCCCTCTTCCTCGGGCGCCTCCACTCCTCAACAACTCACAACGGAAAGTTATTTTCAATGCTCATCTCTGCTTTACTAAGAATTTGCTTTGAAAGTTTTCCGGTTGTGAACAGCGGAGCTCTTATTTCACGCTGCACAAAGGAACTCCAGACTTCTCCAGTCTTGGCGTGCCGTTGGTGGGATGTTGTGTTTGTGCGTCTTCGCTTTAGTGGGTCATTGTCTGTTGTTTTGATACCAGACATGTCGACGTTGACATCTTTTTTTCTGCCTTGGCTGTCAACAGACTGCACAAATAAATACTTACAACTAGCTGCCAGGCGACAAGAACGACTGGTGCAATGCCCACAGGTGCAACAAAACACAGCAAGGCTGGAACGTGTACCGGCAGCCATAAAGCAGTAAGCGGTGTCTCGTATTCGTTAGTGGGTCGTGTTGTGTTGGTCTCCGGACGGGGGCCGGGGGGCCGGGGGCCGGGGCTCGGCGGTGCTGCTGGCGACTGACAGGTTGGTGACGAGGCCTTCATCGCCATGGCGGCCACGCGAGGCGCGTCCCAATCCGCTGGCTGTGTTGTGCAGCCCAGATCTGTCCCGGCCGTCTCGCTGCTCCTCAGCTGTGACTGGGTAGCGAATTCCGGAGCCAGACGTGATAAATATTCCATCTGCTGAGAGGCCGCTTCCTCCCTGATCCCCTGCAGAATGAGCCATGAAGACACCAGCCTGTCTGCTGTCTGTGTGTGTGTGTGTGTGTCTGTGTGTGTGTGTGTCTGTGTGTGTGTGTGTGTGTGTGTGTGTGTGTGTGTGTGTGTGTGTGTGTGTGTGTTTTCCTCAGAGCCTTGTCACTCTCTCTGTCTTTAAGTATGTCAATCCATCTCGTCGGTCCGTCCCTCTGCCCGTCCCCTCCGTCTGTCTCTCTGCATGTCCGTCTCCTCGTCTGTGTCATCATCCTGCCTCGTTGTGTTCCCCCCCCCCCCCCCCCCCGAGGTACATGGGCCTGTCTAGATGTCTGTTCCAATACTCCATGAGCATGTATCCCACATATTTGTGCGGCCTCATTGATATGGAAATTTGAATAACTCTTGTGTTATCTGATTATCTGCTTCCCTTCGTGCAGTGAAGGAAAAAGTCTGCGTCTCATAAGTTCGCCCTCACTTCTCTCCCACTTTATTATGCGGCACTTTTGAGGGACACGGGGAATATTTATTGCATCTATACTCTCTGCACTGATTGAAGAATTGAAGCTCGTGTGACAGTGGGTGTGGATAGGACTGTGGGCTCCGACGCGTCCTCGTCACATTTGATCATCTTCCTGCTACTTTACCTGCTGGCGTGCCTGGTCAGTCACATTCCCTCCGTCGCCTGCATCTGTGCAGATGTTTTTGACAAAGCAGGTTTTCCCCAGAGCATCAGCTTCACCTCGTGCATATCTTATCGCCAGACAGAGCAGCGTCCCTCCTGCACGTATACCTCCGAGGTGATGCCTCTGGGCGGGAGATGTCAGTGCTCTGAGTGTAAATGCTCACATGCATCTGGTGCACACTACATGTGACAGCGAGCCCGAGCTTTCATGGCGACCGCTATTCAGAGTGGAATGATTTCCAGGGCTCAGACTAAGTCCTGGGATGGAGCCGTGGCCCTACCTGTCCTCTGCTGATCTTGATGTACTGAGGGGCTCAAGGAGGAAATGTACCACAGAACGGGCACTGTGGGGGGTTAGATTTGCCTCAGCGAGTTGCGGGGGGGGGGGCTAAGTTGATCCGGTGGTCCGGGCTGGAGGGATTAGGTGCTTCCACAATCTCTGCGGTTAACTGGGTTTCACTTGACCAGTTTCATTGCCAAAGGAACTCTCATGCCATTTATGAAATGTGACTCCCGGTCTGTTTCACCGGAGCAATGGGAAGTGTTTTTACTGCCTCGTAGACCAAAATGTCCACATAACACCTGCAGGGGGTTAATGAGGCCGGGGGCGAGGCTGCAGGGTGCTGAGTCGCTTCAGTGTTTAGGAGGAGTCCTACCGCTGCTCTTGCTATTCCTTCTAATTAAGAGAAAACTTTTGATTTAAAACCCTTTCAGTAAATGTCTGTGTTTGTTGAGGACACCGCGGCTAAAAGAGTCGTCAGACACAGGCTCATCTCAAACATCTCAAACTACAGCCGGGCTAAAGCCGTGAGAGTGAGCTGCTCAGACAGGTTTCCATTTACAAACAACCACGGAGGCAGAAACCACGTCATGGGAGCAGATCTGTGGAGTATCTGTGACAGCAGCACTTCTGTTGTGGCCACTGGGAGCAGATATGAACACATTTCCCTTTACGGCGTTCAGATGAGCATCTACACAAACTAGCTCGGCCGTTATCCAATCACACTTATCTGAGAGGCTCTGCTCGCTCAACAGCAGCACACATCTGTGTCTCTGTCTCACTACTCAACACATCAGTGCATTTAATGAAGATACATTGTAAACGTCCAGAACAATGGATGGTACCGGCATCATCTGAATCAAGCACAATCAACAGGGAGCTTCCACTTCATTTGTGCCATGATGAGCTTCCGAACACAGGTAAGTGTTCTTCATTCTGTTCCAGAGGACGACACATCCAGCTCTGCATGAACACATCAGCGTGCATGAGTGACTTCCCACTCTCAGCGGTGGGAGAGCGATTGCTTCGTGCACTCTGCACCGCTGAGAGGCCGGTGCCTCCGACTGCTTCCGAGTCAGTTACAAGACAACAAAAGCTTTTTCTAACAAGAGTGTTTCTTTAATTATGTAAAAATGACAAATAAGTCTGTGCCACCATCCCTGCATCCTCCACAGAAGACACCAGGGAGACGTCATTAAACTTTAAATTCACAGTGGCGCTGCGCCGGCTGGTGAAGAGACCTTTCATCACATCAGTGTCCTCTGTTTCCATCAGCAGGAAGCAGGATCACGCTGCTGCTGCAGAGGAGCCTCTTCTACCCGCGTGCTGGTCTGTGTCAGTTTGCTTTGAAACAGAAGCTTTATGATGAAACTTTGTTTTCCACAATGTGCTTTATTTCTACATCAGTGAGCACCTCGTTCACAGGCTGAGCCAGTTTACCCCTCAGTCGTCTGCTTTTAAGGCCCTTTGCATTGTTGTCCAATTGGAAAGTTTTGGCATAACGGCCACAGTGATGGAACCTACGCGCTGTGAATCCTGCAGTAGATGCGACGGCAGGGTTTCCAGAATAAAAGGAAGAAGACAGAACCCACTCTGACACAATGCCTGTTCCAGACCAGCTAAAGCGATGCTGTTTCCCCGGAACACCAGAAGATAACGTGCTGTGGAACGCTTTCCAAAATGCAGATCTGGCACTTCACAAATGAATTCTTCAAGCGAGCAGGCAGCTGAGCTGCAGAGTCGTCTGTGTTTTCATACTGAAGAATAAGCAGGAAGACTTCAAAGCACCACCAGAGTATTCCACGGATAACAGACTTAAGGGAAGAGTCATCAAGCGCACA